>CM042259.1:38157560-38552560 GCA_023566225.1 Romanogobio albipinnatus | reverse complement strand
GCCACATTAATATGTAAAACGCAAGAACGCTGTAATGGTAAACAGGAAAGGACACATGTTTCGTAAAATTACAAAGAGAGCAAGATGCTCTATATAGAGACGCTCGTGCGAAACGGGACACATTGTTACCCCACAAACCTCGTGTCTAATGTTCATCGGGAAGTTTAGCTCGTTCACGCTGGGTTGACGTGTATTAATTATGTAATAGATGTAAAATGGTCGTAGATTAAGGCCTGGAATTTGACATGCGTGCGAATGATATAACATGCCAGCGCCGCGTGATATCTCATATCCGACCACAGAATGAGACAGGTTCTCTTCATCTCCATCATGTGTTCCTTTCGTTCAGCGCTCCATCTGCAGGAGGATGTACGATGAGAACGAGGACTTGTCAGATGTGGAGGAAATCACTAACATCAGGGGCTTCAGCGTGGAGGACAAACTTGAGAGCAATTTATACAACAGTCAATTTGTTCAGCACATGGAGGGAAAAGGTAAGCGTTCTTTCACTTTTTTTGAGTGTGTTGCTGCTTATTATTGCAAATTATATCTATTGTAATCTTAAATAGGCTATTGGGTTTTTCATTCTTCTGTAGGCACCTGCTCATCACTGCAAATAAAAGTTGGAGCTGCTTCTAGTTGTGCTTACTTGACGTTCTGCTTCTCAGTGCTTCTCTGACAAACATGCACATTTAAAATAATAATAATAATAATAATAATAATAATAAAAAAAAAAAAATATATATATATATATATATATATATGCATGTATATGTGTGTATATATATATATATATATATATATATATATATATATATATATATATATATATATATATATGCATGTATATGTGTGTATATATGCATGTATATGTGTGTGTGTGTGTGTTTATATATTGTAGCCAGGAGCAGCTAACAGAAGATTAAAAAAACCCAGTATTTAAGATTATAATATTTCTTAAAATATTTCTATTTCAGTTAAAATTAAGCATTTTTAATATTTTTTTTCAATAATTGTATTATTAATATAATAATAGTAATGATAATAATAATAATGTATTACATTAAATAGTTAAATGATTGACAGAGTCCACATTTAAACATTATTATTGTTATTATTAATAATAACAAAACATATTTTTATTTATTACTTTAAATACTTAATGGTGACAGGGTAGACATAATTTAGGGGTGACTTTAATATTATTTTTTAATTAAGAAAAAATTAAGATGCATGATATGAATAACCAAGCATATGTCCACTTTTGGACTAAATTCTGTTTTTATTTTTGTCTTGTGGAATATATGTAAAAAATTTTTTATGTCAAATACCATTATCTATCTATCTATCTATCTATCTATCTATCTATCTATCTATCTATCTATCTATCTATCTATCTATCTATCTATAGAAAAATCTATCTATATCGATCTAAAAAAAGTTTTTTTATAATGTATTATTTTAACTAGAATTTTATATATATATATAGACGAAGTAATAAGTATTAAATATCTATCTATCACCAATTTTCCATTTGAGTTTTTTTCATAGTTTTGACGGCTAATTTTATTTTAAAATGTGGTAATAGTCATAATAAAGAATGAGCAGATGTCTCCAAATTCTTGATATGTATCATTCCTTCATTTACAAGTAATGTTTTGTCATTTATTTGTGCACTCCATATTATCCCTGTCACTGTTTTATTAATTAAAACAGTCTAACTTTTAGCAACCATTCCTTTTATACCACCCTAGATTTTACCTATGAATATGTTCAAAGAGAGGCACTCCGAACCCCGCTCATATTTAAAGCCAAAGATGGACTGGGAATAAGGTAAGAGAAAGTGAAACTGGTTAATTTGACATAGATCTATACTTTTTACATTGTAAATCGCTTAGCTGGATTGTTCAATCTATTACAGAATGCCGGATCCAGATTTTACTGTAAGTGAAATCAAGGGTTTGGTTGGTAAGTACACTATTACATTAGTCTTTTATTTTGTTTGCATTCTCATCTAAAATGGACATTTACAGGTGACTCGGTTGATACGTTTTGATAGCATTGTGTACTTTGTTAATCTTCAGTTTACATTAATAGTGTCTGGGACTTGTCAGTGTCTAATTAGGCCTTGCATAATGCATGAATAGGACAATGTTACTTATGCATTTATGGATTTATAACAGCCTTGTGATTCTTTTTCTGTTACGCCCTCTGGTGGTGATACTATGCCACTCAATATAGGCCATGCCATGAACTAAACTTTCCTTTCATACTGATTTGATATCAGGTTCATTATTCTGTTACCTGTATAGTTAATCTCACTTATGAATGAAATAACTTATTTAACATAAAGATTTATTAGAAATAACTTTTTCTAAATTCTGCAATGACCTTCAGGCAGTCGGCGGAATGTTGATGTGATGGACGTTAGTACGCAGAAGGGCTCGGAGATGAGCATGGCGCAGTTCGTCCGCTACTATGAGACGCCCGAGGATGAGCGCGACAAGCTGTTCAACGTCATCAGCCTGGAGTTCAGTCACACCAAACTGGAGAACTTGATCAAGAGACCTACGGTGGTAAGTAATCAGTTAGTTACAAACTGAACTGAGTAGACTTTTGCATCGATTAGTCACTTTTAAACATGCATTTGCCATTTAAACATGATTTAAAATGACAGTGTTAAAGTCATCAATGTTATATTTTTGACGGAATATTGCAGTATTTATTATAAATGATCTGTTCACATCATTATTTTTTTAATTCATGTGCCCTCGTAATCTTTAATGAAAAAAAAAAACTTCCCCTCCTTCTTGCAACAACATCTCTTCTCTTCTCTGATGATATGTTTACTGGCATGGAAGCGGGGCAACCTGTCACTCACATGAGATCGACCAATAGCAAACCACAAAGATCCAATGATCCAATCGATTCCTGATGGACAAAATGGACCCACCCTATATTATTTATTTTTAGAGAAGCCGTTTCTCTCTTATATATGTCGAAATAGGGAAGAAAAGACTATAGAAACTTCCATTTCATGCCGACTTTAATACCTTTATGCAATTTTTGGTCTTTTACGTTCTTCATTTTATTTACAATAAGTCAAGTCACATCATTTTTTTTCTGTTATCTCTCTTTTATAAGTTACAGATGATTTTTTTGGTAGCAATATTACAAAAAAAAATCTGTGATGAAAATAAATCGTATAGGCCAGTTCTGCTGAAATGATCATGCAAGGGCAACTGTTAAGATATTATGTTAATAAAATGTTAATGTTAAAGGCACAATAGGTAAGATTTTTGGATTAAAAATATCCAAAAACCACTTGACCCGTTATATATTTTGACTTGCGTACCTACATTATCCCAAATGTTCCCAAGAATGTTTAATTCCAGAGAAATAAGCTATTTTAAACAGGACACGGACCGTCTGTGCATCGCCTATCAATGACATCATACCAGCGTTACCCTGGTTTTCCGGTTTTATTTTGTAGAAACCATGGAAACACCAAAGACGCTTTAATAGATTATATGTTTTATTAGACAAGTGAGCAACTAGGGCTGGGCGATATGGCCCAAAAAAATGATCACGATATAATTTTCCATATCAGTCGATATCGATAATTAGCACGATAAATGTCAAATCTTTATTTCTTTAAAGTTTAAAGGCATATTTTTGCTCCTCAGTGAAAGATGTAGAAAACAGACAGTTAATTGTGGTTTTAAACTATCCTTTATTGTCAAAACATGACAAACACTTCCCAAACAGGTGAACAATTTATCAAAACTGAGGTAGATTTATTTATTACTTATAAAATCTATTAATAGAGTAGAATATTATTAATATAAATAGAATATATAAAATAAATATCTAAAGTAAACTCTAGAACTGTAATGATATAACATTTGTCTCTGCTGACTGCAAATGCAAAGTTAAAGTGCTTTAAAGATAATATTTGTCAATAAACAAAAAAAAAAGCCAAACCTTTAAATAAATGACATTGACAATATAAATAAAACAAAGAAATAAAAGAAAAATCTTAACTGTGGTCAGCATTTTTTTACTCTACACTCTATATATCAATAATATAAATATATATACTTAATTAAAATAATTGTGTAAGTAGTAAACAATAAAAAAATTAGGGGTGTGCATTGGCACTGCCCTCACAATTCGATTCGATTACGATTCACCAGGTAACGATTCGATGCAATTCGATTCTACGATGCATCAAAATTCTACTGCACACAACAAGGCAAATTTTTAATCAGTCATGAGGCAATACAAGCAGTCAGAAATTGAACAACAGATTTTATTAGCTGCTATGTGTGTATTATCACTCTCCTGTATCTTTGACATAAATATCATTAAATAAAATAAAATTGAATGGTACAGGGTATTGGATATGGCATTTTTCAAACCTGAAAAAGAAAACATAAATCACTGCTTTCAGTGCTTTGAATAAGAAATGTTTCTCTTCTCTCTGCTTTAGAACCATTTGAAATTATATAGAGCAATAAAAACCAACTAAGCCAACTTTTTCCAGCAGTGAAAATAAGTGTTTTTTTTACACACAGTAAAAAGCTCTAAGACAGGGCACTTCATGAACTCCTGTGCAAATATTAATATGTAATTACAGTCACACTATTGTAACAACAACCACCACCCAGGCACCCAGCAATAGAAATATTCAGTGCAACACACACAGTAACGTTGACACTAGCGACTCGTCAATTCTTGGCTGGGATGTGTCGACTTTTTGTGTTGTTGTTGTTGTTGTTGAAGCCAACTCAGGATGCCAACGATAAACATGGTTCGTGAAGTTAGTTGTATTGCCAACGTGCTTGATTTTAGTGTGGCAGGCGCGTTAGCAGGGCGTAAGCAGCGCGTATTTTTTTCGGCGCCCATGTTAACAGATTAGAGCATTCACATCGCACGCAGAGGCGGTGCGGCAGCGCATCGCAGGAGCAGAAGCAGCAGTGCCGCGATCGTTTCGGCGCCGAGTCTATTTTTGCCGCGCTGCTCACGCTGATTTAAAGCCACAGTGGATTGTTCTTGATCAAAACTGACCAGATTAACATGGAAAATAACAAATTTCACCATGAAATCATGTAGTGAAGTGCCCCGTGTGTTTCACAATCACCAAATGACATCCAGAGCTGTTAAAAAAATTAAAAACACAACACCAAACTTCAAAAGCCTGTTTAAATTATTAAAACTAGAAGCATATATTCACTTTAATGTTAACTTACATTTATCATGTGAACTACTTGTATACAACAAGTTATATGCATGTGTGTTTGGGACAGAGGGGAACACGGTCGCATTTGCAGCATAATGCTGCCCATCATAAATCAAAGCACGAGACAGACGGGGCTCGGAGGAGAAGACCGGAAAATGTGACATAATGTACAATATTTGTCTGTATTTGCAATATACGAGCTGCGCGAGACAAACGCTGCCAGTGTGAATCCACTGCTAACGCGTGCGGTGTGAAGCCGGCGTCAGAATCCGAAATGTGCCCAGATGTCCGCTTTCCAAGCTTTGGGTGCGTTTTTAATTACCCATCTATCGCGGTCATCTCCCTCCGCCTCAGCAATCTTGATTGTTGTTGTTATGACCCAGGAAGTAATTGAAACTTCACAACTTTATTGTCCAACTCAAGGCCAGAAAATAAACGGTGACATAATCGATTATGGCACTTTGCCGCATCGATGCTGAATCGTGCATGCCCCGCATTGCAATGCATCGCTGAATCGATTATTGTTGACACCACTAAAAAAAATGCAAACGGGCAAAAAATGCGTTTTAAGTTTAGAAACATTTTGAGTCCCGCCTCTCTTGCCTTATAGTGGATTGGTCCACCGTGCACCTCACAGACACACACACACACACACACACACACACACACCTCACCGACACACAACTACGGTGGCTGGGAGAGAGTACAAAGTTCATTAGTTGTGGAACTCCAGTAAGGGCTGTCAAGTCTATTTCATTCACTTTAAACATCGGATGAAATTACTTTATTTCTCTTTTAATACAGGCGATGCTGAGTTATTAATAAATCACCAAAGACAAAAAATTATGATACCGAAGTATTTTTCCACAAGTCTGATGTTTTAGTGAGTATAGTTTGGTAACGTTAGCTTGTTGTAAGTCACCCACTACAACTAACAAGGTGATAAGCCTATGCGTGAACTGATATTAGGCTAATGTAGATTTACCGCTGTGTTGGGCTCAATGCTATATGGAAGAACTTTGAAGAAGCAAGATAATTGAATAATTATATTACCGTGTGGTGAACCTATGATAAGCAGTGCACGTCGCTGTTTTATGTCGGATTGCAAATAGCCAAAATATCTCCAAACCACTGAAGTTGAGTGACCTTTCTTGTCAATGATATCTGTGTCCTCCGAGCTGGTTGTGAGCACTGAATATTCTTCACTATCGCTCATTTTTCTTGCTCCACTCCACTCTAATCCTCCAATCCTGTCAGCCTGTCGGCTACTGTGACTGTCAACAACACCGCGTGCGGCACCCAGAAGCCCGGTCTGCCAAACGCATGCGCAGCATTACGCATACCGCGTAAGCATTATATAGAGTATTTATCGAACTGTTGTTATCGTTTTATCGAGGAAAATAATTTCGCAATAATTATCGTTATCATTTTATCGCTCAGCCCTATGAGCAACTGTTTGGATACATTCATCGACAGTAAACGAATCATTGTTATATAGCTCAACACAGTTAGTCTTATTCTTGTTGTTACATAGTTACTCGTTTTCTTGATAGCGAACACATATGCATGAGCGGAAGAAGCGGAAGCAGTTGTCTGCAGCATAATAAAAGCTCCACTGGTCTCGAGCCGTGTGTCGCGATTGTCTCTCATTAGCAATCTCTCCAGCGGCCTCATTCCACTCCAACAGCTTTCAGCCCCACCCGGCTTCATACTTCAGTAACGTTAATAAATCTTACAACATTAGCTCATCCATGAAAATTATTTCTGCCAGTCTCGCCGGATTCTTTTCCACCGGCTGTAGAGGTGAAGACAACATCTCTCATGATTCTGTGAAATCAAGGCATCATCAAGCTTCGCCTTTGTTTTGAATAAGCGACCTCTAGTGGCGAAAACTACATATTGTGCCTTTAATAATAAAGTATGGAATGGGGTACATTTTGAAAACTCCTGTAATTCAGTCCAGTAGTTAAGCATTTAAAGTTTCTGTTTTACTTTAGGTGGATCTGGTGGACTGGGTGGACAATATGTGGCCGCGGCATCTTAAGCAGAAACAAACGGAAGCCACAAACGTCATGTCTGAGATGAAATATCCCAAAGTTCAGAGGTAACATTTCATGTGAACTTTTGGAAAACAAGTGCTTTTTTTTGGAAAACAAGTGCTTTTTCTGTGCTTCTTCAGAGTAGAGATGCCGCAATTCGGTACGGCATTCACGGTTCAATACGCGCTTGTGAATTGCGCACTAAACGCCTGTCAAACACGTGATTACTGGACTAAGTAGTCGTCTTACTGCGCTAATACTGTCAAATACACACAAGGTTAACATAAACACAGTCGCTTATGTCTAAAGTGAAAGTAAAATCGGCGTGTCTGTATATTAGATGTACGCAGGTCTTAAATTGACAGCAGCAGCCTAGTGAAAACGCTGTCCTTAAAGGGACAGTTCACCTCTAAAATTATGTCATTATTTACTCACACTCTAATATTGTTCCAAACCTGTATTCATTTCTCGATGACATAATTTTCATTTTTGAGTGAACTATCCCTTTAATGTTAATACAACAACAAAAGACAAAGAGAAAATCCCTCACTGCTCTTGACTGAAGAACTTTAATACAGTAGCTTTAATAAGAATCAATGTTTATTTTATAGTGAAGTCTGTGTAGTGTTTTATTTTTACATTTATTCATTAAATTTCATACTTAAATGCTGCTGTACAGCTCTGAGCTGCCAGTGTAAATCTTTATATACATGTATTGTATTTTATTTTATATTATACAATACACTAGGAATGTGTACAAGGTTTTTTTTAAAGTAAAGTTTTAAGTTTAAGTAAGGTTTTTCCAATTCTTTTAAGTAAAATAAAGAGTATTGCAATACAAAAAATAGACTTTTTTCTCCTTAACCTCTTGCTGTTCCTGTCGCCTAAGAATAGAATAGCAAAAAACTGATGTGACAAGCCATCAGAACCGAACCGAACCAAAAACCGAGGTATGTATTGAAACCGTGGACTAACTGTATTGTTGCATCCCTACTTCAGAGTGTAAATGGCAGAAAAGAATTGGACAGCGTGTCTGTTGAGAGGGGAACGTGTTTGGGGAAACTTGTTTGGAAATAATCATTATTGTTCCAATTTTATTTGGAGTTTCAGTGTAGGGTTGTCAAATTAAAATGAGAATTTTGTAAATTCATTGAATTTAAAATAAAAATCCAAATTAGAATGCAACGACGGTGCATTCAAATTTTAGGTGTGCTTCAAGGCAGCCTTATTAGATGATGATGATGATGAAGAGTTTTAATGTCTTTCTTAGATATCCAGTTGACCCACTTGATGCAGCGCTGCTGCATTGTTCATTTAAAACATTGCAGAAATAGATCAGCTCAAAGCAGAGAAGAAGATCTTAGTTACGTCAAAACTGCAACCAAGCCAGTCACACAGAATGCATTTTATGTGCTGCTTTTCCATTGTTTTCTTTGATGACATGACGGACATCTTTGACCGTTGCACTCGCGTCTCACACAAGAGGGCCACATGTTTAGAAAGCCATGTAAAGTGGCCCCACTTTATATTAAGTGGCCTTAAGTACTATATACTTACATCAAAAAATAAGTACAATGTACTTACTGTGTTCAGATTGAATTGCAAAACACCTTTGCTGATATTGAGGTTGGATACGGGTAGAGTTATGGACATGTGTGGTGTTATGGGTAAGTTTAAGGGTAGGGTTAGGTGTAAGGGAAGTGTCAACTGTGTAATTACAAATGTAACTACAGAAATTAATTACATGCAGGTATTTTTAAACATGTAAGTACAATGTAAAAACATGTATGTACACAATAAGTACATTGTATCAAATGATTAATTAAAATGTTAGTACATAGTAGTTAAGGCCACCTAATATAAAGTGGGTCCTGTAAAGTTAAATGAAGTTTTAAACATTTTAAAAAATGTCTCAAGACATTTCTCAAGACACACTATTCTTCTACTCATTTTTTAAACGTGTGATCGGTGCTTCGGCTCTTTGTATTAAATTATGCATAAATAGGCTGTTTTGTTCATAATTGTTTATGCAATTTAATAAATTATATTTTATGTATAAATATTAGTTTAAAAGTAGGGTAGGCAATTTCGGACAGGCTAGCAATAGCAAGCTAGCTTTGATAGCATGAGATCCCACCCTTCCTTTAGAGCATCTCCAAAGCCACGCCTCCTCCAAAACACATGAACGTACAGCAGTGTCTGCAAAGCGTCACAAGATGACAGACGGGGTTAAATTGCCTCACGTCTCAAAGCACATAACATTACAATAATAATGAACGTAAACATCTTACAGAGCTCTTGTTGTACCACCTGACTGCTGCAGATTGATTTAGGCATTGATAGTGTTTACGTAGAACGTCACGGGTTTCCATCTCATAATTATGGCTACGACATAGTGTGAATGCAGCATGAGCTTGTTGTTTTGGTTCAGGAGGAACTGTAAAAGGCGGCTGCTGATTGTTTTGGGCGCTCTGTGGCTGTCTTTGACTCTGTGATAACCTTACAGATGCTGATGACGTGTGATGTCTGCGTGAGCAGGGTGTGCGGAGGTGTGGAAATACATACAGTGAGGAAAATAAGTATTTGAACACCCTGCTATTTTGCAAGTTCTCCCACTTGGAAATCATGGAGGGGTCTGAAATTGTCATCGTAGGTGCATGTCCACTGTGAGAGACATAATCTAAAAAACAAAATCCAGAAATCACAATGTATAATTTTTTTACTATTTATTTGTATGATACAGCTGCAAATAAGTATTTGAACACCTGTCTATCAGCTAGAATTCTGACCCTCAAAGACCTGTTAGTCTGCCTTTAAAATTTCCACCTCCACTCCATTTATTATCCTAAATTAGATGCACCTGTTTGAGGTCGTTAGCTGCATAAAGACACCTGTCCACCCCATACAATCAGTAAGAATCCAACTACTAACATGGCCAAGACCAAAGAGCTGTCCAAATACACTAGAGACAAAATTGTACACCTCCACAAGGCTGGAAAGGGCTCCGGGGAAATTGCCAAGCAGCTTGGTGAAAAAAGTTCTGATGTTGGAGCAATCATTAGAAAATGGAAGAAGCTAAACATGACTGTCAATCTCCCTCAGACTGGGGCTCCATGCAAGATCTCACCTCGTGGGGTCTCAATGATCCTAAGAAAGGTGAGAAATCAGCCCAGAACTACACGGGAGGAGCTGGTCAATGACCTGAAAAGAGTTGGGACCACCGTTTCCAAGGTTGGCCGTTTCCATGTCAATGCCCGTCTTAAGTTTGCCAATGACCATTTTGATGATCCAGAGGAGTCATGGGAGAAAGTCATGTGGTCAGATGAGACCAAAATATAACTTTTTGGTCATAATTCCACTAAACGTGTTTGGAGGAAGAAGAATGATGAGTACCATCCCAAGAACACCATCCCTACTGTGAAGCATGGGGGTGGTAGCATCATGCTTTGGGGGTGTTTTTCTGCACATGGGACAGGGTGACTGCACTGTATTAAGGAGAGGATGACCGGGGCCATGTATTGCGAGATTTTGGGGAACAACCTCCTTCCCTCAGTTAGAGCATTGAAGATGGGTCGAGGCTGGGTCTTCCAACATGACAATGACTCGAAGCACACAGCCAGGATAACCAAGGAGTGGCTCTGTAAGAAGCATATCAAGGTTCTGGCGTGGCCTAGCCAGTCTCCAGACCTAAACCCAATAGAGAATCTTTGGAGGGAGCTCAAACTCCGTGTTTCTCAGCGACAGGCCAGAAACCTGACTGATCTAGAGAAGATCTGTGTGGAGGAGTGGGCCAAAATCCCTCCTGCAGTGTGTGCAAACCTGCTGAAAAACTACAGGAAACGTTTGACCTCTGTAATTGCAAACAAAGGCTACTGTACCAAATATTAACATTGATTTTCTCAGGTGTTCAAATACTTATTTGCAGCTGTATCATACAAATAAATAGTTACAAAAAATCATACATTGTGATTTCTGGATTTTTTTTTTTTTTAGATTATGTCTCTCACAGTGGACATGCACCTACGATGACAATTTTAGACCCCTCCATGATTTCCAAGTGGGAGAACTTGCAAAATAGCAGGGTGTTCAAATACTTATTTTCCTCACTGTATGTTGACAGGCAGATAGGACAGCATATCATTGCATTTTTTTGGTCCTGTGATTTCCACAGTAGACTATAGTGTGTTATATAGTATAATTTAATATTTAGACCACTTCTATTATTAGCCCCTTTCACACATACAGTCTTAACTGGTAAATTACTGGGAAGAGATCATGTGTGAACAGGACCTTTTTAAGAATACCGGTAAATTGGTTACAGCAATTTACCAGTTAGGGAAGTTGTAACATTACCAGTAAATTACCGATAATGTGCTATGTTTGAAAGCAGAATGAAGATTATCTGTATGAGCACGTACTAAGTCAGAATGTGCTGACGTAAGAAGTCTGCTTTGGGCCAGTCATGAATGTGGGTGAATGTGGGAGGGGTTTTGATACTGCGGCTCCACTTTGCGCTCACTACTGCGCAGACTCGGGTCCCCGATTCAGTACAAGATCTCAGTGCCATATTGGGACATTGGCGGCTTCACTTTTCTACAATGGAAGCGAGTGCATTTTTTTTCACGGCCTATGGGGCGAATTAAGTAAACGGCGTGGCGTTTAAAGATCATTTCCAATGACTGACATCACATCACAGATTTTTTTGGGGCTGATGTGTGAATGGTTACTTGCCGGTAAAAAGCCAGATTACCGTTGCTTGTGTGAACAACATATTTGTGTAAAGTCATTGTGGTAATTTTACAGTAATTTACCGGGATTGTTGGGCGAAAGGAGCTATTGATTACTTTTAGGATGTGAAGAGATTTTCAACCAGTATAACAAAAAAGTGTTTATAAAACAAATTACCTACCCTACCTTTAAAGGGATAGTTCACAAAAAAATTAAAATTAGCCCATGATTTACTCACCCTCAAGTCAACCTTGGTGCATATGACGTTCTTCTTTCAGACGAACACAATCATAGTTATATGTCCTGGCTCTTCCAAGCTTTATAATGGCAGTGAATGGCTGTTTCAGTTTTGAAGTCCGTAAAAGTGCATCCATCCATTATAAAAGTTAATGAAGGCTTTCTGAAGCGATGCGTTTGTGTAAGAAAAATATCCATAACCTTACTAACTGTAATCTCTAACTTCCGCTAATGTCTAACATGCGTTAGACTGGCGTTCCAGGGTACGACGTAGGATGCTCCGGTGAGAATATGCTAGTTCTCGCGAGAACCAAGTTTTGTTCTGCTCCATCCTCTGCACTTCCGAGTTTGTCACCGGATCATACGCTACGCATGCGTCCTACGTCATACTCGCCAATGCGCATACGACAGTTAACGGAAGATAGAGATTACAGTTTGTAAAGTTTTCAATTTGGATATTTTTCTTACACAAGCGTACATTTGGAGTACATTTATAATGGATGGATACACTTTTATGGACTTCAAAACAGAAACAGCCATTCACTGCCATTATAAAGCTTGGAAGAGCCAGGACATTTTTTAATATAACTCTGATTTTATTCATCTGAAAGAAGAATGTAATTTACACCTAGGATGGCTTAAGGGTGAGTAAATCATGTTTTGTTTTGTTTTTTGTTTTTGGGTGAACTGTCCCTTTAAATGTTGTCCACTTTGTTCAGAAAGTCATCGTTAATTCATGGCTTTGAATTAACAATTTAATGTGCTGCATTAATATTTTGCTCATTGCGTCCTCCAGAGACGAGCAAAAGCAAAAGCTTTTTCCCCCCTAGCTGAAATTATGCCTTTTTAAATTCAAATAAAATACAAAAATTAATTATATGTCAGTATAAAGTTTTTCAGTCCACTTAGTTGAATAATATGTTTGTAATTTGACAAGGGTTTTCACCTTTAACTTCAGGAAGTATTTCGGCTTTTTACCACAGCTCAATGTCGACAGTTAAAGCTTGTTGAGTCAGTTTGAAAGCTGTTCTCTTGACATCCTGCATTAGTCCAAGACGAGGTCTGCTCATTTCCCACAGTCCCTTGCTTTGCTCCTCGGCGCATGCTGCGCATTTCTTTCGCCTGCAGCTTGCCGTGACTCTGTCAGGTTGCTAGGCAGCACACTTCTAATGCAGAGAAGAGGCGGATCTTCACTGGCTGCTGCAGCATCCCATTGAATCCTCCTCAGCCAATCAGAATATGGCATAGGAGTATTTCCTGCACAGGAAAGCCCACTCTCGCTCTCTTTCTCTCTTTCTTTATCTCTCTTTCCCTCCTCCCGACTCTCTGTATTCATGGAGCTCTTTATAAAGGAAGAATTCAACGCTAAAAGTCAGTTCAGTTCTCTTCTTTTGGGTTACATGGGCAGATGTCAGAACAGTGAAGTGTCTCAAATGGGGATGAAAATCTATTGGGTATGTCTTTTATTTAACTGAAAATTACTATGGAATGAGAATGCAAATAATCCTTTAGAAGTCCCATTAGGATTTATAGTTATAGTACAGTTTGGTGAACTTTCTTTGCTTGTTTTATGAAAGTGTGACCATTCATTTGTGGTCTTTCCGCATATGTGGTCTGGTGAAATAAATGTTGGTGAGGGTTGTATATGTGGTCTGACATTTTAAAGGCTCACTAAGCATGTTTGTGCACATCAAGGTTATAATTTTGTTTTGGCTGCTTTGGTGCGTCATCCCCCTCGCTGACTACTCTGTGGGATGAATGACACAGGCTGCAGCGGTCACGGTTTTAGATACCGAATACACAGTCTGAGATATGTGTTCATATAACAGAAAGATTGATTGCCTGCCTTTCTGGCTAGGTGTCATTATGCACGTATACAGTTATAGAATGTGAAATGCAGCTCAAGTAGCCTGAAAATGCAATTCTGCACAAAATAAAAACAGATATGGCGGGATATATATATATATGAATTGCTTACTGTTTCACATGGCACATGTAAAATGTTAAATATTTTATATTAATGGTAAAACATACTTTATATCAATATTAAAATGAATATAACATTTTATATTAATATTAAAATTCTGTTAATATGAAAATGCATGAATTAAAAACAAATATGACAGGAAATGAATGTGTGTGTATACTGTACACGGTATACTGTATATATGCATGCTTACTGTTCCACATTGTGCTATGCAATTTTCTTTAAAATGTAAAAATATATTTCATATTAATATTAAATGTTTTATAATTTGTTATAAATATAAAAACATTATATTAATTAGATTAAAATTCTATTAGTTTCACATTTTTTTGTTTAATGTATAAATATGTAAATGTAATATTTGTGTTTTATTTAAACACATTAATATTTAAGAATAGTATTACATTATTTTTAAAATGTAAAAATATTTCATTAATGTTAAATGTGTTTTTATAAAATGTTATAAATATTAAAAATACTATTCATTCTATAAATTCTAATTCTAGTAAAACTCTATTCATATGTTTCACATCTTATTTTAAAATAAAATTAAAGATTTCATAAGGTAAAATTTGTTTTTGTTAAATGTGTTATTTAAATATTTATATTTAATATTTCTTTGTTTTTTATTTAAATGCATTAATATTTAAGTATACTTCTGATTAATATTACATTTATATTAGTATTTCATTATTTTTATATTCATATTTAAAAAATGTCAACATATTTCATATTAATAATAAATGTTTTTAGAAATGTATAAATATTATAAATACTATTAATTCTGTACATTTTAATTATATTAAAATTCTATTAACGTTTCACATTTTTTGAAATACAAAATGTCAATATTTATAACGTTTTCATATTTGAATATTTTATAAAATATTTAGTTTTTTTATTATTATTGGATAATATTAAAATTGTATTAGTATTACATTATTTTTATATTATTATTATTATTTTTTTTTTACGATAATTAATTATATCATGATCTCCGTGAAAAATATAAAGTCTTTTAAATGTATAAAAATGGTCGGATTGCAATATTAGTCTCTCTGTGAGGGTACTATTTAGTCATTGATTATTTATTCATAACCTTTCATCTAAGAGCTCCAATTATAGGATGTAACCTCTGAGGGTTCAGGTTGCAAGGTATTACCCTAGTGTTACCTTCTGCAGTCAAACAGTCTAAGCTGATTGTCTTTGCCTTATTTGTATTTTGGAAAACATCTGTAACCAAAGCGCTCAGTGTTCTTGTTTGTTGATGCTGTAACATATGATGTCATCTCCAGTGACATCATCTGACATTCATTCTGCCGGAACTTAGGCTGGCACAGTCTGATGTGCCGAAATACCACATGCAAAAGTGCCTGGTAATAATTAAACTGTCAGTCGCATGTCAAACTGTGGTGAAAACCATACTTTGGTGACCCTAAATTTAGAAGTCTCGTTTCTCTAGCCCTCAACCATCTGAGTCTGTGCCGAGATTGATGCCTTATCATTTTTTTAGTTCAAGATACCCTGCAGTGAGCGATGCCTTTTGCTCATTAGAGCTAACTGCTTTCTTCTTCTCCCGGCTCTGTGGGACAGATTTTAACCAGACACCGTGGCTGTTTGGGGTTTGATTAATTTAGCTTCTTGCTAAACGCCGCGGATGACAAATGCATAAGCCGCAAATAGCTTCCATCCCTGTCCCGGTGCTGAGAAGGCTTTATCTGAAACAAACCCACGTCCATGACTATCGTTCTGTATGTTCTGTCCACAAAAGAGAAATTAACCTTGATTTATTGCCGAACATAATACCGACATATTTTTTTTTGAAGTCATAATATTTTGCTGTGCTTTGATAACGCTGTTGATTGAGAAGGGGAAATTCCACTGTACGAGGTTTTGAAGGAAATATTAATTTTGAGTTGGGAGTTGAACATTCTCATAGTGTGGTTACTCCCAGTTAGCAAATACAATCTTTTTTTGTCAGGACTTATAAACCGCATTAGGGATTTATCGCTCTTCTCTATTTATGCAGATGTTGCGAATCACCCTTGTACTTTCCCTCTCTCTCTCTCGCTCTCTCTCTCTCGCTCTCTCTCTCTCTCTGTAGATACTGTCTGATGAGTGTAAAAGGCTGTTTCACCGACTTCCACATTGACTTTGGCGGCACATCAGTATGGTACCATGTCTTTAAAGGAAGAAAGGTAAGTGTTTGGTAGTTAGTGGTGCTTGTACTATTATTAAAGCGATTATGATTTTCATGTGGAAAATGATAGAACAGACGACTTGCATTGAATAGAAACTAGAATGTGGAGTGAACACCTTAGCAACCAAGTAGAGACTAGCATAGATACGCCACATTTGAGCGATCCACACACGTCGGTGAGCCCGCCATCTTGGAACAGTCAGCGTGTCGCCACTCACAGTATGAATCGATGCTACCTAGAAATACTTTTACTATGGTAACCTTTTAATGTCGTGTTAGATGATGCCTTCGTCTTGTATTGTGTTTCACAAAATCATCTGCTGAAGTCAATTTCATGTATGTGAGATGGTGGTCCAGTGATATGCAGAAGGTTGCTGGTTCGATCCCAGTGGTCACCACCAGTGTGTCCTTGAGCAACGCACTTTACTCCATGTTGCTCCAGGGGTATTGTCCCTGTAACAAGGGCACTGTAAGTCGCTTTGGATAAAAGTGTCTGCCAAATGCATAAATGTAAATGTAATGTATAGATGCATGATTCAGACATGCATCTAACTGCGGTTGCAGACGCTCCGTCATCTTGCTCTCGAATGTTCACGGACCGGATTTGACCGTTCCAATAAGAAGGATGACTTGTGTATGGCGGCCCATAGGGGCGTACATTGAGGTATTTAGTTTTTCTGTGATTTATATATTGCGATATAAAAACAATTTCACCAGATGATTTGAATAGCTCTATCTGAAAAGACCTGTTAGAACACCTTTGGGATGAATTAGAGCGGAGACTGCGAGCCAGGCCTTCTCGTCCAACATCAGTGCCTGACCTCACAAATGCGCTTCTAGAAGAATGGTCAAAAATTCCCATAAACACACTCCTAAACCTTGTGGAAACCCTTCTCAGAAGAGTTGAAGCTGTTATAGCTGCAATGGATGGGCCAACTCCACATTTAAACCTTACGGATTAAGAATAGGATGACATAAAATTTCATGTACATGTAAAGGCAGGCGTCCCAAAACTTTTGGCAATATACTGTATCTACGGAGACTAAAATGTGGAATGAACACCCTAGCAACCATATAGAATAGCCTAGCAACCAAACAGTAATGACATAGTAACATCCTTGTGCACAGGAAAACACTGAGCTTTTCTTCTGTTATTTTTATGCATATGAACCATGGTTTTTATGGCTGCAGGATTGTCTCTGTCTCTGTCTGTGATCAAGATCAGGTATCTAGAGGCTTTGTAAATGAATCTCTTCCCTGTTTGCATTGTTGCATCGCAGCTGGGGCTGCAGTGTCAGCAGAAATCGTGCTTGTGCATGTGTGCGTTTGCTGGAGGGTGTCAAATAATATCCGCTCTGAAAGGTCAAATGAGTGTTGGCATTTGCAAGAAAGACAAGAGTGACACATGTATGACTAAAGGAACTTCTAGGAATAGTTGTAGGAGTTTATCCCTCTTATGTAATCCTCCTGCTTTCATCAGAGAATTGAACCAATTTCACTTGCAAGGAAATGTTTAGACATGCAGCTCTGGAAAGAATTAAGAGACCACTTAACATTGATTTCTCTATGATAAGTGCTCTTATTTTTTTTTTTTCCAGAGCTGTACAGTGGAGTCCAAACATCTTTTATGCTTTTATTTATCCTTTTCGTTAGTTAATATTATTAAAAGATTACAATTATATATTACAAATATTATTAGCAATTATTATTAGCAACAAAACCTAATATGAATTGCAGAATTTCTAAAAACAAACTACTTGGTGAATGTTAAAAATGTGCATATATATTTGATTTGAGAGCTAAAAATAACAGCATCCTCATATGTCATAACAGTTCTTTGTTAATTTTTTTTTTTTTTTTAAATTCAGAATCTTATTTCCAAGTTTAACCCTCTGGTGCTGTTCAGTCATTTTTGACCTCTATAATATAATATAATATAATATAATATAATATAATATAATATAACAATAACAATAATTAATATTATTATCAATTATTATTATTATTATTTATTTTTACTTCATTGGAATGAATTTTTACAACATTGGATTCAAGTTGAAAATGTGAAATTTTTGGTACGAAAATCGTCAAATTTGGCACTTGTTGTGTGAACATTAAAAAAAATAAAAATAATAATGGACATGATTCTAAAAGGTCCTGAAAACAAATAGTCACTCTTGTATTGTTTGCATTGGAAATGAATGGGAGACACATTTCATCTAGTGGAAACATTTGGTACTGCGCACAAACAAAATCTTACTGAAAGCTAATTTTTTTTAGACTGGGTAAACCCAGCCTGGCAATTTGATTTTGCCCTGAACTCAGTCTGGAAACCTGCTTATCTACCTGGCGCGCTATTGGCGGATTTAACATGATGCTGGATAGAGAAGCGATGGGTCGTTGCCCGTTGATCACGCCTCTTGTGGTCTGATTGGTTGAAAGACTATCCAATTGTGTACAGAGTCATTTAATTTATGCTCGTTTATCACTCCTCTTGTGCAGTAGAAAAGACAGAGCAGACTCCCCAGACCAATGTTCAATCTTAAATTGAGCTTGGTCTGGTGACAGCCAGACAATAATTTTTTT
The DNA here is from genome assembly GCA_023566225.1 of Romanogobio albipinnatus. Classification (NCBI taxonomy): domain Eukaryota; kingdom Metazoa; phylum Chordata; class Actinopteri; order Cypriniformes; family Gobionidae; genus Romanogobio; species Romanogobio albipinnatus. The sequence goes on along the minus strand of CM042259.1, from coordinate 38,533,541 downwards.
TATTTCATATAAAACATTTTAAATAATATTTTTGTGCATTATTCATAACAATAAATGTAAAATTGTATAACTTTTTTTCACTTCAGCAATAATCTGCCAAGTGTTGTCTTTAAAAAGAGACCAAACTTGAGTCCGTTTATGACCGTTTAAGCTGGAAATTTTACTTTAATTTCTCTCAAAAAGTGAATAAATGGATTATAGCTACTGCATGAATATAATTTGGTACCATAAAATCCCCTAAAAATAAAATATATTAAGTAAAAAAACATTAACAAACTAAAATATGGTACAATCATTTCATTAAATAAAATAAAATGGCGGATGCAGTATGTCCGAACTTCATTCATACTATTTAATGGTCGTGAAGTAAGTACCTACTATACATTATGCAATTTTTGTCTGCTTATTAACAAACATTTTTGACATGCAGTGTGGTGCAATCATTCAGGACCATTAATGAAAATGTTTTTGTTGCATTTTTATTATTTAAAGGGTAACTTCAGCGATTAGAATTAAGCTTTGTATCAGTAGAAACCCAGTAGTATATTCGAATGATCGTACCTTCCCCCCTCATATCCCCCTGAGACGAGAGAATTATGCATTTTATTTCTGGAAAAAATCCTCCGATGACGCAAAATGACGATATTTGCGTCATCGGAGGATTTTTTTGGCCAGAGGCTAGAGACTACAGCCAGTAGAGGGAGCTGTTCCACATGTTCTCAACCCACCCACAGGGGAGAGATCTCACGCACAGAATGTAAATGCGCACGGCCGCTCGGATCGGGCATTAATAACGGAGCGGTGCGGAGCAAAGTGAGTGTTTCAACTTTTCAGTTAATTCCTATGAAAGTTAAGCTTCCATAGGCATGATCTGAAAACGCGCCAGACTGGACACGCGTCGTGAATGACTGCCGCACTTCTCAGCTCTTCGCTCTCGTGATGATTGAAATCTTGAGTCCTGCTGCTGCGTTTGTGCCGTGACTCGTTCGGCTCACTCACACTTCATTGAAAATACACGTTCAGTTTTTAACTGTAGTGTTTATTCTCTAACTGAACGAAATGATTGTATTATTATAAAGATCAAAACGACGGTGGAGGCGGTGTAGGGAGTGGCCTCGTAGGGCAGCGAAGCAAGTGCATTCTGGGAGTTGTTGTCTTTCATCCACATGAGACAAAAATAAATGTTCTGTCTTTTCTCAGTCTAGAACGCACCAAATTCAAAAATAATGTAACATTTCTAATACATAAATGACCCAGTTTAAATACACATTCATCTTCCCAGCGCTGAAGTGCCTCTTTAATATACAGTAGTATACAATTTTATACTGTATATTTTATTATTGGCAACAATTTAAGTGAAAATTTCAGAATTGCATTCATCACATCATAATGTTTCTGTTTTCAAGGTTTCAAAATCCAAAAATTTTGAATTGTTTTTTTTTTTTTTTTTTTACTCTTCGACCACACTGTATGTCTGCATAAATGGAAGTGATAAATAACATGCACATAAAGGATTAATGCTGACAAGAGTTTGTGAATTATTCATTTCAAAGAAGAAAAATTATATCCCAGTTTAGAATCACACCTGCTTTTCTCCCTCTGTCTCATGTTCCTCAGGTCTTCTGGCTGATTCCTCCAAACTCACACAATCTGTCTCTGTATGAGGACTGGGTGCTGTCAGGCAAACAGAGCGATGTCTTCCTGGGCGACCGTGCAGACGGCTGTCAGCGAGTAGAGCTGAAACAGGGCTACACGTTCTTCATCCCGTCAGGTGACACACTGAGCTTGCGTACATATATTAAAGGCAGACGTTCCTGTATCTCCAACAGTAGAGCGTAGCGCAAGCAACACCAAGGTCATAGGTTACAATCCTAGGGAATGCATGAAATGAATGCATTGTAAGGCGCTTCGGATGATAATGTCTGCCAAATGCATACATGTAAATTCTGTTGTTGCTTACTCACCTTTTCAAACCCGTATGCTATTGTTGTTTTTCTGTGGAACACAAAAGGAGAAATCCTATATTCAAAGGGCCAGATTTGCTAAATCCGGCAAATGAGCATGCAGCATACTGTTAAGACATGCTTTTTACGGCATTCCATAATAGTGCAAATGCCACTGGACTGACAGCTGGAAACCTTTAGTAAATTACGTGATTTATTTAGTTAAATACTCTCCGCCATACATTTTAGCGGTCAGACAGGGAAACTCCTACAAATGCATATGCACTAAGGTCAGCCACTAAAATAAGTGTGTCCACACCACTGATCTATATAGAGAACTGGATTGCTCATGACATCATAAAAAGTGAAGCCATCGCGCCGCCATATTGGTATTCCCTATTAAGCTTACGTGTTCTATTGAATAAATAGGAAATATTGCCTAAGGAGACACCGTTTTATATCTGAAGTCTCCCTGTACATTCTTAAGCCCAATTTATACTTATTCATCGAGTGTACACCGTGGCTACGTCGTTGGCTGTGTGTTGCACTCGTAGCCTACGACGCACCCCAAAAATGTAACAACGCGTCAATTCTACACGGACCACAAGCGCTGTGATTGGTCTGCCAGAACCCCTCCCTCTGCATGTGTAACTGCACGTCGACGCGCGCAGGTCCGACGCAGAAGTATAAGGGTAAATGACAAATAAGAAAAAGAATCATTTTTTGTAAGATAAAAAAAAAAAATTAAGCAAAAGAGTTATAAAATGCATTTTTATGTCCAAAAAATGTATGGTGTTGATTCATATTGGTTTTACAGCTTTTAAGACAGCATAAATTCATTATTAAACAAGATTTCTGACTTTACCACCCAGAAAATGTCAGGTGGTGCGACCATATATTAATTTAAAATATTATACATATAAATATACATATGAATCATTGTAAAATGCATATCACATGGTAAATTCCCTTTCCCTTTTCTATGTATTGCCCTTTTAGTCCAATTCATATAAACAGACACTTTTCTATGTGTTCAGAACACAATTTTCCATAAGGAGTTTTTATGTTTCAAAAAAAATTGTTTTATTTGTATACATTATATAATGGTTTACATTTATATTTCTTACTTCATTTTGCAATTGCAGTGGGAATTGATACTTTTAAATGTAAATTTGCTGGTCACACCACCTGACATTTTTGGTCTTTGAGACACCACAATTCAAAAAGTCAATTGAATTTCAAAAAAATGAAAAGTGTATCTTATAAAGGAAATATTGTAGATCAATTTGATATGTGACATGTATTTTTTTTTTAGGAAAATAATGAATTCGGACACAAAAAATACATGTCATGTCATTGACCCATAAATCAGTTTTAACACACAGACGTCCTAAGCATGTAATTGGTTATTTGTTTAAAGTCAGGAATTTCCCAGTAGTAAACATCAGATTAGCTGACGGACGAGAGACTTCAGCGTATGTATTACAAATGTCAACGTGCGCATTCTGAAATCAGAATAAAGATTTATGCCTTGCAACCTGAAATCGCCTTGTACTGTTGTGTTTATGTATTTATGTTGTGCTGTAATATTGTTTTTATTCATACAGTATGCTAACTGCAAATGTTTCAACAATGATTTCGTTAACAGCATGTATTTCAAAGCAGTGAAAAGGATAGTTCACCTAAAAATGAAAATTAGCCCATGATTTACTCACCCTCAAGTCATCCTAGGTGTATATGACGTTCTTCTTTCAGATGAATAAAATCAGAGTTATATTAAAAAATGTCCTGGCTCTTCCAAGCTTTATAATGGCAGTGAATGGCTGTTTCTGTTTTGAAGTCCGTAAAAGTGCATCCATCCATTATAAATGTACTCCACACGGCTCCAGGGGTTAATAAAGGCCTTCTGAAGTGAAGCGATGCGCTTGTGTAAGAAAAATATCCATATTTAAAACTTTACAAACTATAATCTCTAACCTCCGTTAACTGTAGTACGCGTGTTCAAAAGAGACTGGCGTTCCAGCGTATATAGGACACAATATCTTGTAAGAACCAAGTTTTGTTTTGCACCATCCTCTACGCTTCTGCTTTCGTCATTGGAACTTATGCTACGCCTGCGTCCTATATCACTGCCATTATAAAGCTTGGAAGAGCCAGAATTTATTTAATATAACTCTGATTTTATTCGTCTGAAAGAAGAACGTCATATACACCTAGGATGACTTGAAGGTGAGTAAATCCTGGGCTAATTTTCATTTTTGGCTGAACTAACCCTTTAATGAACGATTGCTAAATTAATAATTAATTCAACAACATGGCATACATAACACTTTATGGAATATGGAAACGGTAAACACCATACATTTGCGTTGTCTTTTAAGAGTCTGAAATGGATGTTGCTAAATCAGGAAACAAAATACACGCATCATCATAACTTATTCAGATAACGCTGACTGCTTTATTTCCGAGATGATGCATGGTCAATTTTAATTTGAATACATTATAGTGAAAATAGTAACAGAGGCTTGTAATAATATTTATTGTAGGCTATTTGAATCAATTTCTGCAGCTAAACACAGATACATGTTAACGTTGAATATTTCCTCCCTAATTATATACATACAGAAATATACATTTTTGTGCTGGGTCAGTTACCTGTGTCGGAAGCAGTAGACACACCCACATCAACGATGTATGATTTATCCTCTCCGAAAAGACCATAAACATTACAGATAACATCTGAACTATTAACTATTAATTTCTATACATATATCGTAAAACTAATCCTGTGATTAGTTAGGGAATACTATAGTAGGGAATAGTAAGATGGCCGCTCGAACACTTCTGGTGGCTTCAACTGCCAGTTTAGAACGCAGTGAGCAGTCCAGTCATTTATATAGATCAGTGGTCCACGCTTAATTTATCACTGCATGTCTTTAGTAAATCCTGACAGTAGTTTTTAAACGCCAAAAGGTTTGCGATGATGCAAGCTGCTAGTAAATCCACCGGACTCCATCTTCTAAAGTTATACAGTAGCTTTGTGTGAGGAAGAGACCGAAATTTATGCTGACTTCACATGCCATCTGCATTTTTGTAAATACGCTTCCTAGTAAAATATTGGACATGAACGGCAAGTCGTATTTACCACTGGGATAGCGCAGAGACAATTTTGATACCCAAGTTCCCGAGCCATAAACTTTAAACAAGGGAGAACAATTGCGTCTGCGACTGGTAGTCCTATTCTTTATTATTTTTCCCACAAAAGCTGCATTACCTTATCTTGTCGTTAAAGTAGTGCATACATGTATGAATGATCATTTAAAGCGTAGGCTGTTGTATGTTTTATACAGTGTAAATTGCCTGTATTTGACCGAAATTACTATCTAGATAGCGCTGTGAATATTTAAATGGTTGTAAATGAATAGGCCTCTAAATATCATTATTGTTTTAATATAAGATTTCCCCAATAAATATACAAGAATAAACCTCCATGATTCCTGTTCTTTCTGACAACAAAGCACTTGAATGCGACACGCTCAGAAGTGGGAAGTAGGAAATGTCCGATAGCATGTGAAGGCAGCATTGTGTCATTATTCCACTGAAGCTCTGAAATGTCATTTGGTGTTCGGCTTTGAATTGAAAAATAGGGCCATGTTTGACATTAGTGATGCACACGAGATGGAGAATGATATTTAAGAGCAGAAGATTTTGAATCCTTTGTACAATATTTTCTTTGCTGAAATTGAGCATTCACATTTTTGCTCTGTATTGTGTGTGTGTGTGTGTGTAGGTTGGATCCATGCCGTCCACACGCCAGAGGACACCCTGGTGTTTGGCGGGAATATTCTACACAGTTTTAACATTCCCATGCAGCTCACTGTCTACGAAATTGAGAACAGAACAAAGGTAAAGCATTTATTTAAAACCTATAGATTGCTTCTTGATTCATCAGTCAGCGCTGAAGGATTTGTCTTTTTAATTTGCATGTGGCAGGCAAGTTCTTTTGGAAGTTATTTTTATTTTTGATCTGAGTATGTTGTAAATGCCATCTATATTGTTCTACGGCACGTTCTAAGAGATTGAGGCATGAAGGATCCATAACTAGTGTTGTTTTTGTTAATTGAAACTTAAAGGGTTAATTCACCCAAAAATGTAAAATTCTGTCATTTATTACTCACCCTCATGTCGTTCCAAACCTGGAAGACTTTCGTTCATCTTCGGAACACAGATTAAGATATTTTTCATGAAATCAGAGAGGTTTCTGAACCACCCATAGGCAGCAACATCATTGCAACTTTCAAGGTAGGAAAGACATTGTTAAAAAAGTCCATGTGACTCCAGTGTTCAACCTTAATGTTATGAAGTGACAAGAATACTTTCTGTGCGGAACCCCCCCCCCCCCATCCCAACTTTATTCAACAATCTCTTCTCTTCGTTGTCATTCTCCAACGCTGTTCACATAGTAAACAGTGCAGCACTTCCAGGTTCTACGTCAAAACGCCGGCTCATTATTGGCTAGCTCCGCATGTGTCATGGTGCTCACATGAACGGCATCGGCCAATGACGTTGCTGTCTATGTGGGGTCAGAAAGCTCTCGGATTTCATCAAAAATATCTTAATTGGTGTTTAGAAGATGAATGAAGGTCTTACGGGTTCATCATTTTTGCAATTGAAATAAAGCTGAAATAAAATGAAATATAACAACATATTAGATGAAAAACTTAAAAGTGAAACAAACAAAAACGAGAAATGTTGTTTTGGAAACTTACTGAAATAAGTTTTAGTTGAAGTGCTAAAATTACTAAAACTAAAAAAATAAGCTAATAAAAATGACAAAAGCACAACAAAATTACTTAAACTAAAATTAAAACTGAAAATATAAAAATAAAGGCTAATTCAAAATGTTATTAACTCTTTCTCTGCCAGCGTTTACAAAAAAAAGTTGCCAGCCACCGGCAGCATTTTTTGATAATTTTCACAAAAATGTCATGGCCTCCAGAATATTTTGTTGTATGAATATCTGAACATGCAATATATCAAAAGAAAGAACCAAAAAAATTATTATAACTCCATGCATACTTTTTGATCATTCTTCTTTATTGAATATGGGAAAGTTTCATAAAAAAGCAACATTTGAGCAAAAAGCTGAGAAAATCAATTTTGTCAAATTTTGACTACGTCTGGATCAGATTCAGTACGATGATCAAAACAAAGATGGAGCAGATCGAGTCCAACCACACTCCTAATGCTTTACACAGTCCTAAACCTCGTCCTGGGTCGACATTTCATTCAGTAACATTAGGACGTTTTGATTTATATGTTGGGTTGGATACCGAAATTCTCTGAGGCGCAAACTAACATGGCGATGCCCATCGTGCATTATAGATCAAATAACATGATCATTTATAAAGGGTTTTAAATTACAAAACACATTCACTTACACATATTTGAAAATCAGAATATTGGAAATTTCATGACATAGTTAACAAGTTTGTGAATATTTTGAATAAAAAAGAAAAACGAAATAAAACCGATACAGCTGTCATAGCACTACTGTGCGTCATGTGAGAAGCCTGATGCGTCGCTATGGTAACAATAAGGCGATGCGCTCTAAAATATTTTGCCAGAGAATATGATCATATTTCAAAATAAAGCTGAACCTTGAAGCTGGTTTGTAGCATGCCAAGAATACAGACTACTTTGCTGTTATTAGTACTGTAGAGTAACTGTTCTTTGGTGTTAAATTAGGCCTATTGTAGTTGGGTTAGGTGGCTTAGGTTTTACTGTGAATTTGTTAAGTAAATTGTGTTTTGTATCTATTGATATTTATATATTTAAGTATACTTTAAACTTTTAATAAATTGTTCAATATTTAAAGAATAAAAAATTCAATAAAAAGCCATGCTTTGATGTCATCCACCGTCGGTATTGTGGCTCTTTAAGTATCGGTTTAAGCACCGGTACCGTTTTAAAAGTATCAGTTTGGCACCGGTATCGTAAAAAAACCAAAACGATACCCAACCCTATTTATATGATGTTTAATGTTGGTGATCACGTTATTTCACATATGCATAGGATTACATATGATATCGCTTGTTTCTGCATTTTCGTTGCATGTGTTTCGATCAGAAGATTCAGTACTCATTCAGAAGATGCATAATAGCGCCCCCTACCGTATAACAGCTGGAAAGTTACGTCAATATCAGGGAAATGTTTTCTCGCAAATGACGGAAATTTCCATCAATGGCGGGGAAAGAGTTAAACACTATAATAGTAAATAACCTTGCTTTGGGTCATGTGCTATTTTAGCATTAGTTAGAGTATGATCCCAAACTGCATCAATTAGAGAGGATTGAGCCCGAAAACAGAATCTCAGCCCTCTGAGCAGCTCAGTTGCTGACAGTGAAAAGGCAGTTTTAGAGACAGCACTGGACACCTTTTGGTGTGTTGTTGTGACATTTCAAAGCGACAAACCAGTTGTGGTCTCACTTTCTGCTAGCAGATCCTCCAGGACACTTTGATGTGCTCAGCAGGGCTTAGAGCCGGCAGTGCCAGGCTATTTTTATATTTGCTAGACAGTACAGGCAGAGAAGAAGACAGATTGTGGCACTGGCTCTGTTGTTCCAGGGGCTGCGTTATTGCAGTGCTCTAAATTTAGCGCTGGCTGAAGGAGGTATGAGGGAATGAGAGCACAAGCCCTCCATAACTCTGAGAATGTAAGTTTCCTCCCTAGAGAGGAGCTGGAATGGAAAGATATGTGCATGAGAAGCATCTTAGTCATGTTGTAGTTTTTCTCATACTGTGAGAGCCATCTATTTTGAAGACCGTTATATTAGTTTTATATATACAAACATAGATGTAGGGTTAACAATAGTTAAAGGGTTAGTTCACCCAAAAATGAAAATTCTGTCATTAATTACTAACCCTCATGTCGTTCCAAACCCATAAGACCTTATGGGTGTTAGAAGCAAAAAAAATGTGGGTGGTTCCTCTCTCAGAAACGTTTTACTGGAGTAGATGACATTTACATTAAGTACAAAATTACGGAAATCACCGTATCGTTGAGAGTGGCAATAGTGTAGGAGTAAGATGCATGCCATCAAGAGGTTAATAAAAATTAAGAAAATATTCATGGAAAAGTGAAAATAAAGCGTCTAACGTGTTTAATAATAAGTGTTTATCAGTTAGGGTTATAGGTAAACAGACATGTGCTGAATTAGAGACGATAAAAGTGAGTGGGCCCAATATCATGGATCGTTAAAAGTGGGTGGGTCTTGTCCCACATACAATGGTTCCGACGCCCATGCCTTAATTTATCTTCGGAACACAAATTAGGATATTCTTGATGAAATCCGAGAGCTCTCTGACCCCTCCATAGACAGCAATTTAATGAACACTTTCAAGGTCCAGAAAGGTAGTAAAAACGTTGTTAAAATAGACTCCAGTGGTTCAACCTTATTTTAATGAAGCGAGAATACTTTTTTTGCGCAAAAACAAACGAAAAAATAACGACTTAGGCTACCAAAAAGGGTTTTTTCATGTGGCTGGCTGGCGTATTCAATTGTTTTCAATGGGAGCGCCACGTTTTTAGAATGCCACGAGCGTAACGAGTCGCTGCGCGAGTATTTCACGCTCAAGCGCTCTGCCATTTTTAATGGTCGCCGAGAGTTGAAGAAAGTTTAACTTTGAGCAAAACATTTTGAGCTCATCACTGTCATTTTTCGCCCAGCCGTCCAATCACTGTAGAGGAGGTGCGGGACAAATACACCACCGACCAACCGCCACATTCTGCGTGTACAACGTCAACAGATGAAAACAAGCAGTATAATAACGGAACAAAATCATTTAAAACAAGAGCCAGAGCAAATACTTTGCACTGTATCTGCATTTTTATATAGAATCAATACAGAAACAAACTATCTGTGAAATGAGATACTAGTAACACTTTCGTGGATATTCCGTATCATAACAGGCAAAGAGTCTCAACTGAAAAAAAACACGCTCTCAATTGAAGAAATTGTTGAAAAAAGTTGTTATTTTTGTTTGTTTTTTTGCGCACAATAAGTATTCCCATCGCTTCATAAAATAAAAAGGTTGAACCACTGGAGTCGCATGGACGATTTTAACAATGTTTTTACTACATTTCTGGACCTTGAAAGTGGTAATTAAATAGTTTTCTATGGAGGGGTCAGAGAGCTCTCGGATTTCATCAAAAATATCTTAATTTGTGTTCCGAAGATGAACGAAGGTCTTACGGGTTTAAAATGACATGAGGGTGAGTAATTAATGAGATTTTTCATTTGTGGATGAACTAACCCTTTAATGCATTGGGTATCTTGAACTAACAATAAACAGCCATTTTTAAAGGTGTTCCAGGTTTTATAATAGTGTTGTATATCGGTTTCAGGTGCACTCCAAATTCCGCCACCCTTTCTTCTATGAGATGTGCTGGTATGTGCTGGAGAGGTACGTGAACTGCTTGACCAGACGTTCACACCTCAGCCTGGAGTTCCGTGTTCACGCTGGTGAGTTGGCTAAACTGACAGCAATTTGCAGTGACAAACAAACATAACCAGAAGTTATTTTCGATTGACACAGCACACTGGCAATGTGACAAAGTTCAAGTTTATGCAAATGCACAATAATATGATGTGGCAACTAGGGATGGGCGATATCTTATCGTTTGCGATATACCGGTAAAAACTCTCCCCACGATAAGAATTTGTCTTCCCGCGATAATAACGATAAAGCCTAGTTGATAGCGCGACCCATCCGCACCGTGCCACCGCTGGCCGTCTCTTGATGCTTAAAGCGTTTACTTTATGATGGCCGCGGTGGCTGCGTTCGTCAATTTGTATAGCTGAACGGGGGTTGGAGAGAGAATTTTCTTGTAGTGCCCTCGCAGCACTCGGTGCCCTAAGAGCCGCGCAATGGGAGCGGCGGCACTGAATCCGCATCTCACGTGCAGAGCGAAAACAACCATGGCGGAAGCTGCGGAAGAGTTCATAGCTAAACGAGGGGCTACCTGAGGGCAATCTGAACCATACAGATGTATTTTCACTCGCTGAGCACTTAGAGCGAATATCTTAAGCGCTCAGTCCTTCTCAATCGATCGGTAAAGCATACTATTTCAGTTGATCTCAATGAATGCGCAGTGTATTTGACGCACAGTAAACACTAGTGTGAGGCGCGCGACTGAGAGCGCTCAGTGTTTCACACACACTCAAAGAGAGAGCGAGAGAGTCTTATACCACACAGAATTGACGTGCTACATGTAAACAATATCCTTTGTTGTATTTTCCTGTAAAATAATGGCGTTTATTTGGAATTATTCAGCCTTTCATGAACAGGAAAAAACGAATGCACAAACGGGAATCTCATTGGCTGGCGTAGGCGTGCACCTATTACTGTGCCTGTTTTGATTTCAGCAAATCAGTTTGAATGAGCGCTGACAACATGATTAATATTCATGAACCCAGAAGCTCATTATTCCTTAGTCCAGTTTATTTTTATCAGTAGAAGAATTCGTGGTATTATTATCTTATCAACTCAAATTACTGAAGTTCTATCATTAAATCATTATTTTCAACTTTTTTGTAATCTGAAGACATTTTTGGGATAATTACTTTTGCTGTTGCTGCTATTTTTACCACTGTTTGCACCATGAGTGTATGAATAAATACAGAATCGGTTTATATGTAAAACTTGTCATTGATTTGAATTATTATTGTTTGTATTGTGTGATGTTTTTCAGCACAGTTGCACTATTTAAACATTACCTGCACTTTTACAGAAGACAGTTATATCTGCAACTTTTCCATTTCTGAAAAGGCTGGTGTGGAATTTTACATAAAAAAAAAATTATATATATATATATATAATTTTTTTTTTTTTTTTTTTTTTTTTTTAATGTATTATAGGAGCCTATTTGATGACATGTACGTTTTACTTTAGATGATTGTTTGTTTTTCTGAAACTCGCAAGAATGCATGCAGCTTTCACTTGTATCCAAAAACATGGGGAATGATACAACATTTATCGTCATTGATATCGTTATCGCAATAAATACTAGAAAATATCGGGATACATTTTTAAGTCCATATCGCCCATCCCTAGTGGCAACTACTAATGGGAAGCTAGCACAATCCCCCGCCTGATACAGAATGTCTGCTAGCAACCAAAAGAACAGCAACTTGGTGCCATTCTGAAAACTAATCACTGTCAGTGTGAATGCCTCTTAGTTATATTCAAGTTGATCATAGTTTTTGTCCTAACCAGGCATGACCAGTCAGTGCGGGACAAATTTGTGGGAGGGAAGATTCTGCTGTGTGCACGGGAAGTGGGAGAAAGAAATTACTTGTGGGACTCCAGCACAATATAAATATCTAAGAAATAAAATAAAGTTACTTAAATTATTTTGTTATAAGGTACAGAATGTTATTCATCTATTGTGCAGCAAATTTAAATGGTTTACGGGCACAGGGTTGGATATTCTCCAATTTTGGTTGAAAGCATCTTCCTTTTGCCTGAAACGGGACAGAAAAATCAGCATAGATCTCAACCTGCAGGAGTTTGTGGGCTGGAGAAGGACAAAACTTAGACGTTTTGAGTGGGAGCAGGAAGAAATGTGACTTTTTTTTAGTGGGAGCGGGGCATAATTCTCATCTGACACAGATCTCTAGTACAAGTAATTTAACTTTGAGTGTGGACTTGGGTGTAAGCTGCAAAAACGATCCATATATTTTTATTGGATGAGGATTTATCTATTTGTATCCCTCTTACTGAATATGAGCCAATCTTTTAAATTAGCCCTTTGCATTTTCAATCTCAGAGAGAGTACATGAAAGAATTTCACTCGTACCAACATTTATCAAGATGATTCCTAGACTTCCTCATGATGTCTTCTGTTTTTGGTGTTTTCGGAAAGATCTTCCAAGTAGCATGTGTTCTCTTCTGACCCTAATTAGCTGAACCCAAGCTTGTAACCGAGTGCCTTGGCACTGCTCCCCGGCTGGACATGGAGGAGAACTCGTGTGAGACGCAGTTAGAGAGGACAGAGGGGGTGACCCAGCCCTCCTCAGCCGTCCCTCCCTATCAGAGCTTCAAACCTCCAGTCAATGATTCTGATGACAGCTCCAAGTCCCTCCCTTCGGAGTGTCCCAAGACACCGTCTGGCTCACCTGGAACAGAGCACTCGGGCAAATGGACCCACTTGACAGAGTTTGAGTTGAGTGGACTCAAGGCCCTGGTGGAGAAACTGGAGTCCCTTCCGGAGACGAAGAAATGTGTTCCAGAGGGCATCGAGGATCCACAAGCACTGCTAGATGATGTGAAGGTCTTTACACTTTTTCTGTTTGTCACTTGTTTTGTCTCTCACATAATGCCTTGTATTGACATTATTATTATTATTATTATTGCTGCCTCCTGACTGCCACAAACGGCAGTTTTTCCTTTTATGACGAATAATAAATAGAAGTAAACCCCTAGTTGTAGATCTAGACTGAGTCCGAAGTCGAATACTTCCATATAGTATGCAAAAAAACAGTACGCCAAAAGAGTAGTATGTCCAACAGCGAAAAGTCCCTGGAGGACCTACCATATCCGCCGAGATTCTGAAGTGCGCATTCGATGGACACTTTACTATCCCGTGAGGCGATGGGAGGGGATTTATAAATGGAAGTGAAGCAACACAACTTACATTGGTAGGTCACGTGACCATAACAACATGGCGGAAGTAGTTCGTCCGAATTTCATTAATGCTACCCATATTTATACTGTATAGACTAGTACTTTTTAATGGTCATAAAGTAAATTCAAATGTAGTACCTATTCAGACAGTACTCAATTTTGGATGAAGTGCTAGACTTGCAGGTTCAGGTTGTAGGTTCACAGTCACACCCTACAAGGAACAATGCATGATCTGTCACAATTTTGTGTCACTGGGCAAGTTCACTTCAAAATGATCCTGATATTTTACTCACCCCCATCACATCCAAGATGTTCATGTCTTACTTTCTTCAGTCAAATTTGTTTTTAGTTTTTTGAGGAAAACATTTCAGGATTTCTTTCTCCACCATTAACTTCCATTGCAACCAAAATGTTGAAGGTCCAAATCAATGAAGTTTCAAAGCGCTTCGAAAGGCTTCAGAGGCTCTGCGTGATCCCAGACGAGGAATAGGGTCTTATCTAGCGAAACGATCGTGCATTTTCAAAAATGTTTTAAATGAATATACTTTTTAACCTAAATTGCTCATCTTGCGCTGCTCTGCGACATGCCAAGGATTGCGCAATAACGCCGGAAAGGTCACTGTAGATGTAGGAGGAAGTACCGCCCCAAGCGTGACCTTTACGACTTGATTACATAATTCCTGGCACGTCGCGGAGCAGCGCAAGATGAGCAATTTAGGTTAAGAAGTATATTCATTTTATGGCCGATCGTTTCGCTAGATAAGACCCTATTCCTCGTCTGGGATCGCACAGCCCTTCACAGCGCTTTGAAACTGCACTGATTTGGATCTTCAACATTTTGGTTGCCATGGAAGTCTATGGTGTGGAGAAAAATCCTGGAATGTTTTCCTCAAAAAACTTAATTTCATTTTGACCGAAGAAAGAAAGACATGAACATCTTGGATGAGATGGGGGTGAGTAAAATATCAGGAAATTTTAATTTTGAATAAGGTGGTCTCTGTAAACTTTGGTGACATTACCTGTTTCCATCCAAAGTTTAACCAAAGAGCCAAAGGGAACAAAATCATCACTTCCTGATCAACTGGCGCTAGATATCACTAAGAAAAATAGAAGTTGCTGCAGTAGGAGAAGCCTCTATGTATATAATCATTTTCGTATATAATAAATTACTTTCACCTCAGAGCTTGTGGAAGAAATGCAATAAACACGGTCATGTTATCTTGATTTCGGAGGCAGATGCCTGCTGTTTGGGAATGCAGTCGTGCAAGACAGTTCTGGGAGGGAATTATACCGAACCACTTTAACGACAGACTTTGTTCCGGCATTTCAGATACTGTGCAACGAGATCGTTCTGCTGGTTAGTCCAGCTATGCCGTCCCATTGCAAAGTAAAGTCTTTTTTGATGCACATCGAAGAATTTATTCAGTAAATGTGTTTTCATCATAACTTAAGTGCATGTTTTCTTATCAGATAAAAAAATTATCCGACTCAACTGAGCGCATACATTTTTTAATGCACATTTTTAGAATACATGCACATCTTGCCGTTTCCTTTCAACATTTTTTTTACGTGATGATATCCCAAAGGTTGGATGGAAAGTGACAGCTTATGTGCATGGCTACTCCGTCCAAATCTTGAAAAACATGCACAAGGTTTTAAAACAAAATCTCTTTGAACTCTTTTATGCCAAATCTAATTTTTATTATTTTTAGGTCAATCATTTATTTTTAAATATTTAAAATGTTTTTAAATACTAATGTTTTTGGTTTTCATCAAATGTCATTTTTAAAATTTTATATTTTGTTATTTTTCATTCTGTCCTTTCTGCTTTTTGAACAGGTTGTCTTGAAGGAACATGCAGATGACAATCCAAAGTTGGCCATCACTGGTTCTCCTATTGTATGCTGGCCGAAGAAGACCGGCAAGGTATGAATGTTTATTCAGCACAATTAGAAACAAAAATGTGGCCAGGCAACATTCTTTAACCTAGCTTAAGGTTATTAATAAGTTTTGCATACATGTCGTTGGTTAAATATTCTTAAAAGCAAAACGCGTTTTGAAAGTTTTGCTGTCTCCATTCCTTCCTATTTTTAATTTTAAAGGAACTATTTTAGAAAAATGTCCAACTCCCCTAGAGTTAAACAGTTAAGTTTTACCATTTTCAAATCCCTTCAGCCGATCTCCGGGTCTGGTGGTAGCACTTTTAGCATAGCTTAGCATAGATCATTGAATCTGATTAGACCATTAGCATCTCGCTCCAAAAAATGACCAAAGAGTTTCGATATTTTTACAATTTAAAACTTGACTCTTCTGTAGTTACAGCGTGTTCTAAGACCGACGGAAAATGAAAATTATGGCTAGGAACTATACTCTCATTCCCGCAATGATATTACGCAGCGCCTGAAAATAGTCCCCAGCACGCTCCTTGTGCAAGCAGGTTGTCACGTTGGTTATGCTGACGGAAGTTAGGCTATTTTCAGGCGCTGTGTAATATCATTGTGCCTGCTGCACCCATGGTATGGCACAAAGTTCCTTGATTATTACACAGGAATGAGAGTTTATTGGCTTATTAGTTTCTGTTATGTATCAATACTCCTAGATGACCAATAGCAGCTTTGCTATTGCCTGATACATGATAATAATCTGTACAGTATTGTGATCTGAGCACAGTGTACATATCGTTAGCTAGCGTATATAAATATCATTAGCTAACTCTCACCTAGACTCCTGCTGTCCTCCACTGTTTCTCCTCACACAACAACTCAATGTCTTCTCTAATCGTTGTTCTGTCTTGTCTTGTCCTGGCCTGTCCCTAATTGTGTGTCATAATTGTATGTCTGTGGTCTGCCATATGAGTATTAATAAACATTTATAATTTCCTCAGCGTCCGAACTGTCATTGCGATCCATTGTTTTCCTATCGTTGAAATTCACCGTACTCACTCCTGTTACGTCACTTCCGGTTTGGCATTTTTAGATGCGCAAGTAAAATTTTCTCACAAAAATGAATTCAAAAGGCTTAGTAGTGTATTTATAAGTACATATAAGAAAATCAAGTTCATATATTATTTTTCTATTAATTTACTCACTGGGGTCTCTAACCGGCAAGATACCCTTTTAAGCTTGATCTGTGATTTACAGTAAATGTTAAAGTGGGTTTTGATGTCACAAAGTATTGGTGTTGTTGTACCACCAAAATATTTGCGTTGTGAGGTAGATTTTGCGGAAATGTGATGCAATGTTTGTATGCGTGTTTGAAAAGGTGAAGTGAAAATTTTCATTAGCATTTCACTGGAATGATGACTCGGTTTCAGACACAAGGGAATAGACCTGACCAATAACATGCAAACCTGTGTTTATAGACTTGTTTTAGTTTATTTCCCTATTGACTGTGACACACACATGATTGGGTGTTGGCTTTTGTACTCCCCCCCACTTCACAACACTAAAACTGTCTTGCTAAAAGCCCAGCTGCTGAATGTTCGCCTCCATTGTGTCTGTCTTTTGTGATTAAATACCATCTGTCCTTATACTGCCCCAACTGGCCTCTCTTCTTTACCTCATGACCCTGTTTGAACATGTAACACTTCTGTCCTGCATGCCCTCTTCCTATTGGTTGTGTCCAAGCCGTGCTGGCACATATTAAAGAGCCTATTTTGCATACTGCACACCCATTGGCTCTACCGCTCTCCTCCCTTCCCACTTCTTGGCACTCCCCCCTGTTGCATATTCATGAGCATGTCTTGCTCTAGCCTGTGTGCTCTGATGGCTAAGGAACAGAAGGGAGGGCTGTGCCGCCCCACAGCCAGTAGCAAGCTGGAGCTACAGCCATGTCAGTTAGCAAAGCGCTGAGAGGAATCTAAGAGCCATGGCCATGTCGCTGATAGCTGACGAGGAGGATTATGAGAACTCGGATGCTGAGCAGGTAGCAGTGTTAAGCTGGACCCACGGGTCCTCCTTAGACTTAAAGACAGGAGATGCAATTGGCTGCATGCAGCTGTAATATTGTGTTAGTGTGTGTTTGCATGTGTAACTGAAGTGCACGTGATAAGGGAGCTGTCAGAAATGTTTATGGTGACCACTGATAACTACATATGACTAGCACGAGAATACTGTTATCACTCTACTCAGCCTGGTGCTCATTTTGATCCAGTCTGACACTGTTTGATATTTATTTCCAATAGAAAGGTCACATTTTTTGCCATTTTGCTTAAATGAATATTGCAGCAGGTTGTTGAAACCTGAACTTAAAGTAGCATTACATGATGCTGTAAAGTGTTAGGTACTTTCAGAAGTTGCAGATGAAAGTGTGGAAGTTGTAATATTACTTGCTTATGCCAGCAGCTACACATACTTTCAGTATGTGTATCCGATACAGTTGATGTTTTAATGCACACTGCACACTGTTTCGAGGGCGTGTTCTCTGAATACTTTGCATATGTCTGTTTGCGCGACTGCCCACGTGAGACTCTGCCATCGTTGTTTTATCCTTGGGGTTGGGCGAATCTCTTCCAGTGAATCCTTTTGTATTGCTCTTCTAGTGAAATGTACAAATGCGTTTCACCCCAAATGCTGACAGCACTGAAGAAAAGGATGCAGCTGCTTGATCTTTATCATTTAATCATCCATCTCTTTCTGTTTGTAAAAAGATACACAAGTATGTTTGCCCAATTGAGTAAACTTTACTCTCGCCGCTCGTTCCACATATTTGTATAGATCATTGTTATTCAACTTCCTCAATTTCAAGGATATTTTTAACAGTTTTTGGCCACAGCCCAACAAGGGCCTCTTTGAGCCGGTCCTACGAGATGAGCCAATGGGGGAGGGGCAAGACAAAGAACCAACATGAGTAAAAAACAGTTCAGACATGTTCCTGTTGTGAACATATTTAGTCCTGGACCTGAACTTATGAAATTGTAGGTGTATTCTGGGTCAGATGTTACTTTTTGGGAAGCAACACATCTGGTCTTGGACACTACACTATGACTATGTCATCTTCTTAAAGATATATATATATATATATTAGGGGTGTAACAGTACACAAAACTGACGGTTCGGTACGTACCTCAGTTTTGAAGTCACTGTTTGGTACGGGTTCGGTACAGCAGTTTTACAAAATTGCTTTTTACTTAATTTTATTAAACAGTGGTTTACTGGGAAAAAAAAGTGTCTGTCCTTAAATTAATTAAATTATAAAAGTTTATTGAAGATATTGCTGTGTAAACTATATAGGGAGCCCTTACTTGCACATTAATATTAAAGGTTAACAACAGAACCAAAACTATTAGCCTAAATTCAGTTGCTATTTATTTTTAGGTATAATAATCAACACTCATAAGCTTCACATAAGGCTGTTTTTGCATTAATTTCTAAATCTAATTTATAAAATTATGTTTTTTCTCCAATTCGTTGTTGAAATATAATCATTTATACACAGTCAGTGTCATTTTCTTGACAGGTTTATTTAAACATACATGAAATAATCAAGACATCACTAACAGGTTAAGTAGAATATAATGAATATATAGGCTAATATAGTGCATTTACTTAGCGAAATAGTTGATTTCTCCAGTGAACTAACAGCCGTGGACACTGAATGACTGCCTGAGGTAAATGTGATGCAACATGACATTGTTTACAAGCTGTTTTAATATTGACGTCTTTCCGCGTTTGAAACACCGATTGAGCGATTACACCACATATGATACGTTTCAGTGTTAAAGGGGCTATATGCGTTTTTCTGAAATTTAAACTCGCGACTGACACCTGTGGCCAAAAAACAGAACTGATCTTCATTTCTGCTCGCTCTCGCAGCGCGCGCTCGTACGTGTACACTTCACAAGTCAGCTGCTGCAAGGAGGTCAACATTATGTTTACAGAGGTAAGAACAGTCAAATACATATAATGTTTGAGATAAGTGTTCTCTTATCAAAACGTCAAACGTGTAGCTGACAAACTACACAAAAAATTAATACATTAAATAAATAAATAAACCCATTTCGCCATTGGCATACACGCTGATGAAGGGCGCACAGACCGAAACTTTCGTAGAATATTAAAAACACAAATCTGAGCACTGTCCTTGACGACTGAGCACTGTCCTTGACCACTTATTATACACAAGTAGCTTACTATCACCAAGTATGAAAGACACATATACATAATACTATTTAGCAATATTTATTGACTACATGTCTTATGTGAAATAAAATGCATCACACTTTACATCTTCATTTACCTCTTATTTTTTGTTAAGATATAGAAACAACAAACAATATAATGTAGCTTTACATGGCTATATAATAAATAATCCATCAGTTTTATATAGCGCTTTTCTAGACACCCAAAAAGACTTTACATTACTGATGCAATATTCATATTTATTTTTGTTTATATATATATATATATATATATATATATATATATATATATATATATATATATATATATATATATATATATATATATATATATATGCATGCGAAGTCAAATGCGAAGCCGATGTTCACTCTAGTCCTTGCAATGCGCCGGTCTCTCTCAATCTTCGACCTTTTTTGGCCACTTGTCAGGGGTTTCACTTTTTTAGTCTTCTGTGGAGTTACTGTTGGTGTCCGAGTTGTCCTGGGTCTCTTCTGTGTATTCGTTAAATCCATTGCACTGCTTGCGAGTGTAGGCTACTCGCTGACTAGCGGTGGTGGCAGGCAGAGTGATCTGAAACGTTTAACATGAACGCGCTTGACGTCACATCCGCAGACAGCGCGGGAAAAGACGACCCGTCAGAAAATATGAAAAATAGGATACAGGCTTATAGGTGCACCCACTGTGAGCGGACAAGGTGTCAGTATGCTCATCAGGAGATGTTTGAGTCATAAATGGTAAAATAAAAAGGCTATAGTTACGTTTATTTTGGGGAAAAAGTTGCATATAGCCCCTTTAATGTATCCTCAACATAACTTAAGATATTAATTCATGTTTATTCTTTAGGAAGAGATGATCGCGTTCACAGATGATCGCGTTCACACACGCGCGCCGCGGCCGCTTGAGCTGACGTGTCTACAGTCAGTCGTCACATTAAAGAGCGTCAAAACGGCATTTATCGTTTGAATTTCGTGATAAAATGGACTGAATACTTAATATGGTCGTGTGGGAACTAGGACTGAAGTGTGTTCCGCGCTTAAAACAAGCCGACTGTTAACTGTTAAAGATTGCATTCGTAACCGTTCGGTACACACGCGCACCGAACCGAGAGCCCTGTACGAATACGTGTACCGTTACACCCCTAATATATATATGTATTTGTATTTAATACTGTTGAAAATTGAGAGAAAATTGTGTCAAATTGTATACCTTCAAAACACTTTGTTATTATCTTAAGTGATCAAGCTAGTTTGTGATTTGTATCAGTTAACCTCCGGTTTTTTGTCACCTCTGCTTAGAACTGGCCCTGAAACATTTGGATATCTTTTTGTATTGTGATATTTTTGCCTCAGTGAAAAGGCTTTATTTTGCTGATATCTGCCTCATCCAGTTTTGTGAGCTAAGTGTTAAATATCAAGTATAACTTCACACCCTACCAATTAAAGGTTGCTTCATCAATGTCCCTACAACTGGGTGTGATTTTTTTTTTCTTTTTTTTTCTGTTGTTTATGCAAAATAATTTTAATTAATATTAATTTGAATAATATTCCTAACTTAGACAATGGCAGGATCACGTAACGTGTTTGAGTCAGCTTGTTTGTGTATGTTTACTATGGACATGTATTTCTTCCGCACACGCATCTATACCAGACGGCACGCACAATCCATAACTGCCCTTAATATCTATAGTAATCCTGTCTTTCATCTCTGCAGCAGTTTTTATAACGTGATGGATGCAGCCTTTCATTTTTGACCTTGTCTGTAAGCTGCTCTAATGACGGCAAGCAAATCTGTTTAAGGTATTAATTTATTATGGCATACATACACACTCAGCTGTGATGGTTTGTGGCTGAGGTTGTCTCGGAAAGTTCTTCTTATTTTAGTGGTTTCACCACTGAGAAGTGAAACATTTACTCCCTTTGATAAGTTATTTTCAACAATGAAATCAGTCATGTCACTGATAAGCCTTGAAACATTAGAATTTTATTCTGAGCATTTTGATCTGATATCAAAATGCGCATTCAAGTGGGGATAAAAATATAGATATAGTGATTTAGAGAGATTTAGAGACCGCTAATCCCACAAGGAGCTAGTGATTTATTTTTTGCTGTCATACTCCAGTGTCGCCCTTGCAAAAAAAAAAAAAAGAGAGAAGAGAGAAAAATCAGCATACATTTTTGCCAACATTCAATAGTTCCAAAAGAACTAGATGTTATTGGCAAGACCCATAAGTTGGTTGACTTCTACTCCAAGTTCCTTGGATTCTGAGTAGTGGTCCCGTAGGTCCTTCACTGAACTCTAATCTACGTGAAAGCAGCTCTTATAATTTCAAAATCACGACATTCATCACATTAACAAGCAATATTAGATTTGGCCTGGAATGGTTTTCCCACTGGCAGCCACATAACTATCTCCCTCTCCCCCGGCTCTGCTGACCACATGCTTGAATTCATGCTTCTGTTTTCCTCCTAACATAGTTTCATAACACATCACAACTGAGATGTTGTGAAACAGCAGTTTCTGCTTTCTGCAAGAACTCAACTGTATGCGTTTTTTTTTTTTTTTTTCCTCCACTAAACAGCATTTCACGTAGACTCATGCAAAAATCAATTCTACTACAAGCATCAAATCCAAGGCTCTCTGCAAACAGGACTTTTGACTCCATCTGAAGAGCTAATCTCAACTCTCAGAGGCCGAGAAATCCACTTAGGCTGTTTATAAGTAAAGTACCCATTGAGGAGGTCGGGTTGCACTTTCCCCCTCTGGCTAATGCGATTGTTCGTGTTTTCCTCTCCATTACTGAAGGTTCATAAAAAGGGTGGAGGCCAGATCTATTCCCATTAATCACCCTGTGTCCCATGGTGCTGTAGGAAAGTCTGGGTGCTGGGACA
Organism: Romanogobio albipinnatus; assembly: GCA_023566225.1. Taxonomy (NCBI): domain Eukaryota; kingdom Metazoa; phylum Chordata; class Actinopteri; order Cypriniformes; family Gobionidae; genus Romanogobio; species Romanogobio albipinnatus. The sequence continues at coordinate 38,510,882 of CM042259.1, read as the reverse complement.
GGCATGACTTGATATAATGGGGACATGGCAATTCAGGGGATGTGGAATATTGCTGTTTGAAGAATAATTCCCTTTGACTTGTTTGTGTGGGAGTATGTGTGTATGGAATCAATAATGGAAAGTGCTTCACATCAAGTAGATCTAATGGCAAATACACACACGCTTATATTCATTAGGGTTGGAATATTTGTGTTTCTAGTAATGCTGTTCACGTTTATCAGAAATGCTGTTAAGAATAATATTCATTGACTGGTAAATGCATGTTCCTGCAGCCAGGCGCGGTTCTACGGGGGTGCTAAGCACCCTCAAACTCGCAAAAGCACCCTCAGTTGATACTGTAATAAGATTGGCGAAACAGATTTGCACATTTGTGTCCGAGCTCTGGAGAGTTTCAAATGCATCTATTTACAACGTGTTTTTGCAGCGGTGAGTAATGTAGCCAATCACAGATAGTTGCTGATCTCTCCGCTCAAAACGCCAGAGTTTTTAGGCTATTCTATGCAGGTTCGCGAAACCTCTCATTGACAAACAAAGTCGAGACACGATGCAAGTAAGAGATTTATTGTTGACAACTTAATTTTTATAACGGAACTTTGTGAGATTGAGATGAACTGACAAAGCAACAGCATTTTAGTGATCGTAGCAATCTTGGCTTGCTTTCGAGGCTACAGTCTATAACATTCATTGAGTAAAACTATTGTTGCTAAGAGGACCGACAGCCAATTGCTTGCTGCATGCTGCAAAGTTTTGGAATTTACATCTAAATATAAATATCCTCCTGAGACCCAGATTAGAGGTTCTGCCTCTGTAGTGGACATTATATTTTAACGAATTTCTCATACACAGTTTTAAGTCTGGATATTCTTATTAAATATAAGACATTCTTATGAAAATATTATTACCCCAAATTCCCAGTTTGTATATTCATGTCTTTTCATTTTCTCAATAAATGGGTTCTGGTGTGCTGAGGGGGGCACCAGAGGACCCAAATTCTATAAAAGTCGCGGACGCCGCCATCGCGGGCACCATAAAGTAATTACGCTTAGGGCACCAATATGGCCAGCAACGGGACTGCCATATAACATATATGTTATAACGTACATATAACAAAATATCAATTAGTTTTTTATGCTACAAACAATGTAATGGCCGGAAAAAAATTGCCTTTTTTTCTGGTTCTCGGGAAGATGACATGTTAAAATACTAGTAACGCTATTAAAGCAATGTAAAGGCAGACTAATAGATTAATAGACAATTTGTAGCTAAATATTTTTGAAATTTCAATTATTGGTAAAAGTGATGACTTGTAAATAAATTTCTCACTGTACACTGCTATGGTGGAGCCGTTGCTTAGCCTATATGCACTTTACTAGAGCACCCTCAGTAATTTCAGAAGCACCCTCAGTGATTTGATTGTGTAACCGGGCCTGTCTGCAGCTTTATCCCGCCTTGAATGAGAGCAGGGAATGTCCTCCAACTTTACTTGACTGACTCTGTTGGCAGATATGGTATTTACGGAGTAATACAAATATTTTCTCATGTTCAGTTCTCCTATTTTTTTTTCTTTAGAATGCCTAGAGGGCATATAAACAATTTGCATAACTGCACATACCACTAAAACTGAACCATATACACCCATCCTCAGAGTGTCTAAATGTTGATAGGTTTGTGAAGCATTCATTATGTTTGTGTTCCCTTGACTGTGTGGCATTACATCGCCTTACTGCTAAAGTCAGCAAGCAGATCATAAACATAGTGTGTCGACCATGTCCTGGTTTCCCAACATGTTCCGTTAACTACATGTGAAATGGGTGTATGACATTTTTAGTAATCGTTTTGAGTTCTCATTTTCCTTGCATAAATGATTTTTTGGTGTTCTATGTTTCAGCCACGGCCACTTAATCGGCCCAAGCCTAAGATGGGCTCGCCTCCATCTGCTGCTCCATGCTCGACAGCAGGTGGAGTGAAGCTCTCATCAAGTCGTGGTTCATCTAGTGCCCGGCGCAGGCGAACACGCTGCAGGAAGTGTGAGGCATGTACACGCAAAGAGTGTGGGGAGTGCCACTTCTGCAAGGACATGAAGAAGTTTGGTGGACCAGGCCGCATGAAGCAGTCCTGCATCATGAGACAGTGCATAGCGGTCAGTCTGCGTATTCAACATCAGATTTGACACTTGATTTGCTGAATGAATGACATCTGGGAGAGCTAATGGCAGCTTTTTGCATGTTTTACAGCCTGTTCTACCTCACACTGCTGTGTGTCTGGTGTGCGGAGAAGCTGGGAAAGAAGACACCGTAGAGAACGAGGAGGACAAGTTCAACTTCATGCTCATGGAGTGCTCTATCTGCAATGAGATCCTCCATCCAGCATGTTTGAAGGTTGTCTTCCTAATCAGGCCACCAAACAATTGAAAACTGTGTAGAGCCATAATGGCATAAACAATCTTTCACATTTTGTCTTATCACTTTAGACATACAGTGGTCTGTCACATGTTCTGTTGAGTAGAAACTTATTCTGTTCTGTTGTTCAGGAGAAGGATGGTGGCGGCGTTGTGAATGATGAGTTGCCAAATTGCTGGGAGTGTCCTAAATGCAATCATGCTGGAAAGACCGGGAAAGTAAGCATCACTGTCCTACCCAACAACATACAATTTCATATAATGTAAATGATGATGGCAATGTTAAAGGAACACAACAACTTTTTGGGACTTTAACTTATTCACTGTATCCCCCAGAGTTAAATAAGTCCATACATACCATTCTCATCTCCTTGCGTGCCATAACTCTGTCTGACGCACATACCGCTAGCCTAGCTTAGCACAAAGACTCGAGGTAAAAGGCTCCAGCTAGCCTACTGCTCAATAAGTGACAAAACAATGCCAACATTTTCCTATTTATATGTTGTGATGTGTATAGTTACATCGTGTACTAAGACCGATATGGCTAGGAACTATACTCTCATTCCTGCGTAATAATCAGAACTTTGCTGCCGTCAATGGGTGCAGCGGCACAATGATATTACACAGCAAATAGGAAAATGTTGCCGTTATTTTGTCACTTATTGAGCAGTAGACTAGCTGGAGCCGTTTAACTCCAATCTTTGTGCTAAGCTAGGTTAGCGGCTATATATGGACTTATCTAACTCTGGGATACAGTGAATAAGCTAAAGTCCTAAAAAGTCAGCGTGTTCCTTTAACTATTGAGTTCCTGATAAAACGTATTTGATATAAATTCGTCTTGTCTTCTTCCCCACCATTTGGCCACAAAGCAAAAAAGAGGTCCAGGGTTTAAGTACGCCTCCAATCTCCCTGGCTCTCTGCTCAAAGAGCAGCGAATCCGGGACATAAAGGAAGAGCCGGACTCGAACATGTCTACAGAGTCCTACACCTCGAACGTTTCACCTGTCATGAAGAAGAAGACAGAACGAGAGGACAATCCTACCTGCAAGTCAGAAGACGCATTTAAGAAACGTTCCCCCAAAATGGAGGACAACCCACTCCGCAAAAAGAGAAAACTCTTTGAAAAGGACTCAGACTCCGATTCCAATGTCAGGAAAAAGGTAGCAAGAAAATGAATACGTAAAAGCAAATAAGACATGAAATAATATTTTTTGCAAAGCATGTATTTTGACCTTCTTTTAAATCCACAGAAGAAGCACTCAAAGCCTGATGCTCTCTCTAATGTCCTGGGACAGATCAAGACAGAAAGAGAGGATGATGAGGAGTATGATGAGGATAAAAGACAAGAACTAGAGAGGAGACCCTTCAGTTTTGTACCCTCAGAAGAGGATGATGGAGATGATGAAAGGGAGGAAGAAGAAGAGGAGACAATGAATGAAAAAAGTAGCCAAGATGAGAATGGGAAGCTTTTACACAAGACCTCTGCTTCACGGGAAGGCGACCAATCCCAGGGACGTTGTACCCAGGCGGGACCCAGCAACGACTCGTGTGTTGATGCACAGTTGAGAATCCAGCGAAAAACCAAACGTAAACCTCGCCTGCCCAACAAAGAACTGAGCAAAGAACTGAGCAAACAACTCAACCAGGAGATCCAAAAGACAGAGGATCGTCTGGCTCATCAAAATGGCAGGACGGTGAAGACAGAACCAGATAGTGATGGAGAGGACAGAAAACCACTAAATAATGGCAGCAGCCATCTCAAAGACTGGCTGGGGCCTAAGCGGGAGCTAAACGGATCCTTGCTGGAACAGTCCCCAGTGAGTTGGATCAGGACTACGCCTACCCCTGTCTTCCGGCCAAAACCTTGCCGCTCTCCACCGAAATGTGTTCAGATGGAGCGTCATGTCATTCGCCCCCCTCCGATCAGCCCCCCGCCGGACCGGCTGCCTCTAGATGATGGCAAGAATCACATCATGCACAGAGAGGTGTGGATGGCAGTGTTCAGCCACCTTGCACACCCAGACCTGTGTGTCTGCATGCGGGTCTGCAAAACCTGGAACAGATGGTATGTCTTCTAGAAATTAGGAAAGAAAGCATCATTACCTTGCATTTGCACTAGAGATTTTATACTGCAACACATATTTTAGAGGTCTACCATTTCCTGCAATACTAAGTGAGCATGGATGTATGTGTTTTTATTGGTCTACTGTGGACTCTACCTTGCTCTCAGCCTTCACCACACATCAAACCCTTGTCCTGACCAATAACAATTAAAACACTGAATTGGATTTGGATCACAAGAATGAAGTGAAACTTTTCAATTTCAATAGTGACTTTAAAGGGATAGTTCACCCAAAAATGAAAATTCTCTCATTAATTACTCAACCTCATGTCGTTCCAAACAAATCTTCGGAACACAAATGAAGATATTCTTGATGAAATCTGAGAGCTTTCTGACCCCTCCATAGACTGCAATTTAATTTCCACTTTCAAGGCCCAGAAAGGTAGTAAAAGCATCGTTAAATTGGTTCAACCTTCATTTTATGAAGCGTCAAGAATACTTTTTGTGTGCAAAAAACAAAACAAAAATAACAACTTTATTCAACAATTTCTTCACATCTGTGTCAGTCTCCTACGCTGTTGACGTAGTAAATAGAGCAGCGCTTCCGAGTTACATCAGAGATAGGGCTGTGCTCAGAATATCGATACAACGATACATTGTCGTGATATTGTGATATTGTCGATACAGTGTGCTTTTGAATGTAACCAATTATGACGTGATGTCAAGTGGTGTCAATTTTAGCAACAGCAGTGCAAGACATTCAAAATGGATAAGAGGATTTTAAGATGCAGCGCACGTGAACTGATCTTCTCCTCCGCCTTAATACAGCGCGAAATAAACATGAATGAAAGGCTGTTAAAATATAGAGTGCAACTTACCGAAATCCATATAATGTCTCATTTAATTGCTCAATCAGTGTTTCAAATGCGGAAAGACGCCAGTAAAACAACTTGTAAACAATCTCACATAACGTCACATTTAGCCTACCTCAGAAAAACCAAATCCAGTGTCCTTAAAGGATTAGTTCACTTTTAAATAAGCTTTTGCTGATAATTTACTCACCCCCATGTCATCCAAGATGTCAATCTCTTTCTTTCTGCAGTCAAAAAGAAATGAAGGTTTTTGATGAAAATATTCCAGGATATTTCTCCATATAATGGACTTCAATGGGCTCCAAACGGTTCAAGGTCCAAATGACAGTTTCGGTACAGCTTCAAAGGGCTTTAAACGATACCAGACGATGAATAAGGGTCTTATCTAGCGAAACGATCAGTTTCTGTGAGAAACCGAGCAGTTTTTTTGCTATTATTTTACCTCTTATCAGACGAACGTGATCATCTCTGAGCTCCGCCATAACTTCCTCTAAGTGAGGTCAAATACAAGCGTGGTCATAGATGTATACGTAGATGCCTCATTAGCGCCTGCACGGATCAGTAGAATGAGGCATCTACGATCGATATATCTATGACCACGCTCATATTTGACCTCACTTAGCAGAAGTTATGAAGGAGCTCAGAGATTATCACGTTCGAATGATAAGAGGTAAAATAATAGCATAAATACAGCTCGGTTTCTCACAGAAACTGATCGTTTCGCTAGATAAGACCCTTATTCATCATCTGGTATCGTTTAACTAACCCTTTAAGTAGTTCACATCTTTGAGGTTTTGTATTCCGAAAAAGTGCTAAACTCAGTTTGGTAATATGCATAGTAAAGGCCCCGATATACTTCAATAATCGAAGAATGAATTGATGTGGCGTCATTCCGAATAAAATCAGGCCAAAACGAAGTTTGTTTTGGGAGTTCGAAACAGTTTGCCAAAGCTCAGGCTGGTAAATGCCAAATAGCATTGGTCCGTGGCGATTATGTAATAGGAATGTGTGCGCTGAGGCTCCGCCTTCTTTCACATGGAAATCTTCTCCAGTTAATTTCCTTTGTTCAGTCTGTGAGGAAAAACATGAACACACTGAAGAGCTGTTATAGTAGAAAATGAAGTTGAAACGAGACCCTGTTTTTCATGTTTAATACTGTAAGCTACCAGCTTTTAAAGGGACAGTTCACCCAAAAATTTACTCACCCTCAGGATGTTCCAAACCTGTATAAATGTCTTCGTTCTGCTGAACACAAAGGAAGATATTTTGAAGAACATTGGTAACCAAACAGATCTCGGGCCCCATTGACTACCATAGTAGGAAAAAAAAAAATACTATGGTAGTCAATGGCTGCCGAAATTTGCTTCACGATGCATTTGATAGGCTATCTCTCTATAATAGCCTACACAATGGTCTATCGTCACAACTAGGCACGGGGGTTTTATCACGCATATTTTACTCGTACAGTGTGAGCAGACACGCTCGACAATCGGACCGTACAGTGTGAGCAGACACACTCGACGATCGGACCGTACAGTGTGAGCACATAAATCATGAGCTTTGGCTTTACATTGCATGCGATCTACTCGTACAGTGTGAGTAGGTAACCTTGCTGAAATCGCACAGCTTAACTGTATATCACTGGACACATATTTCGAAGTTCTTTTTACCCCTAAGCGAAGAACAAAAAAAAACGTCACCGTGAGTATATCAGGCCTTAAAGTCAAGTCTTCTGTCTTTTGATCTCAGGTGTTGTGATAAAAGACTGTGGACCAAGATCGATCTGAACCGGTGCAAGTCAATCACTCCTCTCATGCTGAGCGGCATTATCCGAAGACAGCCGGTCTCCCTGGACCTGAGCTGGACCAACATCTCCAAGAAGCAGCTCAGCTGGCTAATCAACCGATTACCTGGTACAATCACCGTTTACGAAACAACAGTTTTGTTTCAATGCTTCTCAGGTTAAATGTACAGCTGGATTGTGTGTCTCCTGATGGTGTACGCTTTGTATACAACGAAGATTACCACACATGAAGATCTTGATTAACTCTGCATGAATGTAGATCTCCAGAAACAGGAGTTTCCAATCTCATGTCCAATAATTGCATGACTTCTGTGTTGGTTTCCTGGCAGGTCTGAGGGTTTTGTTGCTGGCAGGCTGCTCGTGGGCAGCTGTATCTGCTTTATGCACATCCAGTTGTCCTTTGCTAAGAACTCTAGATGTGCAGTGGGTAGAGGGCCTTAAGGACAACCAGATAAGAGACTTGCTCTCTCCGCCGACAGACAACAGACCAGGTACTGAATGACAGCGTTAACCGCTGTTTATGTTCTATATGACAAACGTGTACTCTAGACCCTTTAGAAGTTCCTTTTCTTCTTATTTTACCAATTCATAGCGGCCTCGTGTGTACACAGCAAGTAGCACAGTAACATTTCTGTTATCTTGATTTGGATAAAAGATGCTTATTTGTGTCTCTCAGGTCAGTTGGACAGTAGAAGTAAACTGAGGAATGTGGAGGATCTCTGTCTAGCTGGTCTGGACATCACAGATACGTCCCTGAAGCTGATCATAAAACACATGCCTTCACTGTCTCAATTGGACCTTAGTTACTGTAACCACATCACCGACCAGAGCGTCAACATCCTCACGGCAGCCGGCACCACGACCAGAGATTCTCTCACTCACATCAACCTGTCAGGTATGCAGGAAATACTAAAACCCTCACATAACAGGTTAGGCATGCTAACGGATAGCTGAGTGCATTGGAAAACCCCATTCATACGGTGTGTGTGTGTGTGTGTGTATTTATATACACACACCTAAAGGATTATTAGGAACACCATGCTAATACTGTTTGACCCCCTTTCGCCTTCAGAACTGCCTTAATTCTACGTGGCATTGATTCAACAAGGTGCTTAAAGCATTCTTTAGAAATGTTGGCCCATATTGATAGGATAGCATCTTGCAGTTGGAGATTTGTGGGATGCACATCCAGGGCACGAAGCTCCCGTTCCACCACATCCCAAAGATACTCTATTGGGTTGAGATCTGGTGACTGTGGGGGCCATTTTAGTACAGTGAACTCATTGTCATGTTCAAGAAACCAATTTGAAATGATTCAAGCTTTGTGACATGGTGCATTATCCTGCTGGAAGTAGCCATCAGAGGATGTGTACATGGTGGTCATAAAGGGATGGACATGGTCAGAAACAATGCTCAGGTAGGCCGTGGCATTTAAACGATGCCCAATTGGCACTAAGGGGCCTAAAGTGTGCCAAGAAAACATCCCCCACACCATTACACCACCACCAGCCTGCACAGTGGTAACAAGGCATGATGGATCCATGTTCTCATTCTGTTTACGCCAAATTCTGACTCTACCATCTGAATGTCTCAACAGAAATCGAGACTCATCAGACCAGGCAACATTTTTCCAGTCTTCAACTGTCCAATTTTGGTGAGCTCGTGCAATTTTAGCCTCTTTTTCCTATTTGTAGTGGAGATGAGTGGTACCCGGTGGGGTCTTCTGCTTTTGTAGCCCATCCGCCTCAAGGTTGTGCGTGTTGTGGCTTCACAAATGCTTTGCTGCATACCTCGGTTGTAATGAGTGGTTATTTCAGTCAAAGTTGCTCTTCTATCAGCTTGAATCAGTCGGCCCATTCTCCTCTGACCTCTAGCATCAACAAGGCATTTCCGGCCACAGGACTGCCGCATACATACTGGATGTTTTTCCCTTTTCACACCATTCTTTGTAAACCATAGAAATGGTTGTGTGTGAAAATCCCAGTTACTGAGCAGATTGTGAAATACTCAGACCGGCCCGTCTGGCACCAACAACCATGCCACACTCAAAATTGCTTAAATCTCCTTTCTTTCCCATTCTGACATTCAGTTTGGAGTTCAGGAGATTGTCTTGTCCAGGACCACACCCCTAAATGCATTGACGCAACTTCCATGTGATTGGTTGATTAGATAATTGCATTAATGAGAAATTGAACAGGTGTTCCTAATAATCCTTTAGGTGAGTGTATATACACTAACTCACCTTGATCTCGGAAGATTGCTATCTCGACATTTGATGGATTACGTCTTGGGAAAAGCATGATGCAAGGCCACAGCTCTTTACTTTGCTTCCAAATTCAAGAATTAACTGATGTAAATCTGAGGAATTAACATTATGGGCTCTAAATTCCTATTTCTTTTCTCCACAGTTTGTAACAGAGTAACAGACCTGTCACTGACCTACTTCAAGCGCTGCGGAAACATTTGTCACATTGACCTACGGTTCTGCAAACAGGTGACCAAAGAGGGTTGTGAGCAGTTCATCGCAGAGATGTCTGTCAGCGTGCAATTCGGACTTATCGAGGAAAAACTACTGAGCAAACTGAGCTAGTCAACAAAGACAGACAATAACTTGAAGTACAACCCAGGGAACTAACAATTTCGCCCTCCATTTTCTACACTTTTACAACATGGGACATGTGGAGGCTAACACACTCAACAAGAAAACCAGCAGAGAAAAATGGCTAATTGCTAAACAACACACTCCAAGCAAATGCCTGAACTCATTGCCAGAGCTCACAAGTGAAGAAATGTATTCATCTCTAGTGGCCAATTCTGCCTTTCAATCTTTTTATTTTAATTTTTTTTAATTATTGTTTGTTTGTTGTGCTGCTAAGGCAAACATTTGTTGATTTTTAAGTTTACAAGGCACAGCTGGCAGAGCGTGCCAACGTTAAAATGCTGTTGAAAGGCATGTTTACCCATATATTTTGCATAAATGTTATAAAAAAAAAAGGTTTTTATAGTCACATTGCAGTGTTGCAGTGACAAAACCGACTGTTATTTTCTTTCTCAGAAAAGAAAAATGTAAGATGCATGTGCTTTTTTTCGTTACCATGCAAACGTTAGGCGTCATGCAGTATTAATTTTTGTATCAGAAGGGATTTCACACTTTATGTGCAGTATTAAATGCACTCATATAAATATATTTAGACTTTATTGACAATATTCAGTCAGTACAAGGTTTCTTTTTTTCTACGCAGTAGGAAGTAAAGCAGATTCCTATCTATACTAGCTATAGTAACTAGATGTTTCTGTAATGTTAATTTAAGATGTGATGTTCTTTATTGTTATATAAGATGTTCTACAGGTACATTCTCTTTTTTCCATACGACTATATTACTTACCTTGGCTTCTTTAATATGTATATATCTGGGGGAAAACGTATTTGCACTGTTTGACCTGATTAAATAATTATTTTTTCCAGTATTGGTGTTTTGCTTAACGGAATGTTGACTGTGTGAACAACTTTTTTTTGTCTTTAAAATGATCATAAAATTACCTCAAGCATACATGATTAATATATTACGATCGAGTTCCGCCTGTTTTGCCGCTCTTTTTCTAACTCTCGAGTTGATACTTAAAATTGAAATAATTACCTCACAAAACAGGCTTACCTTGACGGATTCGTCTTCCAGAATAATTAGTAACCACATCCCAGTATTGTGCCATTAATATATATTACATTGTACCTGCTGACGTCTGACTGAGTGTAACCCATGACTACGTGCGTTGCACTTAACCGCCATTAGAGGGCGCCTCAGAAAAGAAGAGTAAACAGTGAAATGAGAAAAATCTTTATTTTGTTAGTTCAAGGTACCATATTTTATTAAATTGAATAAATCATCTTTTGAATTACCAAAATAAAAAGTTCAACATTCCAAAATACAAAGACCAAATCCCAAAACGTCTTCCAGCGCTCAGTTTAAGTCATAGTCTTGTCCATTGTCTGCTCAGCTAGAGTAGTTACCTACTACCAAGTGACATCTTTTAGAGATAGCAGCATTAGAAACATACACATAAGCACAGTGTCAGTGTTGGGCAGACGGGTGTGGAGGTGTTTCAGAAGCAAATTAAAAACAGTCTGATTAGAGAAATACATGGACGTGACATCAGAATGCAAAATTCTACTGTAGCATTATCTTTGACTGATTTAAAAGATAAACAACTAAATCAATGTCATTTACATTCAAGGAAAAAACTGGAACGCTGAAGGGGGATGAAACGCTTAAAAGAAAAACTGGAGAAAAGAGGAAATATATCCATATACTTCATGTACATCTTTTTCACATGTATATAAAATCATATGTTTAATTGATAACATTTTCCTTTATATTTGTTGGTCTAGGCAAAACCACAGACGTAATAACTCGCATTTGACTACAGAATTCACAGCAACAAAGGGCATCTAGAGGAATCGAGTAACAATTTCCTCTTTATCTTAACCTGATCTAGAAAAAAGGGGTAAGAAACAGTTCATTCCGCTTAAATTAAATAGCCATGGAGCAAATGCAACAGAGAACTGTAATGCGTAAATCCATGTAGCACCGCTTGAGGAAATCTCGAGATAAATGTGGTACAACACAACACCAAAAACCGGACGTCTTTCATGGTATTGCTGGGGATGAATAACATTGAAGTAAAAACAATGTCAATAAAACCTACCAAGGCATGTGGTCAATTAAAGGTGCACTAAGTAATTTTGCTTTGGACAAAATGTTTTTAATAATGTACACTCATATGAGACTACATATGATGTGAAATTACTTAGCACATCTTTAAGTCTCTTGTTGATGCAGCACAATGGAGACAAACCAACCACGAACCTGACGTTTGACAGATACTGCAAAATTTGATCAAGATAAAAAAAAGAAAAGAAGTCATTGAGGTTCCAGTAATAAGCTACATAACGGCAGATCCTGGATTCCAGTGTCTCTGAAAAAAAAATATGATACAGTTTCTCATCATCTTGCTATAAATAACTGCTAGCTGGTCATTTGATCCTGTGTCGCGGATGCTGCTGAACTGTGGTGTGCCAATACATGAACATGAAAACGCGTATTAATAATATAGCACGTAAAAACAAACCAGAAGCAGTTCTGCACATGTCTAACTTTGGCACCTACGTTACCCCTTCACGGCATTGGTCTTCACTGTTGCTACGACAACATGCATCTTAATGGCAATCGGTTTCTCTACACTCGCACAAGTAAAGATTTCTAATATTGCACATACAAATAACACATTTCCCAAATGTTTACAGAAATGTAAACCATTTCAACTTTCATATTTGTATACTTAATTCTTCTAAAATCCATCTTCCCTGGGTTACTAACCACAGAAACTCACAAGTGTCAATGAATGACCAAATCAAAATGTGCAGCAGGAAAATTCTCGCTGTGTAAATAAGGTGTGCGCAGTACCGGTTTCCACGACTTTAACTCGGTGTGAAATTAAAGGGGCAATCTCTTGGTCCAGTCACGGCCCCAGCCTGCTCAGTCCAGCAGGAAGCATCTCGTGTGTTGGTCTTTCAGTAGAGGTGGTGCTCGTGATTAAGACTTGAAGACGTGCACCGCCCGCACCACATACTGCCTGCAGATGGGGCACTCGTTCATCCTCTTGCCGCACTTGGTGCAGGTGACCATGTGACCGCACTCCAGCAGAACGCAGTCTATCACGGCATCCATGCAGATACGGCACAGGTTCTCATCAACGCCGCCCAGCTGAGCTACTTGCACACCATCTGCAAGACAATATATGGATGTATGAGATCTTGTTTAACCGTCTATAGATTTTGTGTGCCTGTTCTGCTCGTGTGTAATGAGCTTTTCTTTTTACCTCGGGAGGGTTCTTTTTGTACGTAGGCTACTGTAGCTGCATGGCTACTGACGATTACATTTTTAAAGAGTTTTGTGATGTCACAAAGAAAATGTGATGTCAATTTTCAGTTTATTAATTAAAATGCTCTCACGAAGTGTTTAATAACTTAAAACTTATTTTTGAGCAAACATGTTTTCGTCTTGCCCCCTAAATTAATAAAAGTAATTATGATGGAAATATAAGGGACCATGCATGCATGTTAAATACATGAAAGTAGAAATGTGAATATTTTGTTATAAAAATTGAGCATGCAAATTTCAAATATAGCTGCAAGCATTGATACAGGGCCAACAGAAGTGCAGAGCAAAAAAATGGCAACTGGTTAGCATGCTAAGCTAACTAACATAAGACAACAAACACAGGCACGGTGAACTTCAGAGAGGTAGCCTATTTCTCGGGAACGGTGGCAAATATATAAAACTAAATCTGTTCCGTCATTTCTGTGTATCTCCGTCCAAAGAGTATCTGGTCATATTTTAGACAGCATTTAGTGTTTTTCATCATTCACTTCAAAATGGCAGACAAACAAAAGGATGGAAAATGAAAAATTAGATATTGTAAGAATCTGCATTTTGGACAAATTTAGACAAAATTTGAAAAGTTATAAGCCTTTTTGCAAAAATCTTCATATCTCTGGAACACTAGGTGGCGCTGTGTTCAAACTTCCCGGGTACCTTCAGGAAATGCTGTTAATGATCCCTACCAAAGTTTGTGCAGAGATGTCAAATTATTTAAGAGATATTAAAATGTATAACATTTCAAAATGGCGGACCGACGGTCACTCCTTTAAAGGCGGCATGAAATCAAATTTTACAATTCGTATTTTTATATTTAATATTGTAGTGTTTACTATAATTGATTTATCTGTGCACTTCATTCATTTTTAAAAATTAATTTACCCTTATAATCTTTAATCAAATACGTTAACTTTCCCTCCCCCATCGAAACGACTTCTCTTCTCTCCCGGTCAAGTCAAGTCAAGTTAAGTCAAGTCAAGTTCATTTATTCGTCTCCCTTGGGAGAAATTTGGTTTAGAGACAGGGTACTGCTGCATAGACAGACATAAACATATAGACAGCATAAAACATCCAAACAAAGGAGAGGGTACATAACTGGCAACCAGAAAGGGACCAAAGTGCAAGAGGATTAGAGCTTCAATACTTAAAGTACATTGCTAATACACATTTAAAGTGCAATGCACAGTAAGTGCCGGTGCATGTTAAAGTGCGGTGCACAATACAGTACTGATACACATTTGAACATACACTACAAATGCTAGTACATATTAAAAATGCTGGTACGAAAAAAATAAAAAAAAATAAAAAATGCTGGTACATGTAACAGTTCTGGTAAAACCTCCCTACAATTGCTCATTAATGATCTTAACTGACACTGGGACAAAGGAATGTTTGAACCGGTTGTATTTACATAAGGAGACCCTGTATCTTCTCCCTGAGGGCATCTGCGAGTATTCTATATATAAAAAGTGGAGGCGCTGATGGATTCTGGCGCAGACAGTGGCTACCTGTGTCTGCCAGCTCAGGTCACTGTCAATGTGAATGCCTAGGTACTTGCATGAATTTTGTTGATTAATGTTTTTGCGATTAAATTCGATTAAAACTACAACCATGAATAAAAAGTGTTAAACTACAAATATGGCGGTCTGCGAGTATAGTAGAGAGGTTTAGATAAAGGCTTTTGAGTGATTAATAATCAGTGTCTAACCTGACAAAAATATATTAATTTGATGTCATTCCCGTTATATTTAATCTGACACAGCATTGTGAACTTTTATAAAGATACGTTTGGCCATTAACTTTTAAATGTACCATTATGCAAACTGGCAGATCAACGTGCTACTACATTTCTCTCTGAAACGGTCGGACATGTGGAGGATTTTAACACGATGATAAGCGACATGGCGTCCGTTAAAGACGCAGTTATGACGAAGTAGTATGTCCCAAAGCTGGCCCACTCTTCTGCTACACACTCACTGTCTTTCTTATTTGACATCCTCCCAGCCAATCAATCTCAGCGGTCAGACCTTTTAATGAATGATTTACGGTATGTGCTTTCAACTCTCCTGTATGGCAAACTAATCCAGTATTTGCTGATGCCAGTCTTATTATCTCTATTAATTGCTCTATAAAAAACGAAATGAGGAACATCCGTAAAGCATCTCAAACTTGGCCCTTCTCCAAAAAGCCCATTAATATTTTGTCTTAGACAGGACAGCAATAATCTTTGGATCATTTTGGGCTGTTTTCCAAGCAGTGTTAATCGTTAATATAATTAATGATGGCAATGTGCAATTACAGTAATGTGACAAGCTATAAAAGACAAGACAGATCATATTAGGAGCACAATTCATGACATAAATGCGATCATGCACGTGAGAACCACATATTAAACTCTCCCAGCATGCATCGGAGAGAGTCACTTTTCATTCATGGCAATGAGATGATGGTAATGATGATGATGGAGCCACATTAAAAAAGGCTGAGTCTTACCTCCAATACCTCCATTGCATATAGGAGGAGGGTAAGCTATGACTTTGATTGAGAAACATATTGATGGTAGAGTTAGCGTTATTAGCATTGGACAGCCCTGTCAAAAAGCTCACATGCATATTGAAACACTTGAAACTGTTAACCAGAAAGAAAATATTTCCAAGTTATCTTGTTCCATTTTTCACACTGTTCACTGTAATTCATCGAGGGTAGTCAGGTTTTGATATCTGTATACATACATATACACCGAACAGGCATAACATTATGACTAATATTGTGTTGGTCCCCCTTTTGCTGCCGAAACAGCCCTGACCCATCGAGGCATGGACTCCACTAGACCCCTGAAGGTGTGCTGTGGTATCTGGAACCAAGATGTTAGCAGCAGATCCTTTAAGGCCTGTAAGTTGCGAGGTGGGGCCTCCATGGACTTGTTTGTTCAGCACATCCCACAGATGGATTGAGATCTGGGGGATTTGGAGGCCAAGTCATCACCTCCAACTCGGTGTTGTGCTCCTAAAACCATTCCTGAACCATTTCTGCTTTGTAGCAGGGCACATTATCTGCTGAAAGAGCCACAGCCACCAGGGAATGCCGTTTCCATGAAAGGGTGCACATGGTCTGCATCAATGCTTAGGTAGGTGGCACGTGTCAAAGTAACATCCACATGGATGGCAGGACCCAAGGCTTCCCAGCCCCACTGCCTCCGCCAGCTTGCATCGTGCATAGTGCATCCTGGTGCCACATGTTCCCCAGGTAAGAGACGCACAAGCACCCGGCCATCCACGTGATGTAAAAGAAAACGTGATTTATCAGACCAGGCCACTTTCTTTCATTGCTCCGTGCTCCAGTTCTGATGCTCACATGCCCACTGTTGGCGCTTTCGGCGGTGGACAGGGGTCAGCATGGGCGCCCTGACTGGTCTGCGGCTATGCAGCCCCATACGCAATTAACTGGGATGCACTGTGTATTCTGACACCTTTCTGCCAGAACCAGCATTGACTTCTTGAGCAATTTGAGCTACAGTAGCTCGTCTGTTTGATCGGACCACACAGCTCATCAAATCCTGACCATGACCCTGACGCCAGTTCTCCACTGTTCCTTCCTTGGACCACTTTTGATAGAGACTGACCACTGCAGACCGGGAACACCCCACAAGAGCTGCAGTTTTGGAGATGCTTGTCTATCCATCACAATTTGGCCCTTGTCAAACTCACTCAAATCCTTACACTTGGC
Organism: Romanogobio albipinnatus; assembly: GCA_023566225.1. Classification (NCBI taxonomy): domain Eukaryota; kingdom Metazoa; phylum Chordata; class Actinopteri; order Cypriniformes; family Gobionidae; genus Romanogobio; species Romanogobio albipinnatus. Next base: position 38,494,084 of record CM042259.1, on the reverse strand, counting down.
CATTTTTCCTGCTTCTAACACACCAACTCTGAGGGCAAAATGTTCACTTGCTGCCTAATATATCCCACCCACTAACAGGTGCCGTGATGAAGAGATAATCAGTGTTATTCACTTCACCTGCTATGCCTGATCGGTGTACATAAATAATATATTTATGCATTTAATAATTCATGCATTTTATTAATTAATTAACACAATACATGGCTACTTTTAAAAGACCCTCAATGAAGTGAGATGCGCAGAATAGAGTATTTATGGCATATACCAGCAAGGGCTTACTACTCAAAGACAAATCCTGACCCCTTGTTGACCCCGAAAGACATTAATCCAGAGTTAAGCATGGTGTGCAAAGCTTACACTTATCTTTTATTTATGTTCATCACAACAGACAACACTTCATACTAAACGATCAAATTAAACAGAGGTTAATGTCACAAGAAACAGTGTTATTGTTAACTAAAACTATAAACAAATTAAAAAAAGCTGAAATAAAGTAAAATTACATAGGAAAAATGAGAATGTGGCTTTGGCAACAGTTAAGTTGAAGTACTTAAATTATACTACAACTAAAATAAAAAATAAATGAATGCTAAATAGAAATATATATTTAAAAAACTATAAAAATGACGAACGCACAACTAAACTATTATTCAAACTTAAAATATCAAATTAAAGGTTATTCAAAATATTAACAAATATTATAATAGTATATACATAATATTAAAATAACAATGTATCAAAACAGGTTGGCTTACCTGCAGATATGCTGTTGCTAACATTTTCCACTGCAAGGAAAAGAAAACGAGAAGAATCAATTTTATGGAGAGCACATGCCTGTTTGAAAATCCTATTAACCACAGCTGATTTGGGGCTGATCCTTGACTGATTCAATTTCATGTTGTTTTTTTTCTCACATGGAGCCTGTCAAAAAGATTCGAAGACTGTGATAACAAGACTCATCCATCTCTCTTATTATATGTCAGCTGTGCTCTTTTCAGCCTGACCATCTAGAAACTGACCACAGAGTTTCCCTCTCATTATTTTGCCAATTATATAGCCAGTGGAAGATAAAACAGGCTGTTATATAAAGTACCCATGGAACATTTCATGCTCTATTCTACTAATTAAACATCTTCATGAGATCTTCTAGAAGAAGGATCATCTGCTTAAAAAACTTTTATTGGGATTGAAAACTTGCTGACTTTTGTTCACACCAAGAACGATAACTTTAATTCTAGGGTCTTCGCGGTCTTTTCTGACCCCAAAGGACGTTTGCTCAAATAAATAAATAAATGTTCCCTTTGTCCAAATGGCATGAGACTTTGTACGGTTGTCAACACTCTCTAGATCAGGGGTGTCCAAACTTTTTTTTAAAGGGGGCCAGATTCGATGTTGTGGACAGACCCGGGGGCCGATCTCTTTTCTATTTTATATATATATATATATATATATATATATATATATATATATATATATATATATATATATATATATATATATATATATATATATATATAGTTCTTCTTCAATCCAGAAGAACTGTGGCAGCGTCTCCAAGACGCTTGAAGAAACCTTCCTGCAAAGCTCCCTAAAAAACTATGAGCAAGTGTCCCAAAACAAAAGCTGTTTTCAACGCAAAGGGTAGTCACACAAACTGATTTGATTTAGTTAATAGAAGTTAATTGATCAAAAAAATTAACAGTCTACTTATGTTATTATTTTTGAAAACTTCCTGACTTTACAGCATTTTTACCCAAGTGTCTAAGTACTGTAGCTTTACAGGAAGGTTTCTTCAAGCGTCTTGGAGACGCTGCCACAGTTCTTCTGGATTTAGTCTCAGTTTTTTCTGTTTCTTCATGTAATCCCAGACGGACTCGATGATGGTGAGATCAGATCTCTGTGTGGATCATAGCTCTGTTGTCAGACTCATTCTGCATACAAAAATCTCACTGGAATGGATTATTACAAATAATGGCTAAATGAATGTTTGAAAATGTAAACTGATATAACCTACTGACACACTATTACAAAAGTTATAAATAACTGGCTTAACCATTTTTGGGGGTGAAAATACTAACGTGCCTAAGACTTTTGCACAGTACTGTATATATAAATATAAATACGACTTGTTTTGTTTCTTGGAAACATGACAGATTTGACGAAAGCTTGAGCTGACAGTAGAGTAGCTTGAGATAGGACACAGGAAATGTATAGATAATTAACAATATCTGTAAAACTTGAATCAACCAAAAAGTTAATGGGTGAAATTTAAATATTATTACTGAGTTAGAACTCTATTCTTATTTAAATGTAATAAGTGCTCTATTTAGATCACCACAGGTAAAACCACACTACAAAAAATACTTTTCTTACTTGGTATTTCTGTCTTTTTTCCAGTCCAAATATCTAAAAATTCTTAAATCAAGATGCTTTTACTAAGGAAAATTACATATTTTTTTCTTGATTCCTGGGGAAAAAAATGAAAATGAATTGAGTTTTTGCCTGATTATTTGTCAATGGAATAGAAAAATAATCTTGTTTCTGTTTGGGACAGAAACTCACTTCAATTTCATTTTATTTTCCAGAAAACAAGAACAAATATCTAATGTCATTTAACTTATCTCGTAAATGCATCTTGATTTAAGAATTTTTAGATATATGTATACTAGAAACAAGACAAAAAATACTAAATGACAGCATTTTTGCAGTGCACACAAGGCAAAAAGTAAAAAAAAAATTATATATTTCTTAATCTAGAATGGCTTTAAGTTATTTAGTCTATAAACATATAAATACAAGTTTATGACAAAAATTGTCTGCAATTTGGCCTTTACTACTCATGTAATACATGTCTACATTACAAATTAAATAAAATTAGATCTATATTTCTGACAAATTACCACGGTTACAGCTGTTACCACAGTAAATCCATGATAAATGTTGGCGAATTGTTGTTTGAAAAGTATTTTAACTGAATCGGCTCAGCTGATTTGCACATTAGTGTTGTTGATTAAGTCAGCGCTGTTTAACTGGATTTAAATTAAATCAAATCACAGAGAGATTCGCAGCTCGTACCGGAGACCTCTGCGCCGAACTCGAACACTTCTCAAGGGCTGTTTAGTGGGCGTGTGATCGAGACACTCAGCAGGTAAACACATTTGATCAGTCAGAGCTCGCGAGTTGCGCAGAGCACAAGTTTCTGCTTTGGGCGCTGTTTCCCTGGCCTAAAATCTAGTACTGCCACCTTGCGTTGACATTGTGAAACTGCACAATTTGTAAATTATCCGTGACGGGCCACATATAATATATTTTAATAGACACGCAGCGGGCCGTTTGAAATTCATCCCCGGGCCGCATTTGGCCCACGGGCCGGACTTTGGACACCCCTGCTCTAGATCTACAAATAAAAAAAATAAATCGTATTGATATCTGTTTTTATGTTTGTGTGACAAAAAAAAGTATCAGAGACCCCGCTTAGAAAATGAACAAAATTAATCCTCAAAAACAGAAAGAACACAGAACACTCATATAGAAATAAAGTGGCACACTTCCAACAATCCATAAAACATTTGATTCATTTGCATGTCTTTGGTCTGTGTTGCGTTCATATTTCAGTTGAACCGCACCAGTTAGTTAGTTTGGAAACGGGAAACCATCTTTTCAGGGGTCTCAGTCCGCTTGTTTGCGCACTAGGGTTCGGATGGCAGTGTTCACACTTACTCAAATGAGCCGCACTAACAGAGCAATCGCACCAGGCCAAACATGCCATGTGTGAACACACATAGGCCCCGTTTACACTAGTGCATTTTCATTTTAAAACAGCGTTTTTATAGTCTAGAAATCTAGACACACCCAAGTGGCAGCAAATGTCATTTGCAGCCAGGGTTGTCTAGCAACTCTCTGTCGGCATGCGAGCTTGAAAAACCAAAGTCTAGTCAGGCCAATCACATCGTGTATAGAGTATACAGTATAATGATGGCAGAGTTGTGGCAGTTCCGCATGAAATCCCTGCTAACAAAGAATGGCGCTGAAGTCATTCTTAAAAAAGGAAGATGTGTTCTGAGTTTTGCTGACCGGATATGACAAAAGTTTAATCTATCAACTAGCTCCGGCTGGTGGGAAAACGCATGGGACTCAGCCACAACCCGCTTGTGATTGTTGTCACCACTGATAGCGCTCTGGTTGGTTGTAGCGCGTGCAGAGGGAATTTGAAAGACAACCGTTTATCCCGCCCCTCGGATTGAGCCCTGCCAATGGTGTGTTCCCAGACCCATCTTGATGTGGGTCTAGCTTGTCAGGCTAGTGTTTTTATGCGTTTTAATACAAAAACGCACTAGTGTAAACGGGGCCTTAAAGCAGCACTAGGTAGGTTTTGCTCTCGGGGTCCCCCTACAGTTGGGAAACAGTATTGTCCTCTACTACTGTCGTAAACTCTGTCATCCTGCATCAGGGGATGCATCGCACGTGCATTTGTTGACATGACAACTATGATAGCCCTGAACACTGCAGGAGTTCACATGCAGGTTTTCTGCTTGCGTCGCGTGTGAAATGTCTTCATCCCAGGTACAGTGGCATATGTTTCAGCATGTCATATGAATATAATTGCATGTTTTTTTTTGTTTTTTGTTTTTTTTTCAAACGCCAAATGATCGCGATGCTCACGTTTACAAGCCAGCGTCATTATAGTAGTCTAGTCTATTGGTTACCGTTTTACAGAATCTATATAATACTTCAATTCAATGTTTGAGTGGTAGGTAATAACCATATATCGTCAATATAATATCAAGCTACCATAGATGAATCTTCAAATTTGAAAAATCGATTTGCATTATAGCTTGAGGCAAGACAAATAAACAAATATAATACTTTAATACGATCACTTTCTCGTTTCCTCTTTTTGCATTCCTCCGACAAAACCTTTGCTTTCTTCTTTTTCTGTGCTGCCTCGGCCATGACTATAACATCCGGCAAACAAAGGATAGTTGGGCTCGTACGTCCGAATTTAAGGAAGTGGGGGTGATGGTGGAAGTGACGTATATGCCGTAAAGCAGTCAAATTTTGTAGTTCTTTTTTTTCTCGGGTTACTACCCGAAACCCGAAGTTTAAAAGTACGATTAAAAAACGATACAGACCCCGTCAGGCTATGGCAGACGTGTCATTCAACCTATTGTAAGTCGATGTATCATCACAAGAGTCTTGAAAATATATTATGAAGGTTGAAAAGTTACCTAGTGCTGCTTTAAAGGAACACTCCACTTTTTTTGGAAATAGGCTCATTTTCCAAGTCCCCTAGAGTTAAACAGTTGAGTTTTACCGTTTTTGAATCCATTCAGCCGATCTTTGTAGCACTTTTAGCATAGCTTAGCATTAGGGCTGTCAATGAATATTATAAATTCGAATATATATTCGAATAGTTTTGAAAGGTGAAAATTAATATTCTAATAAAAAATTTTTGGGGAAAAAACCCCCGCGGTAGTAGAGGCGTGGCTGTCTGCTTTGCGAGTGGGCGGCCTGAAGCCTTGTATACTTTCGCCTGGCTCCACAGCGCGAGCCCCCGCTGACTGCGCGCGCTCCTCCCCAAACTGACGAGGCGTTTAATTTATACTTGACGCGCTCACCGCTGTGCTATTCTTTGAAGTGACAGAGGGCGACTCAGAGTAATAGACCTTTTACGCACTTCCGCATTTTCCGATCGGAAATACGTCAATGAAGTGTATTAGAACTTCCTGTTGTCGTAGTGGCAGATACGAAAAATGTCAGAGTTGAAGAGTCGCAGTTTCTGTTGTTTTCCAGGCTGTTCGTAAAAACCATGGTTCTATAAACCATCAGGAAAAAGCGTAGAGAAGAAGTGGGCTAATGTACACAGGTGACGATATTTATTTTAGTACACTTCACCAAAACCACACTACAAAAGAATCATGTAAAACAGATCAAAATAAATCTTGATATTACTTGTGACATGAGAACAAAATGTATGTAGAAATGTAACGTTAACTTATACAACTAAATTTATGATCTCTTAAATGTTTCCTAATTTCACTAAACACTCTCGTGAGTTTTCCCTTAGTTTCGTGAACTTTTCTTTATTAAACAAGCTTGTTTATGCTTTTGTAGGCTCATTTTGTAAATATAAGCAACTAATTTGTATGTGCAAACTGGACCATCGCCCGCCACAAGCTCTTTGTCTGCAACACGACAAGGGGCCATATGGGAGAAATTAATTTCATTCATTTGTAAGGACATGAGACCGATCAGTGTCGTGGATGGGGCAGGCTTCAGGGAGTTCTGTCAAGCAATGGAACCGAGGCACTGACTGAATAGATATTGCATGAATAAAGTATAAATGCACAGCTTCCACTCGTTTGATTATTTACCGTTTCATGTCAAGGAAAAGTTCCATGTTTACCACAGCACAGCTCGCTGGGGGCGTTCAATATGCTGTAAAACTTCAATTAATATTTGTTTCACTCACTGAATGAAGCCTTCTATATTTGGGACAAGAGTCACGACCTTAAATTGCTTGCACAAAACTGTTGATCAGCACTCAAAATGTGTTGGTTTATTTAAACCGTTATGCGCAGAGAGGGTGAGGGCGATAATCGTCCCGGTGTGCACACAGCCCTTTAGACTGGGCCCCCATCTATCCTTATTTTACATGCAATACCTCACTTCAGATGCAAAAGTTATTGTATATTGTAGTGTGTTATACTTATTGTGCCATAGTTACAGTGAGGAAAATAAGTATTGGAACACCCTGCTATTTTGCAAGTTCTCCCACTTAGAAATCATGGAGGGGTCTGAAATTGTCATCGTAGGTGCATGTCCACTGTGAGAGACATAATCTTAAAAAAAAAATCCAGAAATCACAATGTATGATTTTTTAACTATTTATTTGTATGATACAGCTGCAAATACGTATTTGAACACCTGAGAAAATCAATGTTAATATTTGGTACAGTAGCCTTTGTTTGCAATTACAGAGGTCAAACGTTTCCTGTAGTTTTTCACCAGGTTTGCACACACTGCAGGAGGGATTTTGGCCCACTCCTCCACACAGATCTTCTCTAGATCAGTCAGGTTTCTGGCCTGTCACTGAGAAACACGGAGTTTGAGCTCCCTCCAAAGATTCTCTATTGGGTTTAGGTCTGGAGACTGGCTAGGCCACGCCAGAACCTTGATATGCTTCTTACAGTGCCACTCCTTGGTTATCCTGGCTGTGTGCTTCGGGTCATTGTCATGTTGGAAGACCCAGCCTCGACCCATCTTCAATGCTCTAACTGAGGGAAGGAGGTTGTTCCCCAAAATCTCGCAATTCATGGCCCCGGTCATCCTCTCCTTAATACAGTGCAGTCGCCCTGTCCCATGTGCAGAAAAACACCCCCAAAGCATGATGCTACCACCCCCATGCTTCACAGTAGGGATGGTGTTCTTGGGATGGTACTCATCATTCTTCTTCCTCCAAACACGTTTAGTGGAATTATGACCAAAAAGTTCTATTTTGGTCTCATCTGACCACATGACTTTCTCCCATGACTCCTCTGGATCATCCAAATGATCATTGGCAAACTTAAGACGGGCCTTGACATGTGCTGGTTTAAGCAGGGGAACCTTCCATGCATGATTTCAAACCATGACGTCTTAGTGTATTACCAACAGTAACCTTGGAAATGGTGGTCCCAGCTCTTTTCAGGTCATTGACCAGCTCCTTCCATGTAGTTCTGGGCTGATTTCTCACCTTTCTTAGGATCATTGAGACCCCACGAGGTGAGATCTTGCATGGAGCCCCAGTCCGAGGGAGATTGACAGTCATGTTTAGCTTCTTCCATTTTCTAATGATTGCTCCAACAGTGGACCTTTTTTCACCAAGCTGCTTGGCAATTTCCCTGTAGCCCATTCCAGCCTTGTGGAGGTGTACAATTTTGTCTCTAGTGTCTTTGGACAGCTCTTTGGTCTTGGCCATGTTAGTAGTTGGATTCCTACTGATTGTATGGGGTGGACAGGTGTCTTTATGCAGCTAACGACCTCAAACAGGTGCATCTAATTTAGGATAATAAATGGAGTGGAGGTGGACATTTTAAAGGCAGACTAACAGGTCTTTGAGGGTCAGAATTCTAGCTGATAGACAGGTGTTCAAATACTTATTTGCAGATGTATCATACAAATAAATAGTTAAAAAATCATATATTGTGATTTCTGGATTTTTTTTCAGACCCCTCCGTGATTTCCAAGTGGGAGAACTTGCAAAATAGCAGGGTGTTCAAATACTTATTTTCCTCACTGTATATATATTGTTGTGCTGTTATTGTGTTTTATTTAATGCATGACAATAAAAGGGAACTTAACTGAATTATTGAAATTTAATATCATGTATTGAATCAACTAAAATCTTTAGGTAGAGTCGAAATTTGCTTTATAATGCACCACATTGAGTCTTACTTGATCTTCTATTGAGTTCATTCTCTCTGTAGAGACGATGGACGCGCTCCACCAGCTCCCATTTCTCACAGCAGCCTGAATAGTTGACGAAGTTGCGGGCTAGAATCTCTTTCAGCTGCCGCACCGTCAGGCTCTCTATGTCGTCCTCGCGGGACAGGTCCGAGAGGGAGGCACGTGCGCGTCTCTGCGTCGCTGGGCTCGCCTGCTCAGGACAGACGTCAACAGAGACACGTTGTAGCATTTATCTTTAGTCCACACTGATGTTACATCAGACTGCTCATTGTTAACTTCTGTAGATGTTCTTCTGAAGTATTTGGCAAACACTAAGCAGAATTATTGGATGCCACTGAATTATTAATGTTAATGGATTCTGAGAGAATCGAGGGGTTTAAAGTAACCCAATTGTCTTCACAGTAGGCGGCACAATCAACCAAGGCATGCTGATTTGGTCAGAAGTGAACACAGGGATGGTTTGTCTCACCTCCAGTATGTCCTCATGAGGCTCCAGGTTGAGGAGGGAAACTGATGCAGTCTCTCTATGTTCCTGAAGATAAAGCACAGAAATCAAGATTTCAGATTAAAACCTGGTTGAAGTCAGAATGTGTGTTCTGCGAGGTGATTACTCGGGTGCTGTGAGTTCAGATCCCATCATCTCTGGATAGATTAAAGCTATGGATATTGATAAAAACATATGCTAAATTAACAAATGTAATAAATGGTGGATTGGCCAGAAAATAAAAATACTAAAACCTGAAGACTAAAAATCTTAAAGGTGCAGTGTTGTACATTTCAGCAGCATCTGTGGTGAGGTTGTGAATTGCAATCACCCACCGCTCACCCCTTCCTCACCCAGAGAGTAGCTAGCGCTCGGTAGTGAAGTTTGTCTGTTTAGGGCAGGGGTGTCCAAACTCAGTCCTGGAGGGCCACTGTCCTACAGAGTTTAGCTCCAACTTAGCGAACTTAACTCCAACTTTCTAGTATGCATGTAAGATCTTGATTAGCTTGTTCACATGTGTTTGATTAGGGTTGGAGCTAAACTTTGCAGGACAGTGGCCCTCCAGGAGCAGGATTGGACACCCCTGGTTTAGGGCTACTGTAGAAACATGATGGCGCAAAATGGTGATTTCACTGTAAGGGGACCCGCGGTGAATGTAGATAGAAATGTAAACATAATGGTACATTATGTAAGGTCTTTATACTCCACTGAAAACATAGGTATGTATATTATATTGCATTTCTGTCAATAGATCCTCATAAATATGATATACTGACTGCACCTTTAAATATAAAAACTTTTTATTAGTTTCAGAATATAAATTCAAGCCATATATATATATATATATATATATATATATATATATATATATATATATATATATATATATATATATATATATATATATACTACCATTCAAAAGTTTGGGGTCAGTACAATTTTTTCCCAAAGAAAAATACAGCAAAAACTCAGTAATGTTGTGAAATATTACAATTCAAAATAATAGTTTTTTATTTGTATATAGTATATAATAATATATATTGAATATATTATAATATATTTATTTAATATTATAACTTTAATTATTTTTTTAAAATGCAATTTATTCCTGAGGTCAAAGCTCAATTACTCCAGTCTTCAGTGTAACATGATCCTTCAGAAATCATTCTAATATGCTGATTTGCTGCTCAAGAAACATTTATTATTATTATTATTATTAATTATTATTATTAATTATTATTATTATTATTATTATTATTATTATTATTATTATTATTATTATTATTATTATCAATGTCCAAAACAGTTGTGTTGCTTAATATTTTTTGTGGAAATTTTTTTCAGGATTCTGTGATGAATAGAAAGTTTAAAGAACAGCATTTAAACATTATAATTAATATAATATAATAATAATAAAAACAATTAAAAAAATTGAGATACATTACAAAAATACTCCTAAGATGCATTAACATATTTTATTGAAATATTGTAATATATATTTTATTAAAGTATTGGATATATTAGTGCTAGACTTACGATTCGACATACATAAAAAACAACAACACAAATACAGAATATGTCCATTTTGACAAAAACGTCAGATAGAACCTTATATAATTCCAAGGTGATGAATTGACTCATTAAGTAATACATTGAATTTAATTAACATAAATGTAAATATTAGAAATTGTGAAACATCTTAAAATAATCATTATTATTAGCCATTCTATTGATCTTGGAAAGTTTTCAACAAAGTCTGTTAAACAAAGTACCTCCTGAATGTTAAACAAAGTCTTACATGCAATTCTTGAAGACTAACATCACGTATTCATGCCTTTTTAAGTGTCAAAATGCTTTTTTTTTCACTTAAAAAACTGAGATTCATCTAACAGTAATCTCTGTCTGTTTAAGTGCATTTAAATTAAATCAACTACCATCACATCCTCGCAGTTAGCTTCCCTCGGTTCTGCAACTGCACATCAAATAACAACACATTACAGATTCAATTATTTATTGATTGCAATCATTTACACAAATATGAGTGTGTGCAGCGTTTGGATGGTTGGTTGGGCTCTCTCTCTTTTCATATTTGCAGCATTCAGAACAATTAGCTAATGGCTCTGCGTTCTTCCTGTCTGTTGTCTTGCAGAAGAATGTTTTTATGAGAGGGCTCAGCACATGGACTGAGATCTCACACGGGCCACATACAGACATCGTGCAGCTCTGCTGGCTGGCTGCGTATTAATAATGAATGGGTCAGTCTGCCAACTCAGGCTCTAAAGTCACACTAGACCATCACAGTCTCTTCCCCAACACACAGGCGCACTCTTTAAAACTTCAGGGTGAATTACGTAGTTATCAAACTTAGTCATTTGCCTCTTAAAAAGCACTTAAATGCCTGTACTTTAAGTGTACTAAGTCATTCAGGAATTATCGGACAACCTGTTCCAACATTATGTAACACGCTCAGCATGTCACATCTAAATAAAAAGGAAAGGCTTAAACGTCATGGCTAGCCTCGTGGAGTACAGCTGTTTCCAGTATGCACGCGGTCACGTCGCATCAAAGCACGTCAGAGCGGATGAGTGTCTGCTAACTGAGGGTTGTAAACAGCTTAATAACTGTACAGAGAACAGGAGTCAATAGAATAGGGTGTAAAAATGTTTAAGATTGAGGAGAAATCCTTGATTATGTATTCAGAATGTGCGACTTACAAACTGGGTGGGAACTGACGTCATGATGTCACTCTCGCAATATGGAAACGGATAAAACAATAACAGCAATCAAACAATATTATCAGATATATTTAACCACATTTATAGGAGTTACATTATGTTGTATGATTTTACTCGGAATATGCTTCAACATGCATAATGCAATACGTATGTAACAGTAAGCATGCTAAATTCAAACGCAGCAAAAATGTAAAAGATCATAATTGACAGCAATGTTAAAGCAATACATTAGACGAATGCTGAAAAAATACTTAATGTGCAATTTTTGGTAAGTCATTTGAAGGTTGAATGTGTAAATGTGTAAACTGTTGTGTTTTATAAATATAGGCCATTTAAACCATTAAAATAATATAATAAAATTGTAAAATGTAAAAATAAAATGTAATAAATACTGTATTATTGGTTTGGCATTGTGTACAGCAAATATTGTTAGCTCTTATGACAAATTGCTTGTGATTTTCCTTATTTTTAAGTGGCTTTGAATAAAGCCAACGCTGCATCTGAACTCTTACACTTCCCTACTATATAGTCTGCGAAAAACAGTACGCCAGCAGAGTAGTATGTCCGAATAATAGTCCTCGAAAAACCGTTGGCGAAACCTAGCCTACCCGGATGACCTACTACTTCCGGCAGATTCTGAAGTGTGCATACAATGGACACTTTACCATCCCATGAGGCCACGGGAGAAGATTTGTGAATGGAGGTGAAGCGAAAATCGTGATTCATCCCTATGACCTACCATCACAATTTTCGAATATTCGATTAGTTGATTTAATTATAGAATATCGAATAGGTTGTGCGGTTATCGTCTAAAAAAATACCCATGTTTTTGGTGCCGATGTTGTGGTGACGCGTTCATGTAACCAGAGGGTGGTGCTGCCAACTCTCAGGGTGTTTTATGCGGTCCGAGAGCGATTCTTCCCTGAGCCTCCTCAGCGTTGGTCTGGTTTCACACTCAACTTGAACCCTGGTGCTTTTGCGTTCATCTTACGTCATCACAAACGTGCACGGACATGATAGAAAACAGAACTCGCTCGTATTTAAGGTAAATCATCAACACTGTCATCCCTTGAACTATTGACATTGTAATTGGCTAAAACGCATGCGCTGGTTATTTTTCTTCCTGAACAAGTGCGCACCCGAGTGTTGCTTTCACATTCACGTGAATCGCAGCACAGTTCGAGTGAAACCGAACTCAGGTTGTGGGTTCTTGGGTTCGGTACCTCAGTGCGCACAAAGCTGACAGTATTTCACATTAGCAATTTTTCATGCGAACCGTGCCCCATTTCGAACTAAACTGCCAGTGTAAAAACACCCTGAGACAACATAAGAAGAACACAATGTCTCACACGCACACTGTAGACTTGCGTGGCATATAACGGTTACGGTAACTTGGGACAATGTCAAATAACAGTCATATGTTTGAGCATGTTACAACAATTATATGGCTTGAGTTAATATAGCCTATTCCCTAATGAATTAAACAGTTTGTTATCATACAGTTTGAGAGCGTGAATGGTCTCGCTCCCTCTCTCTCTGTTTATATGTGTGTAGCCTATACATGCGGGGGAGGAGTTGCGATTTTTGAATAATAATTGAATAATTCCCAGCGATCATCGAATATTGTTTTTGCTTGAAATGCCCATCCCTAGGTCACATGATAACGACAACATGGCAGATGTAGCACATCCAGATTACATTCATACTACACACATTCATACTATATAGAACATACTTTTCTAACGGTCGCAAAGTAAGTTCAAATTCAAATGTAGTACCTACTCAAACAGTACGCAATTTCGGACGCAAGTTCACACAGCAACAGAATACGGTTGTCAGTCCTGTATTCAAGTCCTTAATACGGGTACGTTCACACACAGTACCGTTATTTACAGGAGTGACAACCTCTTTCTATAACCAAACTCACACCTGTACATTTTCAGGACTCACAACTGCATTCTTGGAAAACCCACGCTGGGTGAACGGAACCGTACTGGACAACTAGTTGTCTGTCACATCATACAGTGTGAGAGAGCTGCTCTGCGCTACACGAATGCATGTCTATCTTGTGTTACGGGTTTTCATATGTGGTTTCAGTAACATACAGTGACAGAGATATGAGCTGTGTCATCTGAAGGTTTTAGATCCAGTTACTGTTCTCCACCCCATATAAAAGCTGCTGTCGGTTAATGAAGATTTGATGGATGAACTCGAGCGCATTGGACCCTTGTCGTGTCAAAAGTGATAAGACTTTTCAGTTTTATTGACTTCGCCATCTTTGATATTACTTTGGTCACTGTTGCTATGGTTACTCAAAAGAGAATACAGGCTTGACTCCCATTGCACGTTCATACAGACAGTATTCGAGATGCTATTGCATGTTGCTGTGTGAACTGGACTCACTGCTTTAAGTAAAGAGGTTTGTCAATTCCAAAAACTGAGGCCTTGTTTACATCTGGTATTTTAAGATGTGTTTTGGTCGATCGGATCACAAGTGGACGTCACTAAATACAGCTGTAAACTGGAGCTTGTCCACTTTCGACCACTCCCAGAGGTAGTGAAAAAGCATTCAACCGGATTGCCTTTGTAGTGTAAACGCTCACATGGTCGAATGTATTAAACAGCCGCAAAAGACCACTTACTCTCCACCTACTGGCCTAATGCTGCGTTCACAACAAACGCGACTAGAGCGTCGGGAGCGAGTGATTTAAATGTTAAAGGTCCCGTTCTTCGTATTTTTTTGAAGCTTTGATTGTGTTTACAGTGTGCAATATAACGTGTTCATGTTTCGCGTGTAAAAAAACATAGTATTTTTCACACAATTTACTTATCTGTATACCGCTTTTCACTGTCCTAAAAACGGCTGATGAGTTCCTTGTTCTATGAAGTCCCTCCTTCAGAAATACGTAACGAGTTCTGATTGTGCCAGCGATTCCTGTGTTGTGATTCGACAGCAGCTTAGCGCACGTTGTACGGAAAGGTCACGCCTCTTAACGGGAGATGTATGCGCTTAATGATCTCTACAGCGTCCCTGGGAAAGCCAAACAAAGGTGATTTGACTCCGGGATGAAAATAACAGCGTCTCGACGACATGGCGACAAACACACTCAAACGCAGCACTTCCTTTTCTCCACGTGGGACAGCAACAAGACCATGCCCCCTTTTTCGCGTAATCTTGTGGGCGGAGGTTAGTCTGTTCTACTGACGTAATTAATGAAGGAAGTACCAGGATGTAGTCCAAGCCGGCCGTTCGCTGTAGGCTTTGAAAGGGAACTTCTGTTAAATAAAATATCTCGCTTGGCATTGAACTTTGAGCTTTATAATTTTACAGGTATTATTTATGCTCTAACAGCAACATTACACACTAACTAAAGTTTGAACAGTGGGATCACAAAGAACGGGACCTTTAAGTCAATGGAAAGGTGCGTTGACGCAGTCTGGAGGTCCTGCGTCGCAATGGACGCTCAATTCACGTCCAGTTTGCGCGAGTGGTTCTTTTTGTGTATTCACGCGTTTGATGGGAATTCGCGTCTGACGCCTGAGTTGAAAAATTTGAACTTTGGCGTCAATTCGCGCCGCTTTAACCAATCAGGGGCCTGCTTGCTGCTGTCACGTGGTAAAGTGACGTGATGAGAAACCCTGCATAATTTAAAAATACTACTATTGTGTCACAAAATATAGTTTTAAGACTTTTTCAGGTGAGAATGTAGTTGTTTAACCCTGATGAGAGCAGCCTTTCCGCGGCCAGTCCTTCTGCCGTCTGCTGCTGGCTCTGATGTCCTGTAGTGGTTCGTCTTGTGTGGATCTAACAGCCGATCTTTGGTGTCATGAATCTATAATTTGTTGTCTGCCAAATCGTTTTGACTGAGGGCAAAGAGGAGTTTCATAACTTTATTTTTTTAAGGATATTTAAATATATATGCAGTGAAGATAATGTAGGAGTTGCCTGGACCACATTTGTGTGGCTATTAATGTTTAATATATTTTTAATGAAAATGAAAAGAGGCAAAGTGGTGTTTTATGAAATATTTCTCCTGGAGTGCCTCGAACACGCGTCTATTTCACTTCAAACACAAATTTATACGCGAGTCCAATTCACTGTGGAAGCGCGAATTGATTCAAAATGTTCAAGCGTCCAACTACACGCGGTAGACGTGATTTTGACGCTCTATTCCCGTTTGGTGTGAACGCAGCATTAGATCGAAAGATCTGAAAAAAAAAAAACATACATTTCCCCACCGCCCCCTCAAAGAAATCAGGACAGAAGTGGTTGAAAGTGGACAAAAGAGACGGATTAAAACACCAGGGGTGCTTATAATTTCTTATTTGTGCATCCTCATTTCCTTCCCTTGTTTCCTTTCCACACATCTTAGCTCCAACCCCTTAGGATGCGAGGGAAGGATTCACCTGTATCCTTGCTCATGCCTCCTCAGGATGCTTCTTTGCTTCTTGTTCCTCGCCTCCTCGCAGTGCAGTTAGAGAATTGAGATGTCCCTTAAGATGGCTGAGTTAGTTTCCGGGTCACGTGCAGGAGGACAAATGAGCGAGGAAACATCAATTTGAGAGTTGATAAGCACCCCAGGTGTAAACAGGTATGTGTCTCCCTCATCTACATGTGATCCAATTGACCAAAACGCATCTTAATACCAGGTGTAAACAGGGCCTGACAGTGTGAACGTAGCCTAAAAGTGTCTGCTAAATTAAAACATTTAAAAGGAAATTTGAATATTAGCCACCAATTGAGGTTCTGTGGATGCAATACATGAGAAAACATTGCCAAAGCGACTGAAAGAAAGCACCTCACCTGATTGGTTGTCCCTGAGCTATCGCTGCGAATGAGAGCTTCTCCCTGAGACGCGGCTACGGACAGCGCCGACTGCTGGGAGGAGGAGCGCGCTGTGGAAGCGGGCGGTGTGGAGAGAGAGCGCGGAAGTGATGGTAGACTGTCTGTGTCCGCTTCTGCCTCCTCTACTTCCTCCTCCTCCTCCTCCTCCTCCTCCTCATCTTCCCCGATCTCCAGCTCGGCACCCAGATGGCAGAGCACCAGGTCCACCAGGTCCTCTTTCTCCCTGCAGGTGTCCGTGTTGATGTTTCGCAGCGTGAGGTACTGCCGCAGGTCTTTAACGCGGAGTCGCATTAACCTGGGCCGCTGGAAGGCCGTGCCCCACAGCAAGTGGCAGGTGGCGCAGCGCCGCAGGTTTTCCTGCAGTACAGAACACAGCGAGCAGAAGCTCTTCTTGCAGTCCGAGCAAACGTGCTGTAAAGAGAGGGAGAGAGATAAATCAACAAAATTTGAATAATGAGAGAGTACATCATAATAGGGATGGGCATTTTCGAAACACTAGTTTGTGATCCAAATTACACACTTTACTTATACTATGCACTATGTATTAAATTGTGTAGTGTATGAATTTTATAAGGTTATTTTGTCATTCAACATCCTAGTCTAATAGCCCCTCCCCCTCTGCTATGTAAGGAAAGCTGCGACAGTTGCATGCACAAAGTGTCCAATTAACTAAATTAATGCTAGTGACTATATTCTGATTATAAACTAAGTGTTACACCATTGACGCTGTTAAAGCTACCTCGGGACATTGAAGATATGTCACACCACAAGTGACATTTCACCGGAAGTTTTCCAGCTGGCTTATATTATTGCTTATGAAGGAAATCATTGTTTGTAACTTTAATAAGAAATATAGCTGCGAGCAGCAATTAACAGGGCTAAGCACAAAGACGCCAATAAGACATGCCAACATGGCTGGCGGTGTTAGACCAACTGCAACAATGAGCAATTAAAGGCATTTTAAGATGATTTTAGGCAAAATGGCTGAAAAATCATATATACAGTCAATAATATACAATAATATGATTTAATGGTTTATCACTTTTGACCAATAAGTGGCGCAGTTACGAAATTAATGTGGTGTGGTCAGAGTGAGGTGACAATTAGAGGCAAAGTATGGTGTCATTATGTCAAAGCATTGCAGAGATACAGCCTCAAGAGTCATTTTGGCATCATGCCTCAAATTCGTCGCTGCGGTATATGAAAACAGTTTTGTCTGTTAATATCAAAATTAATATCTTTTTGCTGTCATGATCTGAAGATGTTACGATTCGATTTTGGTGAAAATCAGACAAGTTTAAAAAAGTAGGTTTGTAAAGGAAATAAAAATGGAGAGCAGGAAGTTTGGTCAAATATGGTCAAACTGGGATCTATGTTCTTGGTATGACCCAAGGAATCTATTAAAACCAGTTTTAATGACAATAGTCAAATTGAATCAAAGGTTATTAGCATTTTTGGAAAATTCCTTATAACTTTTGTCTACAAGGTGTCGCTGCCCCGAAACCTTTTAAGTACTTTCAGGGCTTGGTGCCGAAGACACATACTGAGTTTCGTAATGATACGCCAATGCATTTGTAAAAAATAGCACTTTTTGACAAAATTCAAAATGGGCGATGCCCAAAATGGTTGATATGGGAAAATTGGGTATGGGATGACTCGGCATGATGCCCCGAATCTAAAGAGACCAGTTTTGTGATTTTTGGCTAAAGCATTATGAAGTTATAATAAAAAATATCAAATTTTTGTATATCTGGACCACTAGGTGGTACAGCACCAAAACGCTGCAGGCAGCCTCAGGTCATGGTTGGCATAACACACACCAAGTTTGTTTAAAATATGCAAAAGCGTTCAGGCATATAGCCTGACTTTCATTATTGTGGGCACTTGTCGAATTTGTTAGCGCTTTATTTGAGAACAGTTTGACTGATCATCTTAAATCTAATATCGTTTTGTCAGCATAGTCTGAAGATGATCTGGTTCAATTTTCGTGGAAATTGGAGCAACGGCCAAGGAGGAGTTAGAAAAAGTATGTTTTTCAGAAAATTCAAAATGGTGGGGAAATTTCCATGGCGGAAAATGACGTCATATGGTGCTATCGAATCAGCTTGAGCCAAGGAATCAGAGGTTCAAAAGTTATTAGCATAAACATGAGTAAAACTTTGGACAGCTTGTGGGGCTAGAGGGATTGAGTTAGAGACTTCAAATTCGCTATGGTGACCGATCAGACGGCCCTCTATCAGTGTGCCAAATTTCACAAATTTCTCGCAAGCGGTTCTATGGGCTGCCATAGACTCCAAGACAGAATAATAATAATAATAATAGGAACGCTAGCGATTTCAATAGGTGCCTTCGCACCTTCGGTGCTTGGCCCCAAATAAATGTATATTTAATTTTCAGAGTAAAGACAATACAGTATTTTTTATACATTTAATTACTTTATACATTTTATGTAGTATTTCATATTTCTAGTGCTTGAAGTTTTTCAGGTAGATCTGTTTCATTTGTGTCTGTTCTATTGTAATTTGTTTTCTTTGCTCTTTCTTTATCCCTGTTTACTTGTCTTCAGTAAGTTTGAGACATTTTAGGCTATAGTATTAGTTTTTTAAATGTTATTGAAAATGGTGATACGAATTATACAATTTCAAAGGTATCAAATGTTTTGATATCATAACCTTATTTAAAGCAAAGAATAACTATATTGTGATATATATATATATCGTTAATGTGAAATAAAATTACTCATTTCGTGTTTTTGGTCATATCACCCATCCCTAAACAACGGTATAGAATAGTGCATATGTACGCAAATTGGTAAGCACCTACTGCTTCGTGAAGGTTCAAAACATTTGTGTATCGAATCACTGGTTCGGAGCGCATATCAAACTGCCAAAATCACATGAGCATCAGCAATGATAAGGTGATCATCTGTAACAGCACTGCGCCTCAAGCCATCAGATTCTTCCGTGCAGAATAGCGGAGCCGAAACACAACACGCAACTAACTTGTGGTTTTATGCTTCAACCGCTACAGTATCACTTTAAATAGCCAACTATTATGTGTGCATTAGACCAGTGATTTAATTACGTCATGCTTTAGTTGTTTTGATTGACACTGACAGAATACAGACACATCCATCTCTAAATTACTGCGGCATGAACTTCATTTTACAAGACACTTTCAGACTCTCAGAAGCCGTTGTGGAATCTCTGTTGGCAAGCTCAGTGGCTGCTCAAATGCCACCCTGCTGATGAATGAGCTGTTCAATCAAACCATTGCACTCTGGGTTAATGTCAGGTCTATCCATCAGGTCTGTGCATATGTGTGCTGGCGTGAGCGTCCGCAGATGTATCACGCTTTCTGGGCATCTGAGTGTCTGCGGACAGGTGTCGAAGTGCTGATAGGATTTCAAAACACTGATGCTTTGTGGAAAAGTTAATGCTTAGATCTTTCATCACTTCTGTCCTTTGCCAGGAAATGAGGCATGCCAGACTTAGGCATGGCAGATCAATGTTTCCTGCACCTCTTGTCAGGAGCAATACTATTTTTTTCATAAAATGTATAAATCATATTTCATAAACCTCAGGCATCCTACCTTTCGTCTGAACACGGAGAAGGCCAGTCCGCAGGCTTTGCATGCCAGGCCTGCGCTTCCTGAGGTGGTGGTGCTGCTGGGTGGATAGGTGGAGTAACCAGCACTTGGGGCGAAGCGGAACGGCCCGGCTCCGGCTCCAAAGCCTGGCTGCTGTGTGCGGACTGCCCCTGTGCCCATCACCTCGTTCAGCAGGCCGCAACATGACGCCCACATGGAGGAGGCCCCCGCCTGGAGAAGAATGACATGTTCGGAGTGTTTTAATTATAAAGCAATGGCAAAAACAATCCTGTACTTTACCACAGATATGCGGTATATGAAAACGGTTTTATAATTTATAAATTTTAGTTGTCATGATCTAAAGATGTTACGATTCGATTTTGGTGAAAATCAGACAAATGGTCTAGGAGGAGTTAGAAAAAGTAGGTTTGTGAAGGAAATAAAAATGGCGAACAGAAAGTTTGTCCAAATATGGTAAAATTGGGATCTATGTTCTTGGCATGACCCAAGGAATCGATTAAAACCAGTTTTATGACAATAGTCAAATTTCGTAGTGGTACGCCAATGCGTTCGTAAAATACAGCACTTTTTGACAAAATTCAAAATGGGCGATGCCCAAAATGGTTGATATGAATCTAAAGAGACCAGTTTTATGATTTTTGGCTACAGCAATCTGAAGTTATAATCAAAAATATTAAATTTTTGTATCTCTGGACCACTAGGTGGCACAGCGCCGAAACGCTGCAGGCAGCCTCAGGTCATGGTTGGCATAACACACACCAAGTTTGGTTAGAATATAAAGCATTGCGGAGATATAGCCTGACATTCATTATTGTGGGCACTTTGTTGATTTTGTCTGCGCGTTATTTGAGAACAGTTTGACTAATCATCTAAATCAAATATTGTTTTGTCAGCATAGTCTGAAGATGATCTGGTTAAATTTTAGTGGAAATTGGAGCAACGGCCTAGGAGGAGTTCGAAAAAGTAGGTTTTTCGGTAAATTCAAAATGGTGGGGAAATTTCCATGGCGGAAAATGATGTCATAGGGTGCTATCGAATCGTGCTTAACCAGCACTTCTTGGGGCGAAGCGGAACGGCCCGGCTCCAGCTCCAAAGCCTGGCTGCTGGGTGCGGACCGCCCCTGTGCCCATCACCTCGTTCAGCAGCCCGCAACATGACGCCCACATGGAGAAGAATGACATGTTCGGAGTGTGTTATGATAAAGCAAAGGCAAAAACGATCCTGTACTTTACCACAGAGGGCAGATTTGTGTGCCAGTCACAGATAAAAATCAAGCACATATACTGCCAATTTAAATACAAATTTAAATGTTTTTAAAAGAATGCTCACCAATGCTGCATTTATTAAAACAGATACATGGTGAACTATTATTACAATTTAAGAGAACTGTTTTCCATTTTTACATATATTTTAATATATTCCTGTGATGCAAAGCTGTTTTTTTAAAGCAGCCATAACTTCCAGTTCTGATGCTCACATGCTCACTGTTGGCACTTTCGGTGGTGGACAGGGCACCCTGACCTCACCCTATGCAGCCCCATACGCAACAAACTGCGATGACCTTTCTATCTGAACCAGCATTGACTTCTTGAGCAATTTGAGCTACAGTAGCTCGTCTGTTTGATCGGACCACACGGGCCAGCCTTCGCTCCCCACGTCGCCGGTTCACCACTGTTCCTTCCTTTTGATAGATACAGACCACTGCAGACCGGGAACACCCCACAAGAGCTGCAGTTTTGGAGATGCTCTGACCCAGTCGTCTAGCCATCACAATTTGGCCCTTGTCAAACTCGCTCAAATCCTTACGCTTGCCCATTTTTCCTGCTTCTACCACATCAACTTTGAGGAGAAAATGTTCACTTGCTGCCTAATATATCCCACCCACTAACAGGTGCCGTGATGAAGAGATAATCAGTGTTATTCACTTCACCTCATAATGTTATGCCTGATCGGTGTATATATGCTTTACTGATCTTCACATTATGTAACTTGTACATCACAAACAACTGAATCCACTCAACCTCAACACTCATAAACTCTGCTAGTAATCATCTGAAATAAATCAATGCTTTGCAGTCCTTAAGTGAATCCTCAAGAAACATGATACAGAGTAAATGGCTGTTAGAGCAAGGCAAGGTCTGGCTAATTCTAGCGCACATTTGGAGTGTTAAAACTGTGTCGGCAGAGCAAAACGCCCGCACGAGCTAAACAGCTGAGATTAATGGATGTCTCTCGGGTTTCAGCCAAATGCATGTGCAAATCAAACAATGCTTTCATAATAATCATACAAAGCATGCATTACCAGGATATTCTTACTCTCCAAAGGTCTAATGGTCTGGGGTTTCTAAAAGCTTTGATTTACTTAAGGTGTAAATTTAGAATATGTTGGTTTTATTCTGCTGGATATGTCATAATACAGCTGGCATACGGTCTGGTCCGCTTTGCAGATTGTTCTGGCCTACTTATAAAAAAAGAAAATGATGATCTGATTGAATGTAAAGCAATCAACCACAGTTATTTTGATTCTTCTTGTGGATATCTAATTTACTTGAAACAAAGTATGCAATTTCTCAGGAAAAGTGAATCAGGGTAAAATAAAATGATGTTTTGGAAGAAGGATTGATGGTATGACAAAAAAAAGGTTGCATAGTGCACCTTTAATGAAAACTCGCAGAAGTTTCGTAAAGTCAGATATGTGCTTGCGTGAATGGACAGCAAAGCATAAGAACTCGAAATAAACATAAAATCCTTGTACAGGCAACAACATCCAGTCTCTTTAATCAATAATCCCTCATTCATGAATACAAATGCGCACAAACATCATGAAACATGGCCAACCGACAGCTGACCGGCCACTTTTATCAGCGCCTGTGACCCAACATGGCGTGATGTCTCGTCTCAGAATAACACTCCGGAGGTGGGGGAGTGAAAGAATGCATCTTCTCTTTAAAAGCAGGAGAATCGATGAGCTGAAATGAGCATACATGTATCCTATGGTGCAGAGAGACAGCAAGAGAGATGGGCTGTTCTGTGTGTGACGTATCAGTGTTGGCTGAGCGGCTGAAATCTGTTGTTGCTCTTACACAGTGCAGAGCAGGTTAAGCCAGGCGGAGCTCTCCGTTTGGCCCATGGCTTTATTGTTTAAACACTTACATAATGCAGGCCAACACTGCTGTAGTGTGTTTTTCTGTATGCATGAGCACACAACAATTAGATAATAGTGATTCTTTCTCTTATATAGAAAGACAACAGAGCACAAAATAATAAAATAAATATAAAAAATAAAATTAACTTACAATTTTAAATAAACACCTAATAAACAAATACTGAGTGTTACAGAAATTAAAGCAAAAGGGTTGATTGATTCTGCTAGCCTAGAAATCTAGACGCACCCGAGCGGCAGCAAATATAATTTGCAGCCAGGGCGTCTAGCAACTCTCCGTTGGCTTGCGAGCTGGAAAAACTCTAGTCAGACCAATCACATTGTGTATAGAGTCAGTGGGCGGGCGTAACATAATGACGGCAGAGTTACGGCGGTTCCACGTGCTACTTGAAAACAAAGAAAAGCGGTCTGTGGACGACTTGGAGTGAGTTTTGCAGACCGGATACGACAAAAGTAATCTATCAACTAGCTCCGCGTTCAGTGTTGGGGGTAACGCATTAAAAGTAACTTGAGTTACATAATAATATTACTTTTTCCAAGTAACTAGTAAAGTAACACAATACTTTTCAAATTTACAACAAAATATCTGAGTTACTTTTTCACATTAATTTGACTGACAGCTCTCCTGCCCCCATGTTGAGAAAAATAAGTGCAGAGGCGTTGTGTAAACATGATGGTTATTGTAGTTCCAGACTAAATGTGAGCATTTATTTATCTCTCTTGCACAATAAAGATTCTGTACTCCTCAAAATGAATAAAATCAGTCAAATGCAAAATCAGAGTTCTATGCAAACCTCCAATAATGAAATGTTATATAAAACAACTATTTTTATGCATAATCTACCTTTATATTTAATTTACCAATGTCTTACTGCTGACCTTTGATGATTAAAATTACTAGATTTTTTTTGTTTTTATTGGTAAAACTTTTTTCTCCTGCATTTTCTACCATTATCCAGAATGGCAGCACAGCCGAGCTGCGCCCTCTACTGTTCATGCGTGAATTTGCATTTTTACCTCAGCTTGGGGCTTATTATTTCAATTTTGGTATGAAGAGGTCTTTACCGTTGCACAAAAATATTTTTTTTTTGTTATAAACCAAAAATAAAAACAACTATTATTTTTCTTAAAAAGTAACTAAGTAACTCAATTAGTTACTTTTTAAGGGAGTAACGCAATATTGTAATGCATTACTTTTCAAAGTAACTTTCCCCAACACTGTCCGCGTTACCTTCTTCGTTGCTCTGGTTGGTTGTAGCACTATTCTATTGCGTGCAGAAACCGTTTATCCCGCCCCTCGGATTGAGCCCTGCCAATGGTGTGTTCCCAGACCCAACATCTTGATGTGGGTCTGGCTTGACAGGCTATGATTTTGCAACACTACACTCAAATTGTTATGCTGATAATAGAATTTGTAATGAAAAAAATACAAAATAAAAGTAGCTCAAACTTGTGGACCTAACAATATACATTAATACAGTACCGTTCAAAAGTTTGGGGTTAGTACGATTTTTTTTATATTTTTGAAAGAACTCTCTTATTTTTAATAATACATAAAAAATAGTAATATTGTGAAATATTATTACTATTCAAAATAACTATTTGAATATATTACTCCAGTCTTCAAAACCATTCTGATATGCTGTTTTGCTGCTCATGAACATATCTCATTATTATTAATGTTGAAAACAGTTGTGCTGCTTAATATTTGTGATACATTTTGTCAGGATTCTTTTGATAATCCGATACTTAATATTTTTTTTAAAAATAGAAATCTTTTGTAACATTATAATAAATGTCTTTACTGTTGATCAATGTAAGTCTTTACTGAATAAAATTATTAATAACTTTTGAATGGTAGTGAACAAGTTTACGCAAAAACAGTTGTAACTTGGTATTAGCCATACCATAATCATAGTAGTTACAGTATAATAAACAAATATATTTATTATATAATAAGTCTGTTCAAGAAGCCCAACCCTTTATACTGAAGTCTGTTCTGGTAGGTCACTAATATTTCCTGTTTATCATATTATAAATGATGTCGGCTGTTCATGAAGTGCACTGGGTTTGAGTGGAGTCCCTCTGGCAGTGCACTCAGTATTTGAACAGTATGGCAGTTAGCGTGATCTCCGTGTTGCGTAACATAAGGTCAGGGCGTAAAGCCGCTGCTCGTGCTTCAGTCTGGCAGAGAGCCGGTGGCGCAGCTTCCCCCTGTCACTTCAATTAGAGCCCTGTGAGCTCAGCGAGCCGGCCACGTCCATCACAAAACCACTGAGAGAAGAGCACGGCAGCTTCTCCATCCAAGAGTTCGCATTTTTGTGCATATATATGCATTTGTTCCTTACACATTGCAGCACTTTTTATGAAGTCTGTATAACAGAATATGAAATAATGCATGATTTTTAAACTTGCAAAGACTTCAGATGAGGCCAACTTTGGATCGACATTAAAAACTCAAGGTCAAATATTATCCTTATATTGTAATCATTACAAACACAAACTGAAAGCATTTTTTATCATGTTCATTGTGAATACATGATGTTTACTAACCACATAACTTGCATTATCTTATATCTGTGTATTACTGCCATATAAACATTACTTTGACACACTCATCTGACTGATAACAGAATAATTCCTGACTGTAACAATGAAACATACATTTTCTATGAAGCTGCTTCGAAACAGTATTGAAAGATGTACTGTATATGAATAAACTTGAAATTACGCATTACAAGTAATGCAAGTTACATAATTAGATTACTTTTTCAAGTAACTAGTAAAGTAATGGATTACTTTTTCATTTACAACAATGTATCAGTTACTTTTTCAAAGAAGTAACGCAAGTTACTTTGTTTTCCCATGTATTGACTGACACCTCTCCTGTCCCCATGTTGAGAGAAAGTGCAGAGGCGTGTGTGCTGTGTAAACATGAGAGTTAGTTCTAGACTAATATATGAGTTTGCATTTACAGTTTGCATAGCTAGAGACTGTGGTCCTTAGCGTTCTTGTTTCTCTGTGGTCCTTAGCGTTCTCCCGCCACCCACGCCAGAGACCCCGGTTCGAATCCCAGCAGGTCGAGTAGGACCAAAATGAATTAAAAAAGAAAAAAGTAATCTCTTAACATCTGATCGTGGTTGTATCTCTGTATTAGTGTTACTCGATCTTAACGCTGCATTTGATACCATCGACCACAACATTCTTTTGAATGGATTCGAAAATTATGTTGGCATTAGTGGAATTGCATTGGCATGGTTCAAATCATACTTATCTGACCATTATCAGTTTGTAGCAGTAAATGAAGAGATGTCATACCGATCACAAGTTCAGTATGGAGTACCGCAAGGCTCAGTACTAGGACTAAACACGTAATACTTGCGTGCATGCCATCACCATTCTCACAGATTCAAGTATTTTGAAGTTTACACGCAGATGATAACGGTATCGTATCTATTTCTATTTGCGTTCTCAAGCCACCAAAACTGTTGCCATGCCAATGAATGGCCAGAACGCATTCAAAGTTTTCTATATTAGTTGAAAATGGTGTCATGTAAGTGGCCCCAAAGTAAACAACTAATGATTTTTTTACAACGGAAATGTAGCTGGACAATAACTTTTTTTTTTTTTTAAATCTCTCTTCCATAATTTTCCAATTATCACTGTAAAGCTGCTTTGAAACAATCTGTATTATAAAAAGCGCTATATAAATGAAGGTGACTTGACCGGTTACATTTGGTGCCATGACCTGGGGTCTTATTTATAAAGCGTGCGTACGCACAAAACGGGGCTGGAAACATACGTACGCCAGTTCCCACGCAAAGGTTGTGATCTATAAAAAACAAACTTGACGGCAGAATGTGCGCACCTTTAAGCAAACTTTGAGCCGTGCGTACGCACATTCTGGAGACAAAGGGAATTGGCGACACAGTTGGTGAGGTCGTGAACTGAAGTTAGATTGTAGAAAATACATGTGAGAAGAACGATTATAAGAATTAATGACATTTAATTTTCACTCCATTTCATACGTTATATCCACATTATCATGAAGATTAAATCCAACAGTGTTATTTGTGCCTATTGTTTTAGGATATACATCTAGTAAAATCCAAACGTAATTCAAAATGTATTTTTTTTTAAATGCGCACAAACTCTTTTACTAGAGTGAGAAATGTAATGAAGTAAGAACAATTTAAAACTGTTTTCATATTGATATACACATTTACATTAATGGTGATATGCACTGAAATTACATATAGTCAATACTCAGAATTTAAACAAAAATTATATGAATTTAGATAGACGTGCGACTTTTGATCACTTTTCCTGTGACACGCTGTTTTAATGACAGCAAGGATTAAATATAGGCTAATTCCAATAATTCGTCTTTAAACTAAACTGCAGATTTCATGTTATGACAAAATATGTTTTAGCGAGAATGATGATCAGTGACGCACACTTACTTCGAGATCACAGACACTGCAGGATTCGGTGGTCGAACGGTCCATTATCCGGTTTGAATAGGTCCAATGATAATCTTACTGACCAACCACAGCTGCACGGACACGGAGAGTAAAGACATCTTCACAAAATTATGAAAAATACCACTGTATTTGAAGGATACAACTTGAAGAAAAAAATTAAGATTTGCACGTTTCTTTTTTTAAAATACTTAGTCAGTGACGCTCTGAGTCAGACGATTGTATTTACGCTGCAATAAATAAGTAGGCCTATCTGTTTAAATTAAAATAGCCTAAACATCCAATATATTCACATTATCAGCAAAACTGCATGAATTTGAATTGAAGGGTTTAAAATTAACAAAATATTTTTAAATTAAAATAACATTTGGCCCGTGGAAATGAATGAATAAACTTTATTTAAAAAAAATATCTGGGAAGTATTTTATACAATTTAGTTTTTATGGATATTTTGATATATTTATTCTAAAACATTAAAAAGATATTGGATGATTGTCAGCAATGTACTGTGTAAGGCACAAATGGCATTTATAGTCCGTATCTAATATTTTTCTAATATAAAGTCTTGTTCCTTTGACAGTGTTAAACATGGTGTCACGTGGATGGGAATATGCATGCAAATGATATGCAAATGAGGTTATGCATAGTAAAACTAGGCGTTGTAAGCTCCATATATGGTGATTTCTGCAGGAAACTGGGTGGAGATGCACGTATGCACAATCTTCTGCTGGCTGTGATTTATAAAGGGATTTTTGCGCAGGTTCTGACGTGCACATGGTTTTATAAATCAGAATTTTAATCTAGCTTTTGTGCGTACGTACACTTTTAGTAAGGTTTATACGCAAAGTTTTATAAATGAGACCCCTGGATGGGAGTGAGGTTTAGAGGGGTGAATGTAATGGACGTAGGTGTGCAGGTAAACCTGACTCCACTGGCCTCAAGAGGCGCGCCAGAGGCTGTGGTCTTTAGCGTCCATGTTAGCGTGCCGGCCTCACACACCGAAGATCTCGGTTCGAATCCCACTGGGAGCGGGTCGAGTAGGACCGGTTACATTTAGTTAAATGTTTAATTTAGTTTTTTGTTTAAGAAGTTTCTTCTTCTGCATCATATTCTTCTATGATCCAGAGTGGCAGCACAGCTGAAGATTAGTTTGAGCTGCGCCCTTTACTGTACAAGAGTGATTTTGCTTTTCCTTCAGCCTGAGGCTTGTTTATTTCACTTTTGGTGTGAAAGGTCCTTTACATTTGCCAAAATAGAACTTTTTTTATTATTAAAAAACAAAACAAGCAAACCCAGCCCAAATCAGAAAAAGTAATGCAATAGTAACTATATATAGTAACTAGAAAAAAATGACTGACAAAGTCGAAGGAAAAAGCACCACATCTACTTTCTAGTGTTTGTTTATATAACATTTGTGCATCCGCACAACTCATCTGTCTGGCTAAAGTACATCTGACCCAGCATAGGTCGTTTCTGACAGGTTGACAGTCTGGAGGACTCCAGCGGTACAGTCTCCTGCTTTTAGAGATGATGACCTATTCTCTCACGTCAGACCAAGAGCCCTCAGAGAGCTCTGTTTCCTTCATGGAAAACAGAGCGTTACAGTTCCCATAAGTCACGATTCGCTGCACAGGGACTCATTTAAAAGCGAATCTTATGGTAAATGCTTATTTTTAATTGATGAGGACACTGGATTCCAGAGATATGTGCATGCTGAAATTCAGACTAATCTCTCCAGCGCTCATGATATAATACATGCAGAAATGTATAACTGCATTAAGCACTGGGAATAAGATAACTCGACAAGATACTTTCCACTGTCTTGAGCCTGACGTTTCTTAAAAACAATGAATCAGCACTTCTGACTCACAATGGAATAAAGGAAAAGCAAATTCCTCGTCTCCCCCCTCACCTGCAGCAACGGTCTTTGTACAGCTCAGGAAGAACTACAGAGTAATGAAATCCCTCCCACTGACAGAGATGCACGACTTCTAATGACTTCTGACTAATGAGCATTCGCATGAGAGTACATAACTAATTACACCAGCAGATGTGGGACTGAGCAGCTTTGAACATGTTGTTGGTTTAAGAAATGTTTCTTGAAGGAATAGTTCATCAAAACTGAAAATGAGGAGTCAAGCCACAAACAATGACTAAAAACATCATAAAACGGATGACCTAAATGTAGTTTAAAAGTAAATGTTTTATGGCGCTCAACAGAGCATTTATGAACTATTTTAGTATAATTG
Source organism: Romanogobio albipinnatus (assembly GCA_023566225.1). NCBI lineage: Eukaryota > Metazoa > Chordata > Actinopteri > Cypriniformes > Gobionidae > Romanogobio > Romanogobio albipinnatus. The sequence goes on along the minus strand of CM042259.1, from coordinate 38,464,068 downwards.
AGATACTATTATAGTTTGTTAATGGAATAGTATTTTCCTTTTTCGTTTTAGTTAAAGTAATCATGTTGTGTATTTTTGTCATTTTTAAAAATATAACGTTATCTATATTCTGCCCTCACATTGGCATCTCTCTTCCCAAAGTTAGACAGATAGATAAACTCCTTCCAACATGTACACTTGAATGCTGCTTTATTCCACACCACGATGAATATGTTCAGGATTTCTGCAGATTTCACCAAGTCAAATTTAATACTTTTTAAGACCTTTTTAAGACCATTGTGAATTAAATTTAAGACCTATATCACATAATACATTTTTTTACAAAAGAAATGCAGAATCACAAAATTACTTACAAAGCAAATTAATTTATTCAAATTGAACAAAGTATCAGTAAACTTGTACTTCCCCACAGCTCGATGCCACCGGAATTTCACGATAGCCTATATATACATATATTTTTGGGGTGATATGTTTGAGATATATATGCCCACTTCAGGTTGGTGGAGAGTTCCTGCCCCAAGTGGAGGAGTTCAAGTATCTAGGGGTCTTGTTCACGAGTGAGGGGAGGATGGAACGGGAGATTGACAGACGGATCGGTGCAGCTTCTGCAGTAATGCGGTCGGTGTACCGGTCTGTCGTGGTGAAGAAAGAGCTAAGCCGTAAGGCGAAGCTCTTGATTTACCGGTCAATCTACGTTCCTACTCTCACCTATGGTCATGAGCTTTGGGTCATGACCGAAAGGACAAGATCCCGGATACAGGCGGCCGAAATGAGCTTTCTCCGCAGGGTGGCTGGGCGCTCCCTTAGAGATAGGGTGAGAAGCTCAGTCACTCGGGAGGAACTCGGAGTAGAGCCGCTGCTCCTCCACATCGAGAGGGGACAGCTGAGGTGGCTCGGGCATCTGTTCCGGATGCCTCCTGAACGGGCATGTCCAACCGCGGGAAGACGTCCCCGGGGAAGACCAAGGACACGCTGGAGGGACTCTGTCTCCCGGCTGGCCTTGGAACGCCTCGGTGTCCCCCCGGAAGAGCTGGAGGAAGTGTCTAGGGAGAGGGAAGTCTGGGCATCTCTGCTTAGACTGCTGCCCCCGCGACCCGGCCCCGGATAAGCGGAAGAAGATGGATGGATGGATGGATGTTTGAGATAAATGACTTTAGTGGTAAAATTTTGTGGTGGTAATTTCCAGAAATGTACATGTTTTTTTGGTTTGTTTGTTTTTTTATAATTAGGATGCCACATTTATCATATTATTATGTTAGATGCACAATAGTTACACACGACAATAAAACAAACAAAATACATAAATATTGTTTGGTATCTTACAAAAAGAAAAAAAGTGGTGTGTTAATAACACGATCGCTTATAGGGTGGGAAATATGACCAAAAATCTTACAAGTAGGCCTAAACCACAGCAATACGCAACTGCTTAATATGTTCTCAAGTAATTAATTAATCAAGTAAACAGTCAGTAATAAAATAAAAACTTTAAATAGTTTAAGTACTGTTTTCCCCTTGTTGTTGTTGTTGTTTGTTTAACATTAACGACACAGAAAGGAGCGTATGGGATATATTATGTTACATTCACTTTAAGACCTAAAGTAATGTGCAGATCCAGTACTGACACACGTCCCAAACTTGTTTACTCAAGACATAACCGCCAATATGGACATAGACAGTCATAATTATGTGTGTCTTTGATCATTCAAGGGCAATAAGCCTAGAAATAGGACATATTTCTGTACACTCGCATGAGCACTGACAGTCGGCAAACACATGCACAGCATCTGCAGCCAGTCTGACGTTGGTCAGTGTGTCAGTACCAAATTGAGTTTGTGGTTTACATCGCTTTTATTTACTCTTTTTTAGTGCTATCAGGCATATCATACTTTTTATTTGGTCATTCATCCACCTTGCGCAATCGCTTGGCCTGGTCCTTGTCACTTATGCGAGACAGCAGGTGAGAATGATTCAATGAGCAATAGAGGTAGCGTTACATGAAGGTATGTTTAAAATCATTTAAGACCTAGAACTCAATACTTTAGCGAATTTAAGACTTTTTAAGGCCTAAAATTTAGAAATTTAAGACTTTTTTAGACTTTTTAAGACCCCGCGGAAACCCTGATGTTGAAACAGAGTGAAACTAGAGAAAGGAGAACAAAACACTAATATAAATGAATTGTATATGGTTCTTAAATGTCAAAAATTCTGCACTACACAGCTTTATAAATAGTAAATATAATAAATTGAATACAAATTAATCATAAACTTACAGACAATGCTTTCTACAGAGGATCATAAGATGAATGGCTTATTTACAATTTAGTTTTTTGTTTTCCTGTTTAGGTGGAGGCTTTAAAATAAGCCCTTGGGTTTTTTGCCTCTCCCTGCACAGTATATGGATTGTACTTTTGTTTTTTATTGTGTATATTTTATATTTGTGCGAATAAACTAAAACCAAAAACCAAATGGCTGCTTCGAGTTTCTTCTGTGTTGAACTAACTTTAACTGATACAATTAACTGAATTGAACTGTCTTGGAATGTTACTATGGCAACCATTTTTAAAAGAAAGCTACATGACTAGGCATAGAGACAGAGAGACGTCTGAAGACCACGCCCAGCGGGGGTGGGGCAGGACAATCCAACGCTCTCCATTGACTTTGTATTGCGTGAAGAGGCCTCCTTGTCATTTTTGACTTATAACAAAAAAACATGTCTAAAAGCTGCTAAAACCAAAAACCAAGATGTTTTTATAAGCTGTTGACCATAAAAACAAGCGTTTAGGGACACAAAAGTGTATACAGGCAATGTTATATTGTTATATTATTACACTGAGAACTGCACCCACTAGAGGGGAACGTAATCAGCGACAGGAAATATTATAAAACTGACATTTGGATATTTGACTTAACAGTGACAAAGCACACGTAGCGCATACTGAGTGTCTAGATCCAAAAATGTACCCATTCTTCCTGCTGATGCTTCACGTCTTATTGCCTGTACTGTACCCACTTTTACTCCATTTTTTGGGGGGTCGACAGCTTATAAAAACTTAGTTCTGTGTTTTTTAGCTTGTTTGCTGTACACCCTGTCGCATAGCAGCTTTTAGACATTATTCTATTTTTTGTTATAAGTCAGAAATGACAAGGAGGCAGCCTCACGCAATACAAAGTGGGTGTGGGCGTGGCCTAAATGCGCTCTGTCTTTATTGGAATCAATAGCAAACACTAAATAGATGATCCAGAACAATCTATATAGTTTTTATTAATTTTTATTTTAGGTAAACTAAATTAAAATGAGAAATGTTGCCTTGGCAACTAGCTGAAATATATTTTATTTGAATTAACTTGTATATTATTTCAAGCAATGAAAATGTTTGTTTTTTTCATGGTTTTAGTTTCAGTTTTAGTTAACTTTAATAACCCTGATTCACTATAAACTTTCCTTGTTTAGAAAAGAGCTGTGTGAGCACATGATCACATTTTAATCAAACACAATTTAATCAAACATTTTTTTTTGGGTGAACTATCCCTTTAAAGAAGTTTAGGAACCGTGATAGGATCTAATAAGACGTCGTTAATAGTACCGTATTTAGACAACGGTACAAAGACAAATGTTTTTTTATTTTAAATTAAATGTACATTTTGAAAAATCTTCATAATCATCAGTAGATTTTTTTGGGTGCTAACTTTATTACAAAATGACTGGCATTTCCAATAATGATCTTCTGGTGGAGATATAACATTTCATCTCCATCTGAAATTTCTCCAGACTTTTGTTTAACTCTTTCTAGAGTTAGTGACTTCAGCTATAGTGTGGACCAGATGCCAAATAAAGAAGAATATGAATGAATTAAATGATTAATATCATTGCTTGATATGTACAACATCAGGGATCTAAACATCTCCAGAAATAATTACCAATTATTAATTTAGAACAATTCACATTAAAAAACAAAACAAAAAAACATGATACTTCCACCTTATGTCTGATTTAAAATGTTTTCCCACTCAAATTAAGCAAAAGCAATATAACAGAAGAGTGGTTATACTCAGAACAAGCTTTCTTTCAGAAGACAGTTTGTCCTTTTGCTTCCCGGGAGATTCTGTGCTTTAAGTGTCACTACACACAGTGTCATTACAGAAACCACAGGGAGAAACGAGACCAGACAGTGGAGCTCTTATGAATGAGAGGAATTATTCAGAATTATCTAAGGTGTGATTAGCCCTCAATTATAAAGTCACGCTTTGCTTCATGGCTGCTCCCTGAAGAAGTGAGGTCAACCCTAAGTAAAAAAACGCCTCACACTTTGAATGGAAATGAGTGTGTATTTGAAAGCGTTTAGTCATTATGTGCCGAACGCAAGATCCTTGCTGACAAAAATCTCATTATAATCACCTGATAATTTCTCCCCTGCAAGTAAATCACATTATATCAGCAAATTCCCACTATTAACTCAAATTAAGATTTAAATTAAAACCACCACAAACATATAGTAGCCTACCAAAACTTTCTATCACATCTCTCATCATAATTCATTATTCTGACATTATATTCATCCTGTCATAATTCAAATGCGATGTTTTAGAGGGGGAATCACTTCAGTTCCTCGTGACTGAGCAACTGTTCTCCATTTCTAACATCTCGTCAAATCACAACAATCACAAATCGTATGCACAGTCGTTTTTATCACAATCTTCCCTCCTTGTCTACTATTCTGACATCATGATGCTAGTAATGCTAACATCATAATGCTAGTGTCATCATCACTAGGCTATTTTTCGATTTTGAGTTTTGCAGATTATTATGCTATTTTAAAGTTTCCTAATTTAGTTTTGGAGGTCTCCAACAACAGGTCTACAGGTTTTATTTTCTCATAATATACATTGCACATCACCACAAAGTTCAATGATTCTCAAACGACTCGTTGGATGAATCAGTCTCTCTAAATCCACCCTTTCCGCGAGCCTACTATACTCTGATTGGTCAGATGGCCCAGTCTGTTGTGATTGGTCTACCGCGTACAGCGTGTATTTCGGAAGCTAAACGCCCATTATCACAACTGAACTCCAGCTCTGTCATAGGCTTCCTAAAGTGCAGCGATTACGCTCTGTAAAGACAGTAGCGAATTTAGCGATGATGTTGATTTTACACCAATCCCAGCACGAGTCCGAATCGATGAAACATTCAAAGAACTAGTTCTTTGAGCAGGACGTTTCTCAGTGATGCTACTCAGTTTGAGGTACATTATGAGATGTTTCAACTGTCCTCACCATCAGCATCATTAAAGGATTAGTTCACCTCAAAATGAAAATTTCTTGATAATTTACTCACCCCAATGCCATTCAAGATGTCCATGTCTTTCTTTCTTCAGTGTAAAAGAAATTAGGTTTTTTGAGGAAAACATTTCAGGACATGACCTTAAATTGCAACCAATATGTTGAACGTCCATATCAATGCAGTTTCAAAGGGCTTTGAAGTGCTTCAAATGGTACTGCGCGATCCCAGCTGAGGAATAGGGTCTTATCTAGCAAAACGATTGGTCATTTTCCAAAAAAAATTAAAATGTATATACTTTTTAACCACAATTGATTGTCTTGTGCTGGTCTGCAACTGTACAGGTCTGCTGGAACTGTATTAATAACATACGCATACGTTAGCCCATCATGCGAATGACTAATGTAACATTAAAGTTTGCAAAACAAATCTTGCTCCATCCTTTATCTTTACTCAGAGTAGTAAGAACTGCATTAATAAACACAGTTTTAGGTAATACTGCAGCCCACAGCAGATTTACAGTAGTTTTACAGTAATAACGTGAGTTAGCCAGATACTACACAATATGAAAACACAATAAACACATTGTAGAGCACAGCAGCTTCTCGACATGATGCTATCAGTATCCACAGGAATCAGAATCAATATGCTAATGTTTCGTCTACACGTCACAACGAAACGGCTTGGGATTCATTTCATTGATTCAGAGTCGACTCTTATTTTTGAGAGGATGTTGCAGGATGTTTTCATTCACTTAGAACTAGGTTACACACCACACATGGGTGTCGGAAGCAAAAAAAATGTGGGTGGGTCCTCAGAATTTTTTTTACTGAAGTAGATGCCAATAAGTACAAATATACCACTTTGCTTGCTAAGCGAATAGTTTGGAAGGACAAAATTACGGGAATCGCCATATCATTGAGAGCGGCAGTAGTGTAGGGGTAAGACGCACAGTATCTAGTTTTGACACAAGTCGACCCACGGTTCGAATCCGCCTTTCGCCGAGTTCAATCTTCTCCCTTTTCCCATCACATATCAGATCGGAAAGGCATTTATTTTCAATAAAAATGACAAAAATATTAGAAAAGTGGAAATAAAGCGTCTAACGTGTTTAATAATAAGTGTTTATCGATTAGGGGTAGGTAAACAGACATGTGCTGAATGTTAGAGACGATAAAAGTGAGTGGGTCCAATATCATTGATCGTAAAAAGTGTGTGGGTCTTGTCCCACCCACAAACAATGGTTCCGACGCCAATGACACCACATGAAAGGTAATTTTCAAAAATCCATAAGAGGGGCACTTTAATGAGAGCCAATATCTCTGTATAAACAGATTTTCTCACAATAGGAATCAGTAATTTTCATCTTCACACTGTTCAACATACTCCACTATTCTGACATTGCAGTTGTGTGATGTTTATGTCCATTCATGGGCGTCACTAGGCCCTTTTTAGGGGGGCTTCACCCCTTAAACTTCTGTCCAGCCTCCCTAAACATATGAAACTGGCTTCGGCTTCGTCCCGTCTTTTAATCTGCTTTAATCAGCGTGTTCTTCAATCCGCTGTGGCGGCGAATAGAGCGCACATCAGAAGCAGAGGTGTGTGCGTTGATCTGAGCCTCATTGGTCTGTCACCGCTCACCAATGACAAAATATTTGAGAAAACCAATCAAATCAGATTGTTTCTAAACTAAACGTTTCATATTTGACAGCTGCTTCTTTAAGTCAGAAATGTAAAACAAATGACAAAAATATTCAGGCAAATTAATACACTTTTGTCTAATTTCGCCATTTTGATTTGAAATAGGCCTATGTAATGTCATTTATAATATAATTTACAAACAAGAAATATTAACTAAGTAATATTAGTAATAAATGTGTGCATGTTGTAAATTAATAATTCCACGTGTAGCTCTCAGTAAATAAAAAAGCTCAACTTTTTAAAACCTGTATTGGGAAAAGATTAGTAATGAATGTGTGCATATTGTGAATACATTAATTTAATAAATTTAGTTACCTAGCTTTCCTGTTAGCCTTCAGTAAATTAAAATGTCTACAAAAATGATTCATAAAATGTATAAATATCAGTAAAACATATGTTTACTTTCTTCACTGACAAAAATGGAAAAACTTTATTAATCATATCTGCCCACTGACATGGTTTTCAAGCTATTGTTATCTAATTTATTGGCGTTCAGAACATCTTAAAATGCACATATGTAGATCATAGAAATCAAAATTTTCTCGAGGGGCCATGCCCCCCCCCCCCCCCCAAACCTCACATTTGGGATCTCAGTGATTATAAACCTGCTTACATTGTATGATTACGGGATGTACAATATGGTCATGCAGAATAAGGCATTAATATTTGCTTTATAAGTAATAAAAAAACAGCCAATATCCTAATATGCATACTAATAAGCTACTAGTTAATAGTGAGAATTGGACCCTAACTAAAGTGTTACCATTTTTTTCCATACCCTCACTGGGGGCTGAGCCCCGCTAAAATGAAAATCCTAGAATCGCCCCTGTGTTCATTTATCAGTCCCTCCAGAAAAACGCGATTATGCGATCGCGTGATTTAATGCATAATCAGCCAAAGTCCGCATATGTATGCGGGGGCCGCATTTTTTCAAATATGCCGCACTTTCGCCGCATAAATTGCCTATTTCCACGTGCAAAATATGCGGGGCTAGCATGATTTCATAATCCCCGCATTTTCGTTGCAAAAAAAGTCATATATATATATTAGCAGAAAGTTGAAAAATGTTCGTTTACTTCACACAAGAGCCGCCATTTCCGCCTATTGCCATGGGAACGTTTTGAAGTGACATAATTACCCGACGCGAACGTCATCGAAAAGCTACAAACCCCGTGGAGAAACATAGATATCGGTGAAACCATGATGAAGCGCAAACTCCCATTTGCCAACAAAAATAACAGCAAAAGGCCGCGCAAAGCAGTTTCCCGGTGTGTTAAAAAACTAAATAACGACTTATATAGTGATGACCGATTTCAAAACACAGCATCATGAAGCTTTGAAGCGTTATGAATCAATGAGTCGATTCAGCGGTTTGGATCGCCAAAGTCACGTATTTCAGCAGTTTGACACACGATCCGAATCATGAATCGACTCACTGATTCATAGCATCATGATGCTGTGTTTTGAAATCGGTCATCACTATATAAGTCATTATTTATTTATTTTTTCCGTACAATAACGATTATCGTCGCTTCATAAAGTTATTGTAAAACCACTGTAGTGAGATGGATTTTGTAACGACGTCTTTAGTACCTTTTATGGGTCTTGAGAGTGTACATTGTGCCAATGGAGGCCTTTCTGAGCCATCGGATTTCAACTAAAATATCTTCATTTGTGTTCCGAAGACGAACGGAGGTCTTACGGGTGTCCAACGACATTAGGGGACGTCATTAATGACAGAATTTTAATTTTTGGATGAACTAATCCTTTAAGAGATTGCACTTTGTGCATTGGAAGCACTCAAAGGTCTGTTTTGTATAGCTACCTCTGTAAGACAGGAAGTTATTTATTCATTTTTCAAGTTGTAGCATATTCCTTTTGTAAAACTACAGAACTTGTTTGACTCAATGTTTTGTAAATTTGAGCCATGTGTTTATTAAGGTCTTCAATAAAACAAGATGAGAACTTAAATATTCCCAGCACTTTCTGTGATGTAGTGCTTTTTTTCTCTTTTTCATCAAACCGCAGTTTTTGCAAGTTCCCGCAATTTCTTCGCATAAAATTGCATAAATATCCTGCATTTTTTAAGAAAACATGCCGCATAATCAAGGATTTTTGCCCGCAACAATCACAAAAAAAAAGCTGCATTTTCCTGGAAGGACTGATTTATACCAGCCTGGCCAAACATTTTCATCACTATTCTGATGTCATATTTCACAATCCAATATTTTAGTCACTGCGGTCTGGACTGCTGGTCATCACAGACATCACAAATAGAATCACAATCATTTTCATAATAATTCCGATGCCATAATCACAGCCACAACTATGCCATGCCTGTCTGAACTGCTGGTCTAATATAACACCTCAGCCAGATCTCACAAGCAGAATCACTACTTTCATGACTATTCTGCATCTCTTTTTATATTATATATGTAGGCTACATTCATAAAACTAGCAATCATCACGAATCACATTCATTTTAATATAGGAGAAACTGTGTGAATTGCTTTGATATTAGCCCCACAATCACTATTATTTGTATCACTGAACTGACGTCATAATCACTATACCATCATTAAATTGTGACGTGTTAGTAGGGGAAATCACTTCTGCCCCTCAAGACTGTCTTAACTGCATGTCGATTTATACGAATGATTTTCATCACTATTCTGACGTCATAATCACTACGCACGTAATTACATAGGGGAAACCACTTCTATCCCGCCTTGCTGTCTGAATTGCTGGTTCATTGATATATGCCTGGCTGTTATCACATTCTGACGTCATAATCACTTTGCTATCATTTAATTGTGACGTTTTAGTAGGGGGATTCTGTCCCTCAGGACTGTCTCTGAGCCGCTTGTCCATTCATATCAGCTCATCCAGTGACTGCTGGCAGAGACTATCCTCCAATCTCATTAGAGAAGTGCTGCGATAAACTGGGTTATGATGATCACTGCTCGTACACTCTGTTCCGAGCGTCCACTGGACAAGCCGAGCTGCACCTGTCCTGCTATCTACAGATGCCGAGAGTATCAAATCTCTTGCTAAATGATAACATGCAGCCCAAGCAGCTCGTGCAGAATAAGGAAGAACAAACGCGTTGCTATTTGCAGAGTCATTTGATGCATCCGAGTGGTGCAACTCTTAAGAAGTCTGACTGTTGACATAGCAAACGTCAACAGCCTACGGAAATAAATGATGTAGTTGTTCCCACGCAGATGACAAACCTCGTCGATACCAATAGAAAACCGGACATTTATGTATTTTTACATACCTTCATTGCAACTCCCGTCCGTGAAAACTGTCGAATTCTATAGTGGTTTTCATCGCAAGGACGCTCAGGAACACTCCATTACGTCTTCCCTTTCTAGCATCCCTGTGTGTGTGTAGAAAAGAGGATAACGTAATGGCAAAGCACGGATCCGCCAATCCTGAAATAGCAAGGCCCGCTGGTATGTATAGCAGCCAATCGGCGTTGCGTTTGCCGGCGAGTGGGCGTGTCTTAGCGCCACGCATGTGTGCAGGCATCAGTGTAATGCAGCGAAAACTGCTTTCTCAACAGTGGAAGCAGATGTGTTAAACGCTGATAATTATGTCCAGCTCTGATTTGCTCATTTCCCAAGCCGTGCTAATTAAATTCCCACTGTCATTTTCATTAACAAGGAGACTGTCTTAAGTTAATGTTCAGTGACTTCCAACAAAAGGGAATTTCTGTGCTCGTGCAGACTAGTCTGTTGAGGCTCGTCTGGCGCAAACAATTTGAATTCTGACATTTTAAACAACTTTTTATGATATCCTTACGATATTTAAATGTATACATATAATGTATAAATATGACAACTGTAGGCTACTTTTGGTTTTGCCCGTGTTACCGACGAAAGCTCTCGAGCGGTTTGTTGCTATGGTTACCCCTTCAGGTGAGCGCGATTTCGGTTCTCGAGCATTATTTAGTGAGCTCTGGTTAACTTTTAATATACATTTTGTGGTTACTGAAGACATTTAAATGAGTGTGAATGTGTGATAAGAACGGGCTGCTTGTTTGTTTGGTCTATAGCTCACACTGGAAAGTGCTGGAATGTTTAGTGGTGAGGTATTTCACAATTATTAGCTAATCCTCACACACAGCTGTTCTTAAATACTTTAAAACCCCAACACCATATGTTTCTTGCTGTTTTGTAATTTTTAACATTTATCATTTGAACTCATTTACACAAATAACTTATTTAATTAGGCTAAAAGAAATGTATTGCACAAATATTACAACACTTTTGACAACATCATAAATCATTTTTAAAAATGGTTAAAGGGCCAGGGGTAATATAAATTACATTATATAATATGCATTACATTAATAATATAATAGAGGTGTCTCAAAGGGCACTTGTCACAGAGCATACAGTCACATGTACATTATAGGAAAGAATGAATATTATAAAATGTACATAATGTAATGGATTTTAAGGCTTTAACATTGCTGGAGGTAGATATTGTATCTAAGTAGTACTTCAAATCTTAACAAAATATATTAAATAGGGGCATTACACAAAAATGTAAAAAAAAAAAAAAAGCTAGTAAAATAAATAGATTTATTAGAAAATATTTGTCCTTAAGATTCTTATCAACATGATAAAAACCAAACAAAATATCCTTGTATAACAAAGAAAAATTGTCTACATGCGAAGAACATTTAAATAAACTAAATTATTAAATTTTTTATATAAAGATTCACAGGGTACACCCAATGTAGCAATTTATAGGATACCTCTTTAACCTTATTCGCAATTAAATATTTATTGGGTAAAGACCACACATTTTTTCAGGGAATATTATAAAAATAATTACTCCAGTAAAATACAACAGAAGGGACAGTAGTTATGTCCTTCTGAAAGAGATTTCGAATCTTCCTGTTCCTGAGAGAAGGACTGCAAGCAAAGCAAATCTTCCCTGTCGGTGTTTCACAGGGATTACTCACTGAAATAACAGAGGGTAAAGACTCTTAAAAGTGCAATAGCTCCACTGGGAATGGCGTCCATAACTGTGGCAAAGTCACGTGGGGTGACAGGAATACAATATTTTGTTCAGAACTCAGAATAAGAAAGCAAAATACTATTATTATTTAGAAGCTGAGAAACTAAAAGAATATTATTTTTAAACCAAACAGGAAAAACATATAGATTTATTTTTATAGCAGATATCCTGGTCATTCCAGATATAATAGCGCTGGGGACTGAAGTTGTGTTTATAAATTAAGTACCAAGCCAACAGCACCCGTTTGTGGAAGTTTGATAATTTAAGTTTAGAGATATTATAATTACATTCCAACAAAAAGGGGAGACCACCGACTTTGGAGCAAACATAATTGGGAATAGCATTCCAAAAGGAATCAGAATCATTAAGAAATCGCCTCACCGACTTATCTTAAATGTATAATTTAAGGAAGAGAAGTCAAGAAAATGTAGACCCCCATCATCATAGCTTTTTATAACGACAGACTTTTTGAGTCTGTCAGAAACTGTTTCCAAAGGAAGTCAAAAAGCATTCTATCGACCTCACCACAGATGGACTTGTCAACACACAAAGAGAGAGCAGGGTTATCCTTGAAATACCCTCAGCTTTGGCAAGGAGTGCACTTCCTCTTAAAGATAAGTCCCTCATGGAGCCAGGAATTAAATTTTTCTTAGCTTTATCCACTACTATCAAAGTTTAACCTACCTCTAGTATTGTCATCTTTACAAATTGTTATACCTAAGACTTGAGATTTAACAGAGATATTATAAATTGAAGAGGCAGAACATAATTTTATGGCGAGCAGCTCACATTTATCTAGATTCAAAGTTAAGCCAGAAGCTTTTGAAAATACTTTAATATGGTCAATAGCAACAGGGATCTGTGAATCATCTTTTAGAAAAAGAGTGGTGTCGTCAGCTTATGAAAATATGATTATCAGCTATATTGATACCTTGTAAACCACTATTCAGCAGATAAGAGGCAAGGAGCTGAGCGGCTATTCAAAATAGGTAGGGTGAAACCGGGCAACCCTGGCGAACCCCTCTGAAGACTTCAAATCTGGGAGAAGTACCAGTTTTTAAGTTGAATTGAGCAGTTGCCATTTTTGTACAGCGTTCGGTTTTGCAAAAGAAATCCCCAAAGCCAAATTTGTGCAGAGATTGTAAAATAAACTTGTGTTCAAGAGAATCAAAAGCTTTATAAAAATCTAAAACCAGCTCCTCATTAACCAGCTCGGCATAATCTAACAAATCTAACACAAGGCGAATATTATTAGCAATATGCCTCTGGGTTTCATCTATAATTACATTTAAGTCTATTGGCCATAATCATAGTTATCATTATAATCATAGTTCATAGGCAAATTGGACGCCAGTTATCTATAAGTAGAATGTCTTTCTTAGGTTTAGGTAAAGTAATTAAGCCTTGTGGTAATGTTGGAGGGAGTGTTTTAAATTCAATGCTTTCTAAATAAGTCTCAACTAAGAAAGGTGCTAGGCTACATGCCCTAAATAAAATAATACAGTACATACACATCATTGTTGAGCAATAAAGTGAGAAAGCAGGTCATCTAGTGGCCAGATGAGTGAAAGACAATCCATACAGACACTGCACTTTGTTGAAATCAAAATCATTTAAAGGGATAGTTCACACAAAAATGAAAATTCGGTCATCATTTACCATCAACAGTTTGGTTAGCAACATTCTTTAAAATATCTTTGTTTGTGGACAGCAGAAACAATAAATAAATAGAGGGTGAGAACAACTTGAGGGTGAGTAAATGATGACAGACTTTGAATTTTTGGGTGAACTGTCCCTTTAAGGAGCCAGATTTCTTCTGGAAGCATCTTAGTCTCTGATTAAATGGATAGTTCACCCAAAAATGAAAATTAGCACATAATTTACTCACCCTCTACTCACCCTTCTTTCAGACGAATAAAATCGGAGTTATAATACAAAAGTCCAGGCTAATCCAAGCTTTATAATAGCAGTAATAGTTGCTCTGTTTTTGAAGTCCATAAAAAGTGCATCTGTCCGTCAAATAACATGCTCCACGCGGCTCCGGGGTGTTAATAAAGGCCTTCTGAAGCGAATCGATGCGTTTGTGTAAGAAAAATATCCATATTTAAAACCTTATCAATTAAACTTTCGGCCGACCGCCTTCTGTGGAAAAGTGTTGAATGTTGAAAGTGAAACTCAGGATGCGTACGTGACGTCATGACGAGCCTACCTGGTCGCGTTAGTCTTTCGATCGGCAGGGGAACTTTCAACAATTTTTCCATGTATTGAACAGGGAAGGCGGTCGGCTGAAAGTTTACTTTATAAAGTTTTAAATATGGATATTTTTCTTACACAAACGCATCGAATCGCTTCAGAAGGCCTTTATTAACACCCCACAGCTGTGTGGAGCACGTTATTTGATGGGCAGATGCACTTTTTATGGACTTCAAAAACAGAGCAACTATTACTGCAATTCTAATGCTTGGATTAGCCTGGAATTTTGTAATATAATTTCCATCTGAAAGAAGAATGTCATATATAGGGAGTGCAGAATTATTAGGCAAATGAGTATTTTGACCACATCATCCTCGTTATGCATGTTGTCTTACTCCAAGCTGTATAGGCTGGAAAGCCTACTACCAATTAAGCATATTAGGTGATGTGCATCTCTGTAATGAGAAGGGGTGTGGTCTAATGACATCAACACCCTATATCAGGTGTGCATAATTATTAGGCAACTTCCTTTCCTTTGGCAAAATGGGTCAAAAGAAGGACTTGACAGGCTCAGAAAAGTCAAAAATAGTGAGATATATTGCAGAGGGATGCAGCAGTCTTAAAATAGCCAAGCTTCTGAAGCGTGATCATCGAACAATCAAGCGTTTCATTCAAAATAGTCAACAGGGTCGCAAGAAGCGTGTGGAAAAACCAAGGCGCAAAATAACTGCCCGTGAACTGAGAAAAGTCAAGAGTGCAGCTGCCAAGATGCCACTTGCCACCAGTTTGGACATATTTCAGAGCTGCAACATCACTGGAGTGCCCAAAAGCACAAGGTGTGCAATACTCAGAGACATGGCCAAGGTAAGAAAGGCAGAAAGTCGACCACCACTGAACAAGACACACAAGCTGAAACGTCAAGACTGGGCCAAGAAATATCTCAAGACTGATTTTTCTAAGGTTTTATGGACTGATGAAATGAGAGTGAGTCTTGATGGGCCAGATGGATGGGCCCGTGGCTGGATTGGTAAAGGGCAGAGAGCTCCAGTCCGACTCAGACGCCAGCAAGGTGGAGGTGGAGTACTGGTTTGGGCTGGTATCATCAAAGATGAGCTTGTGGGGCCTTTTCGGGTTGAGGATGGAGTCAAGCTCAACTCCCAGTCCTACTGCCAGTTTCTGGAAGACACCTTCTTCAAGCAGTGGTACAGGAAGAAGTCTGCATCCTTCAAGAAAAACATGATTTTCATGCAGGACAATGCTCCATCACACGCGTCCAAGTACTCCACAGCGTGGCTGGCAAGAAAGGGTATAAAAGAAGAAAATCTAATGATATGGCCTCCTTGTTCACCTGATCTGAACCCCATTGAGAACCTGTGGTCCATCATCAAATGTGCGATTTACAAGGAGGGAAAACAGTACACCTCTCTGAACAGTGTCTGGGAGGCTGTGGTTGCTGCTGCACGCAATGTTGATGGTGAACAGATCAAAACACTGACAGAATCCATGGATGGCAGGCTTTTGAGTGTCCTTGCAAAGAAAGGTGGCTATATTGGTCACTGATTTGTTTTTGTTTGGTTTTTGAATGTCAGAAATGTATATTTGTGAATGTTGAGATGTTATATTGGTTTCACTGGTCAAAATAAATAATTGAAATGGGTATAAATTTGTTTTTTGTTAAGTTGCCTAATAATTATGCACAGTAATAGTCACCTGCACACACAGATATCCCCCTAAAATAGCTAAAACTAAAAACCACTTCCAAAAATATTCAGCTTTGATATTAATGAGTTTTTTGTGTTCATTGACAACATGGTTGTTGTTTAATTATTAATGTTGTAAAATTAATCCTCAAAAATACAACTTGCCTAATAATTCTGCACTCCCTGTACACCTAGGATGACTTGGGGGGTGAGTAAATTATGGGCTAATTTTCTTTTTTGGGTGAACTATCCCTTTAATGTAATATGAATGAGTTTTACATTTAACATATATATGTATATATATAGTACAATTTTAATGAGATCTGATATGCAAATGAGTCTCAGAGTGTTACAGATGCAGTCACCGCAGCACGCAGGAGAGAAAATGCAGTGGTTTATATCCACATTCTTGCTCTCACACTCTCAACCCTCAGTGGAGAAGACACATGGCACACTTAAACTGTACTGCTATCTTGATAATAGATGGATAAAAATCTGAGGCAGAGAGAGAAAAGCAAAGTTAATATCATATAGCTAGTATTAGATTACAAGAAAGATTGCATTTACTTTTGACAAACGAAAGAAGGTGGAACATTTGCCATCTGTCAGAGTGAAGGGATGCATGTTCTTGCCAAAGTAAACAAACCTGAGAAACAAGTGGGCAAGTCAGTTTTTCTCAGTCGCTTTGGAACATTTCTTGAATTATTCTTAAAGGGGACATATTATGCCCCTTTCACAATATGTAATATAAATATCTGGTGTCCCCAGAATGTGTCTTTAAAGTTTCAGCTCAAAATACGTCCCAGATCATTTATTATTGCTTGTCAAATTTGCACCCATTTGGGTGTGAGCAAAAAGTTTTTGTGTGTCCCTTTAAATGCAAATGAGCTGCTGCTCCCCGCCCCCCTTCCACTGGCTCCTTTACACAAGCTTTGGATACTCCATCAACAACAAAACGAATCTCACTCAGCCAAAATGTCAGAAATAAGTTGTGGAGTGCGGCCTTACATGTTTGAACCAGCGTCAGACACAGACGGAGATACTCAGGAAGAGGTCGCAACTTTTTTAGACTGCACCTGGACGTTTCTGAATGGTTAGTGGATACATGATTTATGTTAGTTGTTGTTGAGTTATGTTGATTCTCATCGCTTAGCATGTGCCGTCATGTTCACCCAAAAATGAAAATTCTGTCATTAATTACTTACCCTCATGTCGTTCGACACCCGTAAGACCTCCGCTCATCTTCGGAAAGACAAATGAAGATATTTCAGTTGAAATCCGATGGCTCAGAAAGGCCTCCATTGGCACAATGCACTGCACACTCTCAAGACCCATAAAAGGTACTAAAGACGTCATTACAAAGTCCATCTCACTACAGTGGTTCTACAATAACTTTATAAAGCGACGAGAATAGTTTTTGTGCGCAAAAAAAACCTAAATAACGACTTGTATAGTGATAACCGATTTCAAAACAATGCATCATGAAGCTTCGAAGCGTTATGAATCAGTGAGTCGAGCCAAACTGCTGAAATCACGTGACCGCTGTTCGCCAGCTTCTTTGTTTACAAGTAGCACGCGGAAGTGGCGGAACCGCGTCAACTCTGCCGTTATTATGTTAAGCCCGCCCACCGACTCTATACAAGATTTGATTGGCCTGACCAGAGCTTGGTTTTTCCAGCTCGCACGCCAACGGAGAGTTGCTAGACGACCTTGGCTGCAAATTAGATTTGCTGCCGCTAGGGTGCGTCTAGATTTGTACAACCCCAAATCAGAAAAAGTTGGGACAATATGGAAAACGCAAATAAAAAAATAAAGAAGTGATTTCTAAATTTACTTTGACTTGTATTTCATTGCAGACAATATGAACACAAAATAGTTCATGTTTTGTCTGGTCAACTTCATGTCATTTGTAAATATGCATCCTTTCCTGTCATTCAGACCTGCAACACATTTAAAAAAAAGTTGGGACAGGAGCAATTTAGGGCTAGTAATGAGGTAAAATGGTTAAAGCTACACTGTGTAACTTTTTTAGTTTATTCTTAGCTAAAAACACTTAGTTCTTTCAAAAATATAAGTGCTCATTAATGTATATTTACTTATTTCAAGTTATAAAGTATTCTCGTAAGTTTATAATATGCCATTGAAAATACATACGGGTAAGGGGTTCGAATGGGGGTCGCCATGTTTCCCCTCCATCTTGAAAGTACATTATCCAAAGAGGGACATACCCGTAAATTCAAGCTTCGCCTTTCGTGTTTTAACACTCGATGGCACCGTGTCTGGATTGAACTGGAAGCCATGTTAATCTTGGACTAAAACGGCCACCGTAGGAGTTAAAACGAAATCGGAATTGGGAGGAACAGAACCTAATATTTACTGGATGGTCATATACCTTTTCACCGCTAGATGGGGGAAAATATCACACAGTGTAGCTTTAAATAATGATGTGATTTGAAACGGGTGATGTCAACAGGTGATTGTAATTATGATTTGGTACAAAAGCAGCATCCAAGAAAGGTCTAATCCTTTAGGAGCAAAGATGGGCCGAGGATCGCCAGTTTGCCAACAAATACGTGAGAAAATTATTGAAATGTTTAAAAACAATGTTCCTCAAAGAAAGATAGGAAGAGATTTGGATATTTCACATTCAACAGTGCATAACATAATTAAAAGATTCAAGGAATCTGGAGGAATTTCAGTGCGTAAAGGACAAGGGTGCAAGCCTAAGCTGAACAACCGTGATCTCCGATCCCTCAGGCGGCACTGCATCAAGAATCGTCATTCATCTATAAGCGATATCACCACATGGGCTCAGGACTACTTTGGCAAACCTTTGTCAAGTACCACAATACATAGTTACATCCACAAATGCCAGTTAAAACTGTACTGTGCCAAAAGGAAGCCCTATGTTAACAGTGTCCAGAAGCGCCATCGACTTCTCTGGGCTCGGAGGCATCTGGGATGGACCATCACACAGTGGAAACGTGTACTGTGGTCAGATGAATCAGTATTTCAGGTATTTTTTGGGAGGAATGGACGCTGTGTGCTCCGGACCAAAGAAGAAATGGATCACCCAGACTGTTACCAGCAACAAGTCCAAAAGCCAGGGTCTGTCATGGTATGGGGTTGTGTCAGTGCCCTTGGCAAAGGTAACGTACTGTTGCCCACCTTAAGACTTGTTTGCAGGAAGAATGGGACAAAATTACACCTGAAACACTTCATCACTTGGTTTCTTCAGTCCCTAAATGTCTTGTAAGTGTTGTGAAAAGGAATGGCAACATTACAAAGTGGTAAATGCTTTACTGTCCCAACTTTTTTTTAAATGTGTTGCAGGTCTGAATGACAGGAAAGGATGCATATTTACAAATGACATGAAGTTGACCAGACAAAACATGAAATATTTTGTGTTCATGTTGTCTGCAATGAAATACAAGTCAAAGTAAATTTAGAAATCACTTCTTTTTTTTTTTTTGCGTTTTCCATACTGTCCCAACTTTTTCTGATTTGGGGTTGTAGGATAAGACTCTTCAGACAATTTGGACTAAACCACTCTATTCATATGGATTCATTTTATGATCTCTTAATGAACTTTTTGAAGCGTCAAAGTGGTAATTGAGTAGCTGTCAATGGAGGGACAGAAAGCTCTCAGATTTCATCAAAAAGATCTTCATTTGTGTTCCAAAGATGAACGAACGGGTTCGGAAGGACATGAGGGTGAGTAATAATGACAGAATTTTGGGCCAAATTCCTTACAGTGAAGCTTTGAAGCAACATCTGTGAGAAACTAAATCAAACAAGTGGAAGCAAATTTCACAGACACATATAAAAGACACATTTATTTTTTTAAATTTTATTTTATACTTGTTCTAGACTTTATTTGCTGTCATCTTGGAAGATATTTTCTTTTTTTAGGCCCCTTACATGTTATAGTAATTCAAACATTTGTCCAGCAGAAGGCGACATTGACCATAAAACGAGATCCTTCAGCAGGCAATCTGTGAGTTTTACCGTAAATGGAAATTGAAGTACTGAATGATAGAATGCCAAACTGGGGGATTATCGTTTCAGAAGTTACCCAAAGCATTCATAACCTAATCTTAAAAACTAAACTGCTTTAAAACATACTTTTCATTTGATGAGGACAACTTCCATTGTTGATATATCGATGAATGTTAGTGTGTCACGTATTCAAACTGAATACATTTTTTATGTAATCATTGTTAAATTCGGGCCTATTATTCAAAATGATTAGTCATTTGTATTGTGAATTAAAACCACAAATGCTCATATTGTCTGAATAAACTGCATGACACTTTTTTCCTAAATTTCTAAATATCAAGAGGCACACCAGTCCAGTTTAGTTTTCCCAGAACTTTCTGGTTTTCCAGGAACACTATGACTTGTAGTTACATGCTGAAATTCCCTAGTTTCCCTGGCTTGTTTGTATTAAGCCCATAAAAAGTAAAACCAGCAGAGACACTTTCTCAAAGACTTGCACCCCAGAGACAGGCCCATTTGTCTGGTCATAAAGACAGAACTTTTGCAACCGAGGTCAAACACATGGAACAAATCAACCACAAATGCATTAACTTATGTCTTTAAACACACTTTAAACACCTCCGTCAATCATCTGGCACATCTGCACTTCGCACAAGAGGCCTGAAGCTGCTGTTTCCTATCACTGTGCGCAGTTAGGGAGTTGAACGTATCAAAGGTCATTGACGTTTTCAGGGTTATTAAAACCAACAAACTGCTTCAAACTCGCTACAGATGTTTTATTCAACGCTCACCAGATCACAAGATGACAAAAATCATTTTGTGCAATAATGTGAAAACTATGCATTTATAAATCATTGTAAATCACATTATGTTAATAATATTTAGATTTAAATAATCTATAAAATAGCAGTGTAAGTCCTGGGATGACAAAATCAATTCTGTGCAAATGTTTTGTTTATTTATTTTAACACACCACATTATATTAAAATATATTTTAATATCTCTGTACACATTTGAGCAGTGCAAATCACAGTATTACAAAATGTTATTTGCAATAAGTTTACTTTGTATGTATCAATTTATAAACCTTTAAACACAAACACATCGCATTATACTAAAACAAATATGTATGATAATTTAATTTAAATCATCTCCCTATAAATTCGAGTAGAGCAAATCCCAGGATGAAAAAAAAACAATGTTGTGCAATAATTTTACTGCTCATGTATTTATTTATACCTTTATACATAAAGACCACCTTATATTAACATAATAATTTACTATATTTAGTAACACTTTACAATAAGGTCTTATTTGTTAACATGAGTTAATGCATTTGTTACAGTATTTATTAATCTTCGTCAACATTAGTTAATAAAATTACAACTGTTCACGTTAGTAGATTTTAAAAATGTGTTAGTAAGTGTTGAAATGAACATGGACTAAAATTAATAAATGCTGTATTGTTTATTCTTAGTTTAACTAAGGAAACCTTATTGTAAAGCGGTACCCAATATTTTAATTTAAATTACTTTTATATAACTTCAAGCTGCTGTTAATTTATTTAACAATATGTTGCATGAATAATTAAGGGAATTATTAAGGAAAATTAATTATTAAGGGAGGGAAATTAATTCATCCTAATTTAGTTGTTTCTTAAAAGCTATATTTCTATACATGTTTATCATATTGTTCTATGATTTAGGAGCCATATGAATGAAACCATCCTACATCAATATAAGACGAAGGAGAAGTTACCGAGTATGTTTTTTTAAAAGTAAACAAAAATAAAAAAAGAGAATGCTACATTAGTGAATTAGAGCTCCATATATGGTGCAGAGATCCAGAGGCTGCCTGTGAAAGCCGTCAGCTGTTGAAATGACTTATGGAGTCTCATTAAGAAAGTGCTGTCTGCTAACACAGGCTACTGTTCTCATTAAGCAAACAGAGACACTGAGAAACCCTCAGTATTGATCACACCAGGATGAGAAATAAAGAGGGAAAGAAAACCTCATCAAAACGAGCTTTCCGTTTCCTACAAGACAGCCCCACATCCCTGCTGAAAAATCCAGCTTAAACCAGCCTAAGGTGGTCAGGCTGGTTTTAGCTGGTCTCCCAGCCTGGTCATAGCTGGTTTATCAGACTGGTTTTAGGGGAGGGGTTTTGAATTTTTTTTTAGCTGGTCAAACTGGTCTTAGCTGGTCAAACTGGTCTTAGCTGGATATTGTTGGTCTTAGCTGGTCAAACTGGTCTTAGCTGGATATTGTTGGTCTTAGCTGGTTTTAGCTGGTCAGGCTGGTCTTAGCGGGTAATTGCTGGTTTTAGCTGGTCTTAGCTGGTAATTGCTGGTCTTTGATGGTTTTAGCTGGTCTTCGCTGATTTTAGCTGGTCAGGCTGGTCTTAGCTGGTAATTGCTGGTCTTTGATGGTTTTAGCTGATCTTCGCTGATTTTAGCTGGTCAGGCTGGTCTTAGCTGGTCAGGCTGGCTGACTGTCCCTATTTTTTCTGCCACTGGGTGTTTAGACAAATAATTTATATCTGTATATGGACCATGTAATCTGATTAATTTGTAATTAGGTAAAATGTTCATCAGCTAAGTTAGGCTGGGAGACCAGCTAAAACCAGCTAAACCAGGCTGGAAGACCAGCTTGACCAGATAAGCCAGGGTGGGAGACCACGATTCTTGTCCAGACTGGAAGACCAACTTAACCAGTTAAGTCAGGCTGGGAGACCATCTAAAACTAGCTTGACCAGCTAAATCAGGCTGGGAGACCATCTAAAACCAGCTTGACCAGCT
The DNA here is from genome assembly GCA_023566225.1 of Romanogobio albipinnatus. Taxonomy (NCBI): domain Eukaryota; kingdom Metazoa; phylum Chordata; class Actinopteri; order Cypriniformes; family Gobionidae; genus Romanogobio; species Romanogobio albipinnatus. The sequence goes on along the minus strand of CM042259.1, from coordinate 38,441,369 downwards.
AAATCAGGCTGGGAGACCATCTAAAACCAGCTTGACCAGCTAAATCAGGTTGGGAGACCATCTAAAACCAGCTTGACCAGCTAAATCAGGCTGGGAGACCAGTTTAGCCAGGCTGCTAAAACCAGCTACTTCCATCTTAAACCAGCTAAGACCAGCCAACCAGCTTAGGCTGGTTTTAGCTGGATTTTTCAGCAGGGATACTGGAAAGCATATATTCACTAGTTAAAATAGCATGTTTTTGGACTGTAAATGCTGCCTAGCCTGATATACTTTGAAGTACCATGGAGCACCATATAAAGTAAATATCATAATTTATGAGCAATATCATCATTGTAATGGTGCGTTCACACCGGACGCGATTCGCGCGAGTGATTTACATGTTAAGTCAATGCAGAGGCGCGAAATGGCATTCTGCGGCGCGAATGACGCGAATTGAGCGCAAATCGCTCAAGTTGAAAAATCGGAACTTTGGCGGATATTTCGCGCCACGTTAACGTACTCGGTTACTTAACGTAACCTCGGTTCCCTGAGATAAGGGAAGGAGTACTGCGTCTTTAAGACGCTGTATGGGTAGGTTCTCCTACTCTCGAATATACTGAAGTAATTGTAAAATCACGCAGTGCTACTGCCCAGTCAAAACAGTGTCGAGACATCTCGCACGCTATTGGCTGGCCAGTGGGAACTGCATGAACCAATGGCAGAACAGCGTAATCTGAGCGAACCAAAGGGCACAAAGCCCGCGAAGCTGAGCGCAAGAGCCCGCGAAAGGGGCATATAAAATACGCTGTAACTGTCAAAAACGTCAGGTTAAATCGACTGAAGCGACGATCACCCGAGTCAGCGCCATAGCACGGCCGTCTACGCAGTACTCCTTCCCTTATCTCAGGGAACCGAGGTTACGTTAAGTAACCGAGTACGTTCCCTTTCGAACGGTCAGTTCGTACTGCGTCTTTAAGACGCTGTATGGGAACCTGTAAAATCCCGCCGTGCTATGATAAGCGCAGTGACATGTACTCCCTCAAGTTTGAACACTTATTAGAAAGGGCTCAAGACTAGAGTTACTGACACATCATTTATATTAATAATATATATGTACACACGTCTTATACTACTGGGCTCATAGAGGCCGGTAACTATAAGGAATGTGTAAGCATTGAAGCATATGAAGGCCCCAATGCCAACTTATGACGGCGACGGGCTTACAAGGCCGTCTGATATTCGTTAGGCCGTCTTAGTATTTTTATACAGCGAGGACTTGTGCCTGCAGTGCAGGGACATCCAGACTGAAGAATCTGGTTAAAGTAGATGGTGAGGACCAACCTGCCGATCTACAAATGTCACCCATAGAAAACTCCACTAGACCACGCCCAAGAGGAGGCCATGCCTCTGGTGGAGTGAGCTTTGACACCTATGGGGCATTGGAGGCCCATAGTGTCATATGCTAACGCTATCGCGTCCGCTAGCCATCTGGCTAGGTTTTGTTTGGTGACCGGAAGTTCCTTAGTTCGGTCACCAAAACTTACAAAGAGCTGCTCCGACTGTCTAAAGTGGGAGGACCGCTCAATATATGCTCTAAGCGACCTAACAGGGCCGAGCAGGTGTAACTGTCTCTCATCCTCCGAAGTGGGGAGGGCAGAGAGAGTGATTACCTGTGCTTTGAACGGTGTTGAAAGCACTTTAGGTACATAACCATGCCCTGGTTTGAGGATGACTTTAGAATCGCCTGGGCCAAATCTAAACATGATGCGTTCACAGATAACGCTTGAATGTCACTGACACGCTTAACAGATGCCAGTGCTAGTAGCAGGGCAGTTTTCAGCGAAAGTGGCTTTAATTCAGCCGTCTGCAGCGGCTCGAAGGGAGGTCTTTTTAGTGCTCTTAGGACCAATGAAGGTCCCAGGATGGCACCGTAGGAGGGAGAAGGGGGTTAAGCCTCCTGGCTCCTTTTAAGAATTTTATGACCATGGTGTGTCTGCGTACTGATTGGCCAGCTATAGGCGTATGGGATGCGGCGATAGCTGCCGTGTAGACTTTGAGTGTGGATGGAGTGTGTCCTGCATCCAACATCTCTTATAGAAAAACAAGAATTGTGATATCTCGCATGACACTGGGTTATAGTTCCAGACTGAACACCAGTCAGAGAACACTGACCATTTAAGGGCATAGAGACGTCTAGTAGACGGAGCTCTAGCTTCACGACGGTGCTCAAGACACTCACTGGGAGGTTCTTGAGCCCCCCTTGAGTTGCCAAACATGTAACGCCCACAATTTTGGGGTGGGGGTGCCGGATTGTCCCGTTCGCCTCAGAAAGGAGATCTTTCCTTAGGGGAACTGGCCATGGGGCTGCTGATAGTAACTGAATCAACTCGGGAAACCTGATGTGGGTTCGCCAGAGTGGAGCCACTAGCAGGACTGTGTGCTCTCATTCCCTGATCCTTTTTAAAATTTGGGGAATGAGCGGTACTGGTGGAAAAGCATAAAGTATGCAGCTGGGCCATTTGTGGGCCAGCGCATCCTTGTTCTTTGAAAAATAGATTGGGCAATGACAGTTGTCTTCGGAGGCGAAGAGGTCGACCTCTGCCCTCCCAAAAACACTCCATATCATTTGAACCATTTAGGAATGGATGGCCCATTCCCCCGGGGACACGAGGCCCCTGGAGAGCATGTCTGCTCCCTGGTTCAGTCTGCCTGGCACATGCACTGCTTTTTAGTGAATGTAATTTGCCTTTTGCCCATAGGAGGAGATGTCTGACCTGTTGGTTGAGCCATCTCGACCTGAGCCCGCCTTGGCGGTTTATGTAGGAGATCACAGTTCGTGTTGTCCGTGCGGACTAGAACATGGTGACCTGAGAGACGTGGTAAAAAAGTCTTGAGGGCTAGCACTACTGCCAGCATTTCTAGGCAGTTTATGTGCAACCGTGACTCCGTGCTCGACCATGAGCCGAAGGCCGGTTCGCCCTCGTACAGAGCGCCCCAAACTGAGTTGGAGGTGTCCGTGGTGACCACCACCCGTCTGGAAACTGTTTCCAAGTGACCACGGGGCCAGGGCTTTGACACAGCCGCGGCCCACTTTGATCCAAAGCTGGCCTGAATGCCACGCTTGGGAAGGAACCCGTGATTTCAGCCAGTACTGCAGGGGGCGCATGTGCTTCATACCCAGCGGAAGTACTGGAGAAGCTTTTGCCATTAGGCCTAGCATTCTCTGAAATTTTTTAGGGGTGTGTTGGTTCCCATTTTGAATGAACATGCAAGCTGCTGTGTAGTCAGAGCGCGTTCGTCCAATAGCCACGCCCTCATTTGGGCTGAGTCTAAAATCGTTCCCAGGAAGGAGGTTCTCTGCCTGGGAAGCAATAAGCTCTTGGCTGTATTTATTCTGAGACCCAGGCATTCTAGATGGCTGAGTAGCATAGATTTGTGAGATTTTATTTCTTCCTCTGACTGGGCCAGTATGAGCCAGTCGTCGAGGTAGTTCAGAATGCGCATTCCCGCTTGTCTTAAGGGGGAGAGAGCTGCATCCATGCACCTCATGAAAGTGCGGAGGGCCAGGGACAGGCCAAATGGCAGGACTGTGTACTGATAAGCCTTCCCGTCGAACGCGAATCTCAAAAGACTCGCCTTTATGGCGGTAAAATGCAGGGAACACGCATTAAGCAGACCCGTAGTTTACAATCATTGCATGAAAAAACATTCAGAACAGTATGTTTTTCTCCCTGACCGGAACAAAAAACGGGCCGTGAGGAGACTCAGAGTCTTTTGGGAGGCGGACCGGCTTGGGCGGGACTCAAACCTCCTCTCTTCCTGATCAGCCTGTCAGGGCTGCTTTCTGTGTTCAGTTTTGTCAGCATTCTGAAAGCCATTTGATAAGGGCTCTGTTCAGATGTCCGCCGGTTGGTTTGTGTTTGTGACACTGTGCGGACAGCACTTATGTGTAGCGGAGCACACTTGTAGTGGGCGCGCGCTAAAGAGCGAAAATCTGTGAGAACAGTGCTTATGTGCAAGGTGCACGTATTTTAGTAAGGTCGTTGTTAAAACAGCATTGGTGTACAGGCGAGCATGTTTGACAACAGGCTAGTTGACTGCAATATTTACATCTCCAGTCGCCTGAACTGAGGGGATTGAGAGAATGTAAAGGAAGTCTGTGGTGGTAATCCAGCCACAGCAGGACTTTTGAGTGGTTCTATAGCGCTGAATTAACAGTGCATAGGGGTACACCCTATGTAGGGGACACACTGCCTGCAGTCATAACAGAGGAAAAAACTCTTAATTGTTTATTAGGATCGCCGTTAATACAACGTTTTGTGTACAGGCGTGCATGTTTTATAACAGGCTCGTTTACTGTAATGGTGAACCTCTCCATTCACCTGAATAGGGGACTGAGAGAAGTGGTGGAGTGCTTGGCCACCATTCACTAAATTGAGACTCACTGAGAAACCTGTGAGAGCGGGGCTCGAACCGGCAACCCTGTGTGCAAAAGTGCACCGTAACAGCAGAGGGCGTGGCTATGACGTAAGTCGCGCTCTCAACTGTGTTTGGTATGTAGGGTGTGCTTCATAACAGGCTCGTTTACTACACTGTTGAACCTCTTCAGTCGCCTGAATAGGGGACTGAGAGAAGTGGTGGAGTGCTTGGCCGCCATTCACTAAATTGAGACTCAATGAGAAACCTGTGAGAGCGGGGCTCGAACCAGCAACCCTGTGTGCGAAAGTGCACGTAACAGCAGAGGGCGTGGCTATGACGTAAGTCGCGCTCTCAACTGTGTTTGGTATGTAGGGTGTGCTTCATAACAGGCTCGTTTACTACACTGTTGAACCTCTTCAGTCGCCTGAATAGGGGACTGAGAGAAGTGGTGGAGTGCTTGGCCGCCATTCACTTAATTGAGACTCCATGAGAAACCTGTGAGAGCTGGGCTCGAACCAGCGACCCTGTGTGCGAAAGTGCACGTAACAGCAGAGGGCGTGGCTATGATGTAAGTCGCGCTCTCGATGGTGTTTTGGTTTTGTAGTGTGGGCGTGCTTCATAACAGGCTCGTTTACTACATTGTTGAACCTCTCTAGTCGTCTGAATAGAACTGAGAGAAGTGATAGAGAGTGAAAAAGGCGCAGGGCTTGGCCGCCATTATGCGCTAGACAGCAATGACGTAAGTCACGCTCTCGATAGTGAGCGCGCGCTGAGAGAGAGAGAGGGAGCACGCGCTGCCGCTGTAGAAAGCGGAGTCTGTAACGGCCGCGCTCTCAATATCTCTAGCAGTCTGAGAGCGAGTAATGCGGGAAGCTCCGGCATTAGTTCGCTCGTCCACTCTGGCATTCTCTGTCCGCGGCGCTTCTTAGCGCGGCCCGAGTGAGAGAAGAGGAAGAGCGAGACGTTGGTAATCGTGCGGATTCGTCTTCCTCATTGTCGCAGAATGAGACCAAGCCCTCAGCGTTGAGCGGAGGGAGCAGGTCCGATCGAGGGAAAGTCACAGGGGAAACGTCTCTCTGAGGTGAAGACGAGTCACGCGGGCACTGGGCCGACGTGAACTCGCTAGCCTCGGTATACTCAGCCCTCTGGCTCCGCCGTTCTTTCCCGCCGTGGCTCGGGCGGAAAGGGGAACGGGAGAGCGCGAGGGCCGGGGTCGCGCTCTGAAAAGAGCGCTATCCGCGAACGGAGGGAGGAAATGGGCATACCCTCGCAGTGAGAGCAGCCGGACCCGGCAAGAGCAGCGTCCGCGTGGGCCTTGCCCAGACAGATCACGCACCCGTCGTGGTTATCCTCCTAGTGCAGGTAAGTACTGCACACAAGTGATATGTTTTTCTCAGTATTGTACAGAAAGGATACACCGTAGTGTTTCACCAAAGAGCGCAGGGGAAAGGCGTGACAGCTCGCGGGATCTCTGGCGATTTGAGCGCGCTGAAAAATACAGCAGGCCGCTGACTCTCGCAGGACGTCCGGGCTGGTTAGTTCGCTATTCCGCTGCAGGCTCGTCAATTCACGGTGAAGGTGGTGTAGTTCGAGTTTATCAGCGAGGACCGTAGATCGTCGCTGAAGGAGATTAATCTGACGTTTTTGACAGTTACAGCGTATTTTATATGCCCCTTTCGCGGGCTCTTGCGCTCAGCTTCGCGGGCTTTGTGCCCTTTGGTTCGCTCAGATTACGCTGTTCTGCCATTGGTTCATGCAGTTCCCACTGGCCAGCCAATAGCGTGCGAGATGTCTCGACACTGTTTTGACTGGGCAGTAGCACTGCGTGATTTTACAATTACTTCAGTATATTCGAGAGTAGGAGAACCTACCCATACAGCGTCTTAAAGACGCAGTACGAACTGACCGTTCGAAAGGGAACCAATCACGAGCTTGCTCTAGTAGTGACGCATTTACAAGCGGAGGCAGAAATCCAAACAACAATGGAGGACAAGATAATCGTGGCCGTATGTGGATACCCGGAGCTGTATGATACATCATCCTATCACTACAGGAACAGGAATAAAAAGGATTTTGCTTGGAAGAAAGTGAGTTACCCTCTCAACAAAATCTATGTCACCCATTTCACAACGAGACTGGAGCAGAAAAAAAGAGCCAGAGCCAGCGGCAAATGTGAGAAGGACTAGCAGAGGAAAGGCGGGTCTCGCCAGGTAAACGAGCGCGGAATGTCACTGATCGCCTGGATCTCACAACTCCGAAAACGCCAGATAAAATGCTCAAATAGGCACTCTTTTTATAAATTAACCACAGATTTGAGCTTTAAACAACTATATTATCACCTGAAAAAGTCTTTAAACTACGTTTTGTCACACATTAATTGTAGTATTTTTTACAAAAAAGACGTCAAGTGACAGAGACGAGCTGGCTCATATAGAAGCCCCTCCCATGACGCGAATTCGCGTCTGTTGTGTAGTTGTTACACGCGAATTTCACGCGCGAATGAAGCGAGCAAACTCAAAATGTTCAAGCGTCCACCTTCACGCAAATCGCGTCCGGTTTTTGATTTACATGTTAAGTCAATGCAGAGACACGGAATGGCATTCTGCGGCGCGATTCGCGCGATTGAGGCGGCGCGAATGATGCGAATTGAGCGTTTTGAACGCGCAAATCGCTCAAGTTGAAAAATCTGAACTTTGGCAGATATTTCGCGCCGCGTTAACCAATCACGAGCTTGCTCTAGTAGTGACGCATTTACAAGCGGAGGCAGAAATCCGAACAACAATGGAGGACAAGATAATCATGGCCGTATGTGGATACCCGGAGCTGTATGATACATCATCCTATCACTACAGGAACAGGAATAAAAAGGATCTTGCTTGGAAGAAAGTGAGTTACCCTCTCAACAAAATCTATGTCAGCCATTTCACAACGAGACTGGAGCAGAAAGAAAGAGCCAGAGCCAGCGGCAAATGTGAGAAGGACTAGCTGAGGATAAACGAGCGCGGAATGTCACTGATCGCCTGGATCTCACAACTCCGAAAACGCCAGATAAAATGCTCAAATAGGCACTCTTTTTATAAATTAACCACAGATTTGAGCTTTAAACAACTATATTATCGCCTGAAAAAGTCTTTAAACTACGTTTTGTCACACATTAATTGTAGTATTTTTTACAAAAAAGACGTCAAGTGACCGAGACGAGCTGGCTCATATAGAAGCCCCTCCCATGACGTGAATTCGCGTCTGTTGTGTAGTTGTCACACGCGAATTTCACGCGCGAATGAAGCGAGCAAACTCAAAATGTTCAAGCGTCCACCTTCGCGCGAATCGCGTCCGGTTTTTGATTTACATGTTAAGTCAATGCAGAGACGCGGAATGGCATTCTGCGGCGCGATTCGCGTGATTGAGGCGACGCAAATTGAGCGTTTTGAACGCGCAAATCGCGCAAATCGCTCAAGTTGAAAAATCTGAACTTTGGCGGATATTTCGCGCCACGTTAACCAATCACGAGCTTGCTCTAGTAGTGACGCATTTACAAGCGGAGGCAGAAATCCGAACTACAATGGAGGACAAGATAATCGTGGCCGTATGTGGATACCCGGAGCTGTATGATACATCATACATAAAGGGGCGGCAGTGGCTCAGTGGTTCATGTAGGTTGTCTACAAACTGGAAGGTTGGTGGTTCGATCCCCGGTTCCACCTGACCAAGTGTCGAGGTGTCCTTGAGCAAGACACCTAACCCCAGCTGCTCCCGACGAGCTGGATGGCGCCTTGCATGGCTGACACCGCCATCGGTGTGTGAATGGGTGAATGTGAGGCAAGATGTAAAGCGCTTTGGATGGCCATTGGTCTGTTAAAAGCGCTATATAAATGCAGTCCATTTACCATTTATCATCCTATCACTACAGGAACAGGAATAAAAAGGATCTTGCTTGGAAGAAAGTGGGTTACCCTCTCAACAAAATCTATGTCAGCCATTTCACAACGAGACTGGAGCAGAAAAAAAAGAGCCAGAGCCAGCGGCAAATGTGAGAAGGACTAGCCGAGGAAAGGCGGGTCTCGCCGGGTAAACGAGCGCGGAATGTCACTGATCGCCTGGATCTCACAACTCCGAAAACACCAGATAAGATGCTCAAATAGGCACTCTTTTTATAAATTAACCACAGATTTGAGCTTTAAACAACTATATTATCGCCTGAAAAAGTCTTTAAACTACGTTTTGTCACACATTAATTGTAGTATTTTTTACAAAAAAAAAGTCAAGTGACCGAGACGAGCTCGCTCATATAGATGCCCCTCCCATGACGCAAATTCGCGTCTGTTGTGTAGTTGTCACACGCGAATTTCACGCGCGAATGAAGCGAGTAAACTCAAAATGTTCAAGCATCCACCTTCGTGCGAATCGCGTCCAGTTTTTGATTTACATGTTAAGTCAATACAGAGACGCGAAATGGCATTCTGCGGCGAGATTCGCGCGATTGAGGCGGCGCGAATGACGCGAATTGAACGTTTTGAATGCGCGAATCGCACAAAACGCTCAAGTTGAAAAATCTGAACTTTGCCGGATATTTCGCGCCGCGTTAACCAATCACGAGCTTGCTCTAGTAGTGATGCATTTACAAGCGGAGGCAGAAATCCGAACAACAATGGAGGACAAGATAATCGTGGCCGTATGTGGATACCCGGAGCTGTATGATACATCATCCTATCACTACAGGAACAGGAATAAAAAGGATCTTGCTTGGAAGAAAGTGAGTTACCCTCTCAACAAAATCTATGTCACCCATTTCACAACGAGACTGGAGCAGAAAAAAAGAGCCAGAGCCAGCGGCAAATGTGAGAAGGACTAGCAGAGGAAAGGCGGGTCTCGCCAGGTAAACGAGCGCGGAATGTCACTGATCGCCTGGATCTCACAACTCCGAAAACGCCAGATAAAATGCTCAAATAGGCACTCTTTTTATAAATTAACCACAGATTTGAGCTTTAAACAACTATATTATTGCCTGAAAAAGTCTTTAAACTACGTTTTGTCACACATTAATAGTAGTATTTTTTACAAAAAAGACGTCAAGTGACCGAGACGAGCTGGCTCATATAGGGCAGAAGCGCCTCCCATGATGCGAATTTGCGTCTGTTGTGTAGTTGTCACACGCAAATTCACACGCGAATGAAGCGAGTAAACAAAATGTTAAAGCGTCCACATTCGCGCGAATCGCGTCCGGTGTGAACGCCACATAAGAGACTCCCACAGCAGGGCTCCAGACTAACTTTTTTCACTAGGAGCACAGTGGCCCCCAACTGAAAATGTTAGGGGCACAACCAGAAAATTTAGGGGCGCACACCATAAATCAACATGCTAACCAAATCTACTAATTCCCACTGTATTACAAATAAATACTTTAATAATACAGGGCTCCAGACTAACATTTGAGAGCAGTGGCACCAGCGCTGAAGGAACATTTATCATAAGGTTAATTTAATCATAAAATGACTATTGTTTTGCATTGTTTTGTTAATAAGTGCAGTTACTAATAATAGTACATGTTTGTTTATTGGAAATTGAACAGTGAATTGCTGAGCTTGAATTGTTGACGAACATTATTGGTCAACAAAATCAACACTGCTCCCACAACCGATTCATCAAGGTAGAAAGTTTACACATCCAAGTATTTAGGCCTACTGACAGCACTGCTGACTCCTGTAATTACTTACTGTACATGTACATGAATTCTGGGAGACAGATTAGAGAAAAGCACATCTGGCAGGTAAAATACCGGATGGATCCAGCTCCTGTATCTAGGAACGTTGTCAAAAGCAGCCCCTTAAAAAAGGATCATTTCTGGCATCTCACAAACACAATGATGTCTTTTTTTTACAAACAGTGTTTATTTCACATAGCAAGAACAATCCTTTATTAGTGTTTATTATAAAACAGAACGATAAAGAACATCCAGCTGCTCAAAGCCATTAGAATCACACACCGTTTGTTACATTTAGACTAGAACGGAACATTGAACTGCAAGGAAAATTGAAACAGGACAAAAAACGACTGGAGATGACCAGCCAACTGGAAAAGCCCGCCATTTAAAGTGCAAATCAGACATGTGTCTGTAAAGGAAACACCACCTGTGGAGCAAAGGGCATCATAAAACAACTCAAAAGGTCACATTTACTGTCAAACACTCATGCGTTCGCGCACACACACGGCATTAATAATTAATAAATGAGCTCTGTTACATTACATTTGTTTAAAAAATACAAAATATTGACATGAATCAAATTAAATTTCTCTATAAAAACACTCAAATCAATTCCTCTGTGACCATACAAACATGGTTCTTGTGCTGATGAACCACTGTCAGGTGTTTATGTGTCACCTCTCATTGCTAGCTGGATGAGATTTCGAGAAAAATAATCAGGTCGGTCATGTGGCATTGTTAGTCTCTCGGCTGCCTGTGTGTCCTGTTTAATGAGCTCCGACTAAAGCTACATTTGCATCAGAACAACGTCTCTCTCTCACACACACACACACACACACACACACACACACACACACACACACACACACACACACACACACACACACACACACACACACACACACACACACACACACACACACACACACACACACACACACACACACACACACACACAGACATCAGTCTCTTTTCTAGCCTGCAGGCACTCTAGCAGCCCTTTTTCTCTCCTCCCTCACCTCACCTCTCCTCGCTCGCTCGCTTCTAATTGAGGCGAATATACCCCGGACAAAAGCTTTCTCAGAGGGGAGCATTTGACTGTATCTGTCACGAGCAAAACTTAAAAGTTTCACATCAGAGCTGCTGATGTGGGCGACAAAGACTGGCCTGCGGTAATGGTTTTACGTGTTACAAATGTGTTACACTGTATGTATAGGTCAGTCAGTGTTTGATCCTACATTTTAAGTTTAACATTGCAAACAATAGCTTGGCTGGTGCTTTCTGCAAAAACTGGACTAAGAATAAAGATGGTGGGAGTGTGGAATATGTCCTGATCCTCCTTCCTTCAATTCCTTCAAAATCCCACCTCCATGCACCAACTTTACATAACCATTTCATCTCATGGCACTCAAGTTTGGGTGCTTCATGCTTTTACAATGTTGATACACTGGACCCCTGGTTTGGCGTATAAGAATAACAAAAAGAACAATGCCAAAACACAAGGAACCAGGGCCCATCACCTCTCACAGAAATGCAGTGTGTTTTTCTCTTCTACACTCCAGGGCTCCAGCACCAGATGGTCTTCCAGTTCATCCTCTTCATCCTCCGCTTCCTCCTCAAACACACTGATTTCCTCAGTAGAAGTCTCCAGGCAGTAGCTGCTGCCCTGGCCCTCGCTGTATTCGTAGATGGTAGGTAGGCTGCTTCTCATTCCAAAGCGTCTGCGTAGTGCGACCAGCAATGGCTGAGGCACAGTAAAGATGTCCACATTGTTGCCCAGATCCACCCAGGCCAAACTGGGAAACGTTTTGGGGTCCTTAACCACCTCTATCAGGTCTTTAAGGATAGCTACAGTCAGCCGGTTACCGTTGATGGCCAGTGTGGTGAGTTTGGGTAGTGCTCCTAAGAATGGCAAAAGAAGCCGCAAGCTCTCATCCTGGAGCTCTGTGAAGCTGATGTCCACTGCTGTCACAGGTGAACCGTTGTTCTGAAGGTAGTATGCCACACGATGCAAATCACGGCCAGAGAGCGCGATACCAGAAAGATCCACGGTATCGTTTGTTAATTTCTTTTTCAAAGTAGTCTTAAGACTGTGAAAGAGAGAAAAAACAGCATTAGCATTTTACATTAAATAACCATGTTTATTATGTCAGTCATGAAATATTTCAGTTAGGAAAAAAATGTAGAGCATACACATAGTTAGTAGTGTACCGTGGGGTTTCAGTCTAGCCCTTCACTAATGATCAACACACCCCACACCGCCGCCATAACAACACCACACACACAAAATACATTCATGCACTCCTGTTATTTTCAAAGTGCTCGTTGGGAAGGGGGCAAGCAACAAAAAAGGACACGCGAGACAAAAAGGCAATTTAACTGTTCATTGATACCACTGCACTCACGCATCACCGTTGAGGCAACTGGTGAAATGAATCAAAATCAACTCACTGGCACAAATACTCTTAAACAAAGAAACAAAAACACAGACCAACAAGAACATAAAATGTGCTTGGAAAAAAAATATATCAGAAAATCAATATGCCTAATAATTCTGCACGCGAGACAAGGGATCTATTCTAATTCAGTGCAAACTGCTTTTTGATTAAAAGACTTTCAAGGGTTCTATAACAGACCTTCAAAGCTAAGGTGAGTGTGATGTAGTTGTAGAATGCCCTATAGTCTTCCTCAAGCATCCGGTTAGATTCCCTTAACTTTTGAAGCCACAAATCCCAGTGAGACAACAGCAAAAAAGGTCAGATTGCCGGGCCAATGCAAAAAAAACAGCAAACACTTGTAGTGACACCAATACAAAAGTACCTTTTGAAGCCACAAATATTGCATGTTCTAAAGATAACCTCTGAAATCCAGATGAGACAACAGTAAAAAAAGGTCACTACAAGCATTGCTGAGTCTGAGGTAGAATTATTGCCTCCCACGCGGTAGGCCGGGTTTGATTCCCGGTCAAAAGTGATTTTTGAGGGCAAAAATTTCACGTTCTAAAGAAGGCCTGTGAAATCGCGGTGAGACAACAGCAAAAATGGTCACTACAAGTATTGCTGGGTCAGAGGTAGAATTCTTGCCTGCCACACGGTAGGCCGGATTCTAAAGAAGGCCTGTGAAATCCCAGTGAGACAACAGCAACAAAGGGTCACCATAAGCATTGGTGGTTCAGTGGTAGAATTCTCACCTGCCATGCGGGGGGCCAGAGTTTGATTCCCAGGCAATGCAAAAGTACCTTTTCAAGCAACAAATTAGACATGTTCTAAAGATAACCTCTGAAATCCCGGTGAGACAACAGCAAAAAAAGGCTACGCGTGAGGCCTGGGTTCGATTCCCGGCCAATGCAAAAGTGACTTTTAAGGGGGAAAAGACCTCAGAAAAGGGTCATAAAATGACAAGCAATTTAAATCTCTGCCAACTTTTTTTTTTTAAGGTGATGACCAATGTTGTTTATGATGTGCAGAGACTGTGCACAGCACCTGCATTTCCTAATCTGTCTCCGCACATTACCCATCAGCACCTCTTCCGCACGTCCATATATGCAAAGCCGGACCAAAATTTGGATTAGACTCTTTCTTAGACTCACAAAAAAGGGAAAGAAACGTGAAAATTGTATGTATGTATGTATGGATGGATAGGTTTCAATGAGTCATTGTTCTTGCCCAGAGCAGTCACGTTGACACGCAAGTCAGGGCTGTCAGAATAAATGAGTGCACACACCAAAAAATGGAAAACTGTGGCAACTCGTGCTGACGGAGATGCTTGCAATTGTGTGTGGTTTGCTCCGAGGTACTGCTACTGCTACTCCCTCATACACTTGTCTGCAGTTGAACAAGTGGACGACACAGCGGCCAGGGGGCATCAGCTTAAGTGAGGAAGGTTGTCGATTCCTGAAATTAAGTGCAATTCAGCTTGTCTTCCATATCTATGGAAGACAGACCAAATCTTTGCATTACATCAACATGAAATATTCTGAATACATGTGTGATAATAAAGACACGTGCATAAAAAATGGCTCCTTGTGCATTAACTACGCTCTTAAATTAGAGAGCTGACATCTGAACAGCAATGCAGCTCCCTTCTTCAATCAGCCTGCAGCACCCCGCCCCTCTGCAGCGGGGAAAGTCCATCTGCTTCTCCTCTGCTTGGCATGACAGCACTATATTCAGAGGGGCTTTTGCTGTGACTGCAGGATTTGGACTTCCTACGCCGTGTGCTCTATTGTTCTGAGTTTGGGCTTGTCTGATTGGATTAAGGGCTTTTCTTCAGGGGCTGCCTGGCACGCCGCTCGCACTTTTCTGCGTAGGAGCCAGAGGTCCAACCAAACAAAACGCACGTATCAGCCCTTTTCAATAACAACACTGTGTGTTGGTGTTATAGTCGTGAGGAAGGGTGCTGAGAGTTCCCGTTCCCGAGTTGTTGGAATGGGGGTGGAATGGATAGGGGTAGGTTACTGCAAGTTAACATGTGCAAGTGCTAATTCCAGTGTGGACTCGAAGTCATGCACCCTTTATCTCAGGTACCTTGTTAACATGATCTTTTTCACAAATTTTCCATTTAAAATATCTAAAAATCTTACATTGGGTGAAAGTGATGTGATTTCAGAAGACAAAACTAATGAACGCATTGATTAAATGAACTGTGGAACAATCTAGAATCCATGGAGGAACTGAACAACCTGCTTAATGAGAGATATACTGGTTCTAATTGCCTCGTACATCCTCTCTGCCCTTTGGGATATTGACCCGTTTTTCGCAAAGAGCTTACATGACCTATCAAATGCAACCTCAAAAACAGCTAGAGACTTCAATGAAACAAGCATAAAATTTAGGAGGCCGCCACATATGACACATTCTGACTAATTTTCCTCTCAATAATTACAGAACAGAATGTTCATTCATTCATCAAATCAATCATATACATCAGTGGTCGGCAACTGATGCCCCAAATTGGCCCGCCAGCAATAATATCTGGCTCGCGCCCGCCGCCAGATTATTTTGATAGAGGCTGGTGCTGAAATAGATCTGTCATGATAGTGTAACGGAGGCCAGCTAGTGAGAGCTGTGCAGGTAAATCTGTGACTGACACTAGAGGTCGCAGCCTTCAACCTCCTTGTTAGAGCGTCCGACTCCCGCTTGGAGCGGGCGGTGCGAACCGGAGAGATTACAACAACAACAGTTGCTCAAAATCAATTTCTCTTTAGTGATTTTGCCTTCAAAAAAAATGTGAGAACGTTTTTGCAGCAATGTGTTTATTTCATGGGCATCGGAAGCACTAGAGCACTATTTTTTTTCTGGAGTAGATGCCATTTACATCAAGTACAAATATACCTTGTTTGCTAAACGTCTGGGAAAGACGAAATTACGGAAATCACAGTATCATTGAGAAAGGCAATAGTGTAGGGGTAACCCGCGGTTCGAATCCGCCTTTTGCCAAACTCGCTCTACTCCCTTTTCCCATCACATATCAGATCGGAAAGGCATTTATTTTCCATAAAAATGAATAAAATATTAGAAAAGTGGAAATAAAGCGACTAACGTGTTTAATAATAA
The DNA here is from genome assembly GCA_023566225.1 of Romanogobio albipinnatus. NCBI lineage: Eukaryota > Metazoa > Chordata > Actinopteri > Cypriniformes > Gobionidae > Romanogobio > Romanogobio albipinnatus. The sequence goes on along the minus strand of CM042259.1, from coordinate 38,425,715 downwards.
GTGTCGGTTATTGGTTAGGGGTAGGTAAACAGACGTGCTGAATTAGAGATAAAACTGAGTGGGTCCAATATCATTGATCATAAAAGTGGGTGGGTCTTGTCCCACCCACATACAATGGTTCCGACACCCATGGTTTATTTTGGGATGAATGGAGAGCTTTTCATTTGAAAAGTTCTGAAAGACATTCAAAAGAGTCTGTGGACTGGATCGCTAGACTACTTTAATAAGAACTTTAATAATGACTTGAAATTTGTTTTATTTTTATTTATCAAATTCTGTGTTTTCTGGAGTCCATTTTAATGGTTTAATTAAAATTTTATAATGTTTAGCTTTATTTCTATGACCCCCCCCCCCCCCAAGAAATATTGTGTTGTGTTTTAATCTAGCAATCAAATTAAATAACATAATTTATCTTTTAATCATATGAAATTAAAGTGAAAAAAATCTAACAAAGTGCTGCACAACAGAGCTTTACTGTTCAAATAAAAATATGGAAGAACAATTGTTTTAATAATAATGTATTATTATTATTATTATTATTATTATTTGTATTATTAGTATTATTATTACACTGTTGTAAATTCTTCTGTCACAATTTCAAGTTTAACCAAACTTTTATTTTGACGGGTTGCCGTGAAGACCTTTGAGTTTGTGTGTTGATCTGAAATGATTTGAGCTTTGTGACATGGTGCATTATCTTGCAGGAAGTAGCCATCAGAGGATGGTGGTCATAAAGGGATGGACATGGTCAGAAACAATGCTCAGGTAGGCCGTGGCATTTAAACGATGCCCAATTGGCACCAAGGGGCCTAAAGTGTGCCAAGAAAACATCCCCTACACCATTACACCACCACCACCAGCCTGCACAGTGGTAACAAGGCATGATAGATCCATGTTCTCATTCTGTTTACGCCAAATTCTGACTCTGCCATCTGAATGTCTCAACAGAAATCAAGACTCATCAGACCAGACAACATTTTTCCAGTCTTCAACTGTCCAATTTTGGTGAGCTCGTGCAAATTGTAGCCTCTTTTTCCTATTTGTAGTGGAGATGAGTGGTACCCGGTGGGGTCTTCTGCTGTTGTAGCCCATCCGCTTCAAGGTTGTGCGTGTTGTGGCTTCACAAATGCTTTGCTGCATACCTCGGTTGTAACGAGTGTTTATTTCAGTCAAAGTTGCTCTTCTATCAGCTTGAATCAGTCGGCCCATTCTCCTCTGACCTCTTGCATCAACAAGGCATTTTCGCCCACAGGACTGCCGCATACTGGATGTTTTTCCCTTTTCACACCATTCTTTGTAAACCCTAGAAATGGTTGTGCGTGAAAATCCCAGTAACTGAGCAGATTGTGAAATACTCAGACCGGCCCGTCTGGCACCAACAACCAAAATTGCGCTCAAAATTGCTTAAATCACCTTTCTTTACCATTCTGACATTCAGTTTGGAGTTCAGGAGATTGTGTTGACCAGGACCACACCCCTAAATGCATTGAAGCGACTGCCATGTGATTGGTTGATTAGATAATTGCATTAATGAGAAATTGAACAGGTGTTCCTAATAATCCTTTAGGTGAGTGTATATTTGTAAATATATTTGGTATTAATTTATTCTTGCACTCAATGGACTGAAAACTAGCTAACGCTAGAAAAGCTGCTGATAATGCATAACATTTGCGGATAAATAACGTTAGATAAATAACTGTGTGCGACTTTCATAAACACCGCATCCATAGGGGCTGCCATTTTTGTTTCGCTATGTGATGTCAGAGCACGTAACTGGGAGTAAGTCGATCTAGTACGAGTTCACGGGTGGGAAGTCAGAGGTTTGACTGCCATTCCAGTGCACTTTCACGGGTAGAAGTTTGGAAAAACACGGGTTACGGGTTGCCTGGAACGTGGCATAAGAGCAAAAGTGAATCAAAACTGAACAGACAGAAGGTGTCGATATTCAAAACGGTAAGCAAGTGGTGCTTTGTTTATGGTTTGTATACCTTAGCTTTGCTTTCCCTTTTTGAATGACAAATATAGACGAATATATCTGCTTAAATAGACAGTTATCTCCTTTACAAGCAGAACGCACATTGTAGTTGGTGTCGATTTGGTGTGTCCCTACTTTAATGTTACAAATTGACAGCACTAGTTTCATTACCACCATACACATGGTTTAATTTGCTAAAGAGCTGTATGGCGTCTTCAGTGCCATAAAATTGGTTGACCAAACAAACCTTGGTAGTTTGGTAGTTTCAGATTTCTGGGTAAAATCCGTTCAAAAACCTGTCAGGGCAGATCTACATACCACGCCACGATAACTAAAATAACGTTGTCAAAATTCTCTTCAGATGATTTCTCTACCAAGCCCTAACTACGTGGCAGGTTCGAAGGCCCTTTTGCATTAATATAGCTCCATACTGACACTCTGACATGTGCTCTATATGAACTGATGTCTCTGAGACTTTATTTAGATTTAAAGGCGCGTTGCGATGTGACGTGCCTCTGCCAAACGGGACAGTCACATTTTTTTTATTTCTCTCTTCTCCATGGGCTCTGAATCACTCCAGGGATGGTGCTTGTGGTCATTCTGTGAGCCTTTTTCAGGTGGTAATCAGGTTTTTTCTCTGCGGTACCACATGCACATTTTCCCGGCCATCTTAAACATGAACTGCACAGAACAATGACTTTCCAGTTGACTAATCCCATTTCAGTACTGGTGGGATAGTCGAGGCTATATATAAAGTCAAATGTAGACAGAGAACTCAGTATAAAAGCACTGCGAAGGTCCTGGATGACAGGGCTATATATATATATATATACAGTGAGGAAAATAAGTATTTGAACACCCTGCTATTTTGCAAGTTCTCCCACTTGGAAATCATGGAGGGGTCTGAAATTGTCATCGTAGGTGCATGTCCACTGTGAGAGACATAATCTAAAAATAATAATAATACAGAAATCACAATGTATGATATTTTAACTATTTATTTGTATGATACAGCTGCAAATAAGTAGCCTGGATGCCAGACGAACCACAACATTTTTTGCACGGGCAGTTCGGTCTGGACTTGATCCATAGAGAAGTAATTATGCCCGAACAGAAACTGTTCGGACCAATGAAATTGTCAGGGCGGGCTTTAGACGATGATGGACAGATGATAAACAGTAACGTAATCATCCACGTCATCAAAGGCGCTTGGGTTAAATTTGTTCTAATCCTAAACGGAGAACTTGTTCGTATATGCATTCACCTTTACTATTTCTCTCAGAAATGATGATCGTGTTGGTAAGTACTCTGTGTATCCTTAAATTATTTTTTTACAACACCGGCAAAGATCGTTTACACTCATCTTCTTCTTCTAACGTGACTTATTCTAGCGTGCGTACAGACAGGGTTGCCAAGTTTTTACAGCAAAACTCGCCCAATTGTTACTCAAAACTAGCTAAAAACAAGTCCAATAGCTTTCCGGGTGGGGGGGTTCTCCGGGAAAAATTGCATTTGAGGGGTAAAATATGTGTCATTTTGGCTGGACTGCCTGCTAAATTTCGCATTCCTGGGTCTGTATATCACATAATTGGGTTCACTTCAACCCGAGGACTTGGCAACACAGTGCAGTTGAGTTCTGTTGACATTTGACAACTAACGTTATGCATCGCTCTGTTGCTCTGATTGATTGTAGGTCTATCCAATTGAGGTCTTTCCTGGTTCGGTTTAAACACACCCCATAATCACAGCCCAACGGAGCAGTATCAGACTCAAATTCTGACTAGAATTGAGTATGACGACGTCAGGCTAGCAAATAAGTATTTGAACACCAGAGAAAATCAATGTTAATATTTGGTACAGTAGCCTTTGTTTGCAATTACAGAGGTCAAATGTTTCCTGCAGTTTTTCAGCAGGTTTGCACACACTGCAGGAGGGATTTTGGCCCACTCCTCCACACAGATCTTCTCTAGATCAGTCAGGTTTCTGGCCTGTCGCTGAGAAACACGGAGTTTGAGCTCCCTCCAAAGATTCTCTATTGGGTTTAGGTCTGGAGACTGGCTAGGCCACGCCAGAACCTTGATATGCTTCTTACAGAGCCACTCGTTGGTTATCCTGGCTGTGTGCTTCGGGTCATTGTCATGTTGGAAGACCCAGCCTCGACCCATCTTCAATGCTCTAACTGAGGGAAGGAGGTTGTTCCCCAAAATCTCGCAATACATGGCCCCGGTCATCCTCTCCTTAATACAGTGCAGTCGCCCTGTCCCATGTGCAGAAAAACACCCCCAAAGCATGATGCTACCACCCCCATGCTTCACAGTAGGGATGGTGTTCTTGTGATGGTACACATCATTCTTCTTCCTCCAAACACGTTTAGTGGAATTATGACCAAAAAGTTCTATTTTGGTCTCATCTGACCACATGACTTTCTCCCATGACTCCTCTGGATCATCCAAATGGTCATTGGCAAACTTAAGACGGCCCTTGACATGTGCTGGTTTAAGCAGGGGAACCTTCCGTGCCATGCATGATTTCAAACCATGATGTCTTAGAGTATTACCAACAGTAACCTTGGAAACGGTGGTCCCAGCTCTTTTCAGGTCATTGACCAGCTCCTCCCGTGTAGTTCTGGGCTGATTTCTCACCTTTCTTAGGATCATTGAGACCCCACGAGGTGAGATCTTGCATGGAGCCCCAGTCCGAGGGAGATTGACAGTCATGTTTAGCTTCTTCCATTTTCTAATGATTGCTCCAACAGTGGACCTTTTTTCACCAAGCTGCTTGGCAATTTCCCCGTAGCCCTTTCCAGCCTTGTGGAGGTGTACAATTTTGTCTCTAGTGTCTTTGGACAGCTCTTTGGTCTTGGGCATGTTAGTAGTTGGATTCTTGGGGCGGCAGTGGCTCAGTGGTTCATGTAGGTTGTCTACAAGCCGGAAGGTTGGTGGTTCGATCCCCGGTTCCACCTGATCAAGTGTCGAGGTGTCCATGAGCAAGACACCTAACCCCAGTTGCTCCCGACGAGCTGGATGGCGCCTTGCATGGCTGACACCGCCGTCGGTGTGTGAATGGGTGAATGTGAGGCAATGTGTAAAGCGCTTTGGATGGCCATTGGTCTGTTAAAAGCGCTATATAAATGCATTCCATTTACCATTTACCATTCTTACTGATTGTATGGGGTGGACAGGTGCCTTTATGCAGCTAACGACCTCAAACAGGTGCATCTAATTTAGGATAATAAATGGAGTGGAGATGGACATTTTAAAGGCAGATTAACAGGTATTTTTAGGGTCAGAATTCTAGCTGATAGACAGGTGTTCAAATACTTATTTGCAGCTGTATCATACAAATAAATAGTTAAAAAATCATATATTGTGATTTCTGGATTTTTTTTTTAGATTATGTCTCTCACAGTGGACATGCTCCTACGATGACAATTTCAGACCCCTCCATGAATTCCAAGTGGGAGAACTTGCAAAATAACAGGGTGTTCAAATACTTATTTTCCTCACTGTATATACTATGGCCTTAAGTTTATGTTTCGGTCACATTATAGCTTAGGATATCCAGTGATATATTCTAAAACAAAAGAGGCTCATCTAAAAGTAGCCCATTGCCCTCAATCTCTCAGTCATCCTCAAGCTCGGTGTGTGGCACCGTGAGCTCATGCCAGCCTGCTTTGATGAGCCGTCAGAAGGCGGGCTTAACAGTGAGTGTCAGACTGAAGTAGTGCCAGTTCTTCAGCTAATCCTACTCAACACACATGCCCACACTCAATCAACACAAACACAATCACATGTGAGATCCCTCTAACAAGAGGAATTTCAGGACATTGGTGTCTCTCCAAGGGGTTTCACCTAGGACATGGATTTGAGCGGCAGCTCCACCAACTGTGCCAGTGGAAAACACATGCTAATGTGAAAGGAACGTTAAAGATTAGAGGCATATAGAGAGCAATCTAAATAAAGCAACACCACCTATTTCACAATCAAAGTAAAGCCATTAAAGGGGTGGTAAAACACGATTTCACTTTTCTAACTTTAGCTAGTGTGTAATGTTGCTGTTTGAGCATAAACAACATCTGCAAAGTTACAACGTTCAAAGTTTAAAGCAGAGGGATATATTTGCTTTTAAAGAAATCAATTTCTAAGGACTACAGCAAACGGCCGGTAGGGACTACAGACATTCCTCCAGGGTTGCTGACATCATCAGTCCCAATATTTACATAAACCCCTCCTCCGAGAATATTAAATAAGGAGGGCGATGCCATTTTGTATTGCTGTTGGGAAGAATTGTTGTGGTATAGTTAGTAGACTGGAATGTTGTTGCCGCAATGCAGACGAAACGCTGTTATTTTCATCCGGATTGCAGGTCCACTTTGTTCACCCTTCCTAGGGACGGGGGAGTTAGGGATCAAAAGATTTTTTAACTCCCTCATAATTATTACCCAAATCTCGCTCTCTGTGCTGCACATTTCACGGAGGAAAGCTTCCACAATCTTCGCGAGTTGAATGCAGGATTCGCACAACGGCTTGTCCTGAAAGATGGATTTAAAAACAGAAGCTGTTTACGGGCCACAACCTGTAAGTATGATTTGTTTTCCGTCTATGTGTTTTCCTGTAATAGTTTGTATTGTTAATTGTACGTTGCAGCAAGGAAGTAAACAAATTACAACGCTGTTTGACTTTGCAAACCAGTTTGTTAAATGCTCATTCATACTTAATGTTATCCGACAAACACCTAACTAGGGGTGGCACGGTTCACAAAACCCACAGTTCGGTTCGTATCACGGTTTTAGGGTCACGGTTTTCGTTCTGTACGGTTGTTGTTGTTGTTTTTTCTTTTAATCCTTAACACTCCAGAAATTTACTTCAGCATGTGATATATAGCTTATTTATCCACAATTTAGGATACAGTATTTAAATTTTTTTTTATATCATGTAGAAGTTGTTTCCTAACTGACTGTCTCCTGCTTACTCTGTCTACCGAGTGCGACAACATTTTTCATGTTAATCATGTTCATTTTGATCAGAACAATTCACTGTGGCTTTAATTCAGCGTGAGCAACTGACCTGATTAACATGAAAAATAACAAATTTCACTATGAAATCATGTAGTGAAGTGTTCCGTGTGTTTCACAATCACCCTAACATCCAGCGCTGTGAAAAAATAATAAAATAGCCTACACTAAAACAACACTGCCAGAAGTTTTTGCCCAAACTTCAAAGGCCTGTTTAAATGATTAAAACTAGAAGCATATCTTAAATGTAATGTTACATTTATCATGTGAACTACTTACAGGGAGTGCAGAATTATTAGGCAAATGAGTATTTTGACCACATCATCCTCGTTATGCATGTTGTCTTACTCCAAGCTGTATAGGCTGGAAAGCCTACTACCAATTAAGCATATTAGGTGATGTGCATCTCTGTAATGAGAAGGGGTGTGGTCTAATGACATCAACACCCTATATCAGGTGTGCATAATTATTAGGCAACTTCCTTTCCTTTGGCAAAATGGGTCAAAAGAAGGACTTGACAGGCTCAGAAAAGTCAAAAATAGTGAGATATATTGCAGAGGGATGCAGCAGTCTTAAAATAGCCAAGCTTCTGAAGCGTGATCATCGAACAATCAAGCGTTTCATTCAAAATAGTCAACAGGGTCGCAAGAAGCGTGTGGAAAAACCAAGGCGCAAAATAACTGCCCGTGAACTGAGAAAAGTCAAGCGTGCAGCTGCCAAGATGCCACTTGCCACCAGTTTGGCCATATTTCAGAGCTGCAACATCACTGGAGTGCCCAAAAGCACAAGGTGTGCAATACTCAGAGACATGGCCAAGGTAAGAAAGGCAGAAAGTCGACCACCACTGAACAAGACACACAAGCTGAAACGTCAAGACTGGGCCAAGAAATATCTCAAGACTGATTTTTCTAAGGTTTTATGGACTGATGAAATGAGAGTGAGTCTTGATGGGCCAGATGGATGGGCCCGTGGCTGGATTGGTAAAGAGCAGAGAGCTCCAGTCCGACTCAGACGCCAGCAAGGTGGAGGTGGAGTACTGGTTTGGGCTGGTATCATCAAAGATGAGCTTGTGGGGCCTTTTCGGGTTGAGGATGGAGTCAAGCTCAACTCCCAGTCCTACTGCCAGTTTCTGGAAGACACCTTCTTCAAGCAGTGGTACAGGAAGAAGTCTGCATCCTTCAAGAAAAACATGATTTTCATGCAGGACAATGCTCCATCACACGCGTCCAAGTACTCCACAGCGTGGCTGGCAAGAAAGGGTATAAAAGAAGAAAATCTAATGATATGGCCTCCTTGTTTACCTGATCTGAACCCCATTGAGAACCTGTGGTCCATCATCAAATGTGCGATTTACAAGGAGGGAAAACAGTACACCTCTCTGAACAGTGTCTGGGAGGCTGTGGTTGCTGCTGCACGCAATGTTGATGGTGAACAGATCAAAACACTGACAGAATCCATGGATGGCAGGCTTTTGAGTGTCCTTGCAAAGAAAGGTGGCTATATTGGTCACTGATTTGTTTTTGTTTGGTTTTTGAATGTCAGAAATGTATATTTGTGAATGTTGAGATGTTATATTGGTTTCACTGGTAAAAATAAATAATTGAAATGGGTATAAATTTGTTTTTTGTTAAGTTGCCTAATAATTATGCACAGTAATAGTCACCTGCACACACAGATATCCCCCTAAAATAGCTAAAACTAAAAACCACTTCCAAAAATATTCAGCTTTGATATTAATGAGTTTTTTGTGTTCATTGACAACATGGTTGTTGTTTAATTATTAATGTTGTAAAATTAATCCTCAAAAATACAACTTGCCTAATAATTCTGTACTCCCTGTAGAAGCATATCTTAACTGTAATGTTACATTTATCATGTGAACTACTTATATGTGAACTGTGTTATACCTATGCATGTGTGTTTGGGACAGAAGGTAACACGGTTGCATTTGCAGCAGATATCATAAATCAAAGCACGACACAGACAGGGGTCGGAGGAGAAGACCGGAAAATGTGACAGAATGGACAATATTCTTCTGTATTTGCAATACACGAGCTGCGCGAGACAAACGCTGCCAGTGTGTGAATGCACAGTAGGGATGGGCGATATCTTATCGTTTGCGATATACCGGTAAAAATTCTCCCCACGATAAGAATTTGTCTTCCCGCGATAATAACGATAAAGCCTAGTTGATGGCGCGACCCATCCGCACAGTGCCGCCGCTGGCCGTCTCTTGATGCTTAAAGCGTTTACTTTATGATGGCCGCGGTGGCTGCGTTCGTCAATTTGTATAGCTGAACGGGGGTTGGAGAGAGAATTTTCTTGTAGTGCCCTCGCAGCACTCGGTGCCCTAAGAGCCGCGCAATGGGAGCGGCGGCACTGAATCCGCATCTCACGTGCAGAGCTAAAACAACCATGGCGGAAGCTGCGGAAGAGTTCATAGCTAAACGAGGGGCTACCTGAGGGCAATCTGAACCATACAGATGTATTTTCACTCGCTGAGCACTTAGAGCGAATATCTTAAGCGCTCAGTCCTTCTCAATCGATCGGTAAAGCATACTATTTCAGTTGATCTCAATGAATGCGCAGTGTATTTGACGCACAGTAAACACTAGTGTGAGGCGCGCGACTGAGAGCGCTCAGTGTTTCACACACACTCAAAGAGAGAGCGAGAGAGTCTTATACCACACAGAATTGATGTGCTACATGTAAACAATATCCTTTGTTGTATTTTCCTGTAAAATAATGGCGTTTATTTGGAATTATTCAGCCTTTCATGAACAGGAACAAACGAATGCACAAACGGGAATCTCATTGGCTGGTGTGCACCTATTACTGTGCCTGTTTTGATTTCAGCAAATCAGTTTGAATGAGCGTTGACAACATGATTAATATTCATGAACCCAGAAGCTCATTATTCCTTAGTCCAGTTTATTTTTATCAGTAGAAGAATTCGTGGTATTATTATCTTATCAACTCAAATTATTATTTTTTTTTCAAATTATTTTTTTTATTCATTATTTTCAACTTTTTTGTAATCTGAAGACATTTTTGGGATAATTACTTTAGCTGTTTCTGCAATTTTTACCACTGTTTGCACCATGAGTGTATGAATAAATACAGAATCGGTTTACATGTAAAACTTGTCATTGATTTGAATTATTATTGTTTGTATTGTGTGATGTTTTTTTAGCACAGTTGCACTATTTAAACATTACCTGCACTTTTACAGAAGACAATTACCGGTATATCTGCAACTTTTCCATTTCTGAAAAGGCTGGTGTGGAATTTTACATAAAATAATTAATTATATATATATATATATATATATATATATATATATATATATATATATATATATATATATATATATATATATTTTTTTTTTTTTTATGTATTATAGGAGCCTATTTGATGACATGTACGTTTTACTTTAGATGATTGTTTGTTTTTCTGAAACTCGCAAGAATGCATGCAGCTTTCACTTGTATCCAAAAACATGGGGAATGATACTACATTTATCGTCATTGATATCGTTATCGCAATAAATACTAGAAAATATCGGGATAAATTTTTAAGTCCATATCGCCCACCCCTAATGCACAGCTCTCTATACGCACTGCTTCTGCCCTGCCAAAGCACTGCTTGCGCGAGCGGTGTGAATACGACGCTGACGCATCCTCCAACTCCGAGCAGCCTTCCTTATCTCTCCCAATTGCCATTTCTACACGTGACGTGACCTGCAGCACTCCACTTGTACTGTCTTTAACTTCTTTTACTGTATGGCCACACATATTCTTATTTTGCGCAAAAAGGACACCCGCTGCTGTCTGAGGTAACATAGGGGCACAAGGCTACATTGCGCATGCGTCGAACCGTGCCGCACACACGCTCCGAACCAAGACAAGCGAACCGAACGGTTCGGATGTTTTTTCATCTACCGTGCCACCCCTACACCTAACGTTACAAACTTTTTAAAATCTCAACAGCGAACTTTGCATTAGTGTAAATTATTCTTTGATTAGAGCTTTTATGTATTGTTTATCTACAGGCCTGCTAAACATGGTTCTGTGTTTGATTTGGCTACTAGTAAAGCCAATGTTTAGTGTTTGTTTTGGGTTCTTGCGACAGATATTTGGCTATAATCGTTCTAAAAATACAAAAGTAACAGTGCCATTCAGTAGCGCGATCACTATAGATCCGCAGTCTTTACTCAAAAAAATCCCTTTGAGGACTGAACAGGTTTTGCTCGATCATCTTCACTAAAATTGTCTGGGTCCGATTCGGGCTCAAATTGGGATGGTTTTATTGACGCCATGGTTTCTAATACTACCAAAGCACAGACTACTGGTAGTAAGGGCCGTGACGTTTCCGACAAGCGTGCACTAGGCGGTTAGCGAATCACAACACACTGGGCCAGCTAACCAATCTGAGCCCATTGCATATTTTTGAGGGACTGGCTTCATACAACCCGGAAACCATCAGACCGTTTTTACAAGGAGGGACAGAGCAGTGTAGAATAAAGGTCAAATATATGAAAAATAATGCAATTTTTTAAAAACGAAGCATGAACACATGTTACAGTGCACCCCACAAACACGATCAAGCCTTCGAAAGAATGTGTTTTACCACCCCTTTAAGAATTTTCTGTGTTTAAGTGCTATAATCGGGTCCCCGGCGCATCTACCAGCCAAGAAAACGTGAAAAGGGACAACCTAATGACTTTGTTTTGGTAAGCCTTTCTCTGCAAGCATGTGAAAAAAATGTACTACTCAGATTTCGCTCCCCTAGTGATGTAGGAAGGGGATCTTATTATAACATTACCGGCCCTTAATCTGCACGTTTCCACCCACAGTGCCGCCATTTTGTTTTCGCAAGCGACAACGATGTAACAGTTCTAATGCCATGGCAAAAGTAGACTAGAGCAGCTAGTCCTAATTAAACATTATAACTGTTCTGTTTTTGGTTATAATAACATTGTTGTAGTACTCGAGACTCGGACTCGGTCTTGAAATCGGTCTCGACCATATTTTAATGGTCTTGGTCTTGTCATGGACTCGTGTGCATTTGGACTTGGTATTGACTCTTGTAAGCATATTAGGAATTGGACTTATTCCCAAGTCCACTCAAGTCCCATTCAAAATATTTCATGATTATTGCTGTATGTTAATATTTTTTTAATTGATGTTTGATTGACAGGTCCAATTATTATGTTAGTGCAAAGACTCCCACCAGGTTCTCTCCCACACCTGTGACCCGCCTGCTCTCGCCTCTATTTTACGCTGTGTCCACCTGCCATCAACCTGTAGTGATCCCGCTTTCCAGAAAGTCACATTGCTACATTATTTGTCTCAACTGGGTCATTTTAATATATTTACTGTTTACAAAGTAGGAGAAAAAGGTCACAGAGAAAACCAAATCTTGTTTACCGTAATTAAATAATAAAATGCATACAGATACGATGACAGAAGACAGTCACAACACTGAGCATCTCCCCCAAAAATGTTTGACAGAAGGCCGCCCGCCCTCTCTCCCTTTCCACATTCACAATGCATTAAAAAGGCAGCAATTTTTCTGCAGCCACTCTGTGCACATCCTCCGTAGCTAAAAAGTGAATCAAATTAAGTTCTAATGTTGTTCGTGGATTTTCTCTGGTCTCGACTCGGACTCAGCCCTTTTTGAACTCGGCCTCGACTCGGACTCGAATGAGCTGGTCTCAACTACAACACTTGTATTTATTTCATTTGTGAAGGGAATGTGCCCAAGAAATGAGCTAAATTGTGTGAATCATTGTACACTGGACTGCTTTGCAAACGAGGGTCAGTAAACACAGGATTTGCACAAAAGTTACTTCTCAAAAAAGATATCAAATCCTACTCAGCAGCTCATTTGCATTTAAAGAGACAAAAACTGTGTTTTTGCTGCAAATCAAAAAGGGGCTTTCAAAACATATGGTAACCTATAATATCATTTGTGGTGTATTTTTTTCTGAAACGTCACAGACACATTCTGGAGATTTATATTATATCTTGTGAAAAGGGCATTATAGGACCCCTTGAAAACATAATTAAACATAATTTTCTTTACATTTTTATTACTGTAATATGGTCAAATAAAGGAATAAATAATAATGAATAATAAAAAGGCGTATATTACCGAACATAAATAAATCAGAAAAGTGCCGTAGCAAATAATAAGAATACCATGTTGTTGTTTTTTCTGTACTATATTAATGAGTGAATATCACAAAAACATTTACAGGTCACATTTACCCTAAAATCAAAAGAAATTTGATTATATAATATTTGAATATTTTGAATATGAATATTTTTTAGAACCATTAAAATGGTTTTGTGCTGTGACATTATTTACACAATTAAACTTTAAAGTCATCATGAAATGAAAATAGGCCCTATTTATTTTGTCAGTGCACATTAAAAAACTATTTCAACAATAATTTTTTTTTAAATAAATTCTTATTAGAATAATAAATAAATAAAGTGAATATCACAAAAACATTTCTGGGTCACATTTTAAAAATAAGAATTTTTATTTTCTATTAAAAAAAATAAATAAATACATACATGCATACATTTATATTGTTTTTTTTCCTCAAGACGATTAAAGCCATATTTCCATTACATTAATACTATAAAAATACTGAAAAATGCTACTTGCTAATGTGTGAAAAATGCTAAAGATTAAAATGCATATAGGAAGGAATAAAGCAGAAAAAACACGCTCAAAATTCACAGGAAAAGTTATAAACAAGGTTTAAGCATTTCAGATTACTTATCAGGCTGATTGAACTCCAAGGAAGACCCATTTCCAGCATAATCATGGGCTCTTTTCAATGGTACTAATATCGTAGTAATTTTGATGAAAGGTTTGTCTAATTATGCACAAAGATACCCCCGATTTGAATCAGGTTAACACATACCCTTCCCAATATTAGACGTGTATTAGCTTTATATATGCAGCCATTGAACGAGCTCCCCTTTGATAAGAGACTGTGGCAAGGCAAGAGCAATGATAGCAATAATGATAATGATGATAATAGCACATGATGTGTGTGATAGCATGGTGCTCCTAAAAGGGCTGATGAGGAGCGGTGCTCCCTCGCATCTGCAGAAACACTTCAAAAAAGACACTTCAAAGCTCTGCTAGTGCATCAGAGCAGCTTCAAACCCTGTTCACCGCTAATGCTACATGCTTGTATGTATTTGTTGGCATGAGTCTAATGTCTGCACCTCCTTTCTTTCTGCCTGTATAAGGCTCTGACAGTTGAATTATTGGAGAGGGCCGTCTGCAGGGAAGTGATGGATTATGTAACAGTAGCATAGCGGGCGCCCAGCCAGCAGAGTCATTGCAAAACGGCTACAGAAACAGCATTAAAATGTATTGCTTCAGAAGGGATGCACCCCAGTGGCTGATAGCTGGTTTGAGCTCTTCTACTGTACAGCGGATTGGTGCCGACTGTCTGCTCAGCCTTTTTAATGCGTCAGCCCTCTGGGAATTTATGTGTTGGCACATTGGCTTGGTTTCTGCCAAGGCTACAAACAGTGATGTGATGTTTATGCTAATCAAAGCGTTTGGAGGGCAAATGCATCTTTTCAACACGAGGCAGAGATTTTGAATGGCTGTTGTTTATATTAATGCTAATATTGTAACTGTCTAGAATTATTTCTGTTAAATAGATTTATATAACTTTTTAAAAACATTAAATATATTAAAATAATAAACATTTTTCACTGTGCCATAATGTTAATGAGTGAATCTCAAAAACATTTTTGTCAAATTTCACCGCAAAATGTAAAATATTTTTTAATTTAACTACATTTAAAAAGTATTGAATTTCTAACTTTAACACATTTTCCTTTTAATTTTCCATTACTGCAACGCCATAAAAACATGAACAAATTATATATATATATATATATATATACATACATACATACATACATACATACATACAGTGAGGAAAATAAGTATTTGAACACCCTGCTATTTTGCAAGTTCTCCCACTTAGAAATCATGGAGGGGTCTGAAATTGTCATCGTAGGTGCATGTCCACTGTGAGAGACATAATCAAAAAAAAAAATGTAAACTATTTATTTGTATGATACAGCTGCAAATAAGTATTTGAACACCTGAGAAAATCAATGTTAATATTTGGTACAGTAGCCTTTGTTTGCAATTACAGAGGTCAAACGTTTCCTGCAGTTTTTCAGCAGGTTTGCACTGCAGGAGGGATTTTGGCCCACTCCTCCACACAGATCTTCTCTAGATCAGTCAGGTTTCTGGCCTGTCGCTGAGAAACACGGAGTTTGAGCTCCCTCCAAAGATTCTCTATTGGGTTTAGGTCTGGAGATTGGCTAGGCCATGCCAGAACCTTGATATGCTTCTTACAGAGCCACTCCTTGGTTATCCTGGCTGTGTGCTTCGGGTCATTGTCATGTTGGAAGACCCAGCCTCGACCCATCTTCAATGCTCTAACTGAGGGAAGGAGGTTGTTCCCCAAAATCTCGCAATACATGGCCCCGGTCATCCTCTCCTTAATACAGTGCAGTCGCCCTGTCCCATGTGCAGAAAAACACCCCCAAAGCATGATGCCACCCCCATGCTTCACAGTAGGGATGGTGTTCTTGGGATGGTACTCATCATTCTTTTTCCTCCAAACACATTTAGTGGAATTATGACCAAAAAGTTCTATTCTGGTCTCATCTGACCACATGACTTTCTCCCATGACTCCTCTGGATCATCCAAATGGTCATTGGCAAACTTAAGACGGGCCTTGACATGTGCTGGTTTAAGCAGGGTAACCTTCCGTGCCATGCATGATTTCAAACCATGACGTCTTAGTGTATTACTAACAGTAACCTTGGAAACGGTGGTCCCCGCTCTTTTCAGGTCATTGACCAGCTCCTCCCGTGTAGTTCTGGGCTGATTTCTCACCTTTCTTAGGATCATTGAGACCCCACGAGGTGAGATCTTGCTCAGCTATATCATACAAATAAATAGTTAAAAAATCATATATTGTGATCTAATTTTTTTTAGATTATGTCTCTCACAGTGGACATGCACCTACGATGACAATTTCAGACCCCTCCATGATTTCCAAGTGGGAGAACTTGCAAAATAGCAGGGTGTTCAAATACTTATTTTCCTCACTGTATACTGTATATAGTACATCCACAGTATATATATATATATATATATATATATATATATATATATATATATATATATATATATATATATATATATACACACTCACCTAAAGGATTATTACGAACACCTGTTCAATTTCTCATTAATGCAATGATCTAATCAACCAATCACATGGCAGTTGCTTTAATGCATTTATGGGTGTGGTCCTGGTGGGAAAGAAAGGTGATTTAAGCAATTTTGAGCGTGGCATGGTTGTTGGTGCCAGACGGGCCGGTCTGAGTATTTCACAATCTGCTCAGTAACTGGGATTTTCACGCACAACCATTTCTAGGGTTTACAAAGAATGGTGTGAAAAGGGAAAAACATCCAGTATGCGGCAGTCCTGTGGGCGAAAATGCCTTGTTGATGCTAGAGGTCAGAGGAGAATGGGCCTACTGATTCAAGCTGATAGAAGAGCAACTTTGACTGAAATAACCACTCGTTACAACCGAGGTATGCAGCAAAGCATTTGTGAAGCCACAACACGCACAACCTTGAGGCGGATGGCCTACAACAGCAGAAGACTCCACCGGGTACCACTCATCTCCACTACAAATAGGAAAAAGAGGCTATAATTTGCACGAGCTCACCAAAATTGGACAGTTGAAGACTGAAAAAATGTTGCCTGGTCTGATGAGTCTCGATTTCTGTTGAGACATTCAGATGGTAGAGTCAGAATTTGGCGTAAACAGAATGAGAACATGGATCCATCATGCCTTGTTACCACTGTGCAGGCTGGTGGTGGTGGTGTAATGGTGTGGGGATTTTTTCTTGGCACACTTTAGGCCCCTTGGTGCCAATTGGGCATCGTTTAAATGCCACGGCCTACCTGAGCATTGTTTCTGACCATGTCCATCCCTTTATGACCACCATGTACCCATCCTCTGATGGCTACTTCCAACAGGATAATGCACCATGTCACAAAGCTCGAATCATTTCAAATTGGTTTCTTGAACATGACAATGAGTTCACTGTACTAAAATGGCCCCCACAGTCACCAGATCTCAACCCAAGAGAGCATCTTTGGGATGTGGTGGAACAGGAGCTTCGTGCCCTGGATGTGCATCCCACAAATCTCCATCAACTGCAAGATGCTATCCTATCAATATGGGCCAACATTTCTAAAGAATGCTTTCAGCACCTTGTTGAATCAATGCCACATAGAATTAAGGCAGTTCTGAAGGCGAAAGGGGGTCAAACACAGAAAATCATCCCCACAGCATGATGCTGCCACCTCATGCTTCACTGTAGAGATGGTATTAGCCAGATGATGAGCGGTGCCTAGTTCCTCCAGACATGATGCTTGCTATTCATGGCCAAAGAGTTCAATCTTTGTTTCATCAGATCAGAGAATTTTGTTTTTCATGGTCGGAGAGTCCTTCAGGTGCCTTTTGGCAAAGACAAACTCCAGGCGGGTTGTCATGTGCCTTTTACTGAGGAGTCCTGGTGCTTCTAAACTTCTTCCATTTACGGATGATGGAGGAGACGCAGCAGAATTTCTTTTCTGTACCCTTCCCCAGATCTGTGCCTCGGAGGTCTACAGACAATTCCTTGGACTTCATGGCTTTGTTTGTGATCTGACATGCACTGTTAACTGTGGGACCTTATATAGACAGGTATGTGCCTTTCCAAATCATGTCCGATCAAGTGAATTTACCACATGTGGACTCCAATCAAGTTGTAGAAACATCTCAAGGATGATCAGTGGAAACAAGATGCACCTAAGATCAATTTTGAGTGTCATGGCAAATGCTGTGAATACTTAGGTACATGTGATTATTTCATTTATTTATTTTTAATAAATTTGCAAAGATTGTAACTTCTTTCACGTTGTCACAATGGGGTATTGTTTGTAGAATTTTGAGGAAAATTAATTTAATTAGTTTTGGGAAAAGGCTGTAACATAACAAAATGTGGAAAAAGTGAAGCTCTGTGAATACTTTACAGATGCACTGTTTAAAAAAATAAAATCAGGAATATAACTTTAATCTACAATACTCAAACAAAACATGCCTGACAAGGATGACTGTCTGGTTTAAAAAAGTCGGCCCACCCTGTTATTTACAGCAAGTGAGATGTTCTGTACCAAAAGTTCCCCACATGGTGTTCCACGGGTGATTAATCACGGATAAAGCTCAAAGATACCAGCTTAACGCTGTTGTCAAGGTAGAGTTTGCAGAGTCGCCTATCTGATTGGATTAAATCAAGCACTGTAGTGTAAGAGCAGTGGCTCTACACCTTAACCAGGGCAAAGGGGAAGAGAGCAAAGCAGAGCGATAACTTAATGACAGTTAGTTCAATAAAAGCAGGGCGACCAGAGAGTGTAGGGCTGCTTTAGAGAAACAGCAGGAGAGATGAGTCAGACCTGTTGATGACCTTTCTAACCTCGCCTCTCCATCCTGCCCAGACACACAGTATGTAGGTCAAACACATTTAAACATGGCTAACAAAGAGGTCAGGAAATGAAAAAAAAAAAAAAAAAAAATACAAAAAAAGGAGAGTAAACAGCAGACACATGAAGGTTAGAGTCTACACTACAAAAATCATTGTAATATATATTTTTTGTCTTGTTTTCCAGTAAAAATAAAGTGGTAAATTGGAATTTTAAAAACTATTCTAAAAATAAAATCATTACAACAAATACTCCAATAATGTATCAATAAACTTAAATTAATTTATTATGTTTTAAAGTAATGAAAATTAGATATTTTCAGTGGGAATTGGGGAAGGAAACTTGGGTTTTCTAGTACCAATGAAATAACATGATATATGCATATGATAATCAGACATTATCATGGTATATATCAAAATCCTATTGCAGTATTATTTGATACCATCATGAACTAAGATACTGCCAGTACATTTAGAGAGGGATATAAATGAAACATTATACTTTCTAGAAATATTATTATTCTTTTTGGGGGTCAACTGAATCATCTAAAAACTTAATCAGTATTTTTTGTCTTATTTTCCAAATAAAATATATCTAAACGTCATCATAAAACCTGATAAATGTCTTCAAATTTTCATTAGCTGTAAAAAAAAGAAAAAAAAAGATTAAATTAAATTTTTTTAATCAATATCACCCCAAATACTACAATAATGTGTAAATAAACTTTTTATGCTTTAAAGTAACAAAAATGGGATTTTTAAAATGGGAATTGGGGAATGAAATGTGTTTAATTGTACTGCTACAATACAAACATTTGCACAATGCACAATTAAATACCAATAAATATTTCTTATTATTATCAATGTTGAAAACAGTTTTTGCTGCTTAAAGGGATAGTTCACCCAAAAATGAAAATTAGCTCATGATTTACTCACCCTCAAGTCATCCTAGGTGTATATGACGTTCTTTTTTCAGACAAATAAAATCAGAGTTATATAAAAAATGTCCTGGCTCTTCCAAGCTTTATAATGGCAGTGAAGTCCATAAAGGTGCATCTATCCATCATATAACTGCTCCACACGGCTCCGGGGGGGTTAATAAAGGCCTTCTGAAGCGAAGTGGCGTGTTTGTGTAAGAAAAATATCCATATTTAAAACTTTATAGATTAAAATAACTAGCTTCCGGCGGTCAGCGGTACGCATGTCGATTTTACGGCGAAAGAGTAACCCCCTTATGCGATGTATAGAAGCATCGTGCTGGACAACAAACTCAAACCCCTCTTCTCTGATATCGAAATCCTCCGCCATTTCTCTTGAAAAATTCTGGTTTTAGACTTCTAATTCATGACTGGTGTTTTGTTTTGCTCTATCCTCTGCGCTTCTGCGTTCGTCAATACACATGCGTCAATGGTTCAAGCCAAGGGTCAAGGGTTACTCTTTCACCGTAACTTTTTACTCTTTCACTTGCGTACCGCTGACTGCCGGAAGCTAGTTATTTTAGTCTATAAAGTTTTAAATATGGATATTTTTCATACACAAACGCATCACTTTGCTTCAGAAGGCCTTTATTAACCTCCCGGAGCCATGTGGAGCAGTTATATGATGGATAGATGCACTTTTATGGACTTCAAAAACGACACAGAAAGAGCCAGGACATTTTTAATATAACTCAGATTGTGTTCGTCTGAAAGAAGAATGTCATATACAGGATGACTTGAGGGTGAGTAAATCATGGGCTAATTATAATTTTTGGGTGAACTAACCCTTTAACATTTTTGTGGAAACAATACTATCATTTAAACATTTGAGGTAAGATTTTCTTTGAAAAAAGACAGAAATTAAAGGTGCCCTAGAATGAAAAATCGAATGAACCTTGCCATAGTTGAATAACAGGAGTTCAGTACATGTAAATCACATACAGTGAGTCTCAAACACCATTGCCTCCTCCTTCACATGTAAATCTCGTTTGTGAAAAACACCACGGAAAAATAGGCAAATCTCAACGTAACGCCAGCAGTGATGCAATACACGGGATCATTAATATGTACGCCCCCCAACATTTTCATAAGCAAGCACATGTTCACTATCTGGCGGAACTGCGCAGCCGCCGTATCAACTGGAGTTCTGCAGCAGTAAGCCTGACACGAGGATAGCGAACATGGCAGATCATGGAAACAAATGTTATGTTCCAGGCTGTGCAGGGGATGTGAAGACGTTTCATACTCTTCCCACAAATAAAACATGTCAACAGGCATGGCTGATGTTTATTTATAATCGGATATCGCAACAATTTAATTCAAAGTTGTTAGTTTGCTCAGCCCATTTCACCACGGACAGTTTTTCAAACCTGGGACAATATCAAGCAGGCTTTGCTCAGCGTCTGACACTGAAGAAAGGGCCAATTCCAACCATATACCTGCAAGCAGTAAGTGATTTTATCCACTTCTTGACTGTCTAAACCATTTCTGATTAAATCGAAAGTTTCTTAGAGAGACAACATTAACGATAATATCCCCGTTGTTGTCTATATCCAACGCAAAATGCTATACGGTAAGAATAGGATATTCCAAGTGGTTTACATAACTAAATAGTATGTCTAATGACAGGTTAATATTATTTCATGCCAGTGTTGTCATAAATTA
Source organism: Romanogobio albipinnatus (assembly GCA_023566225.1). NCBI lineage: Eukaryota > Metazoa > Chordata > Actinopteri > Cypriniformes > Gobionidae > Romanogobio > Romanogobio albipinnatus. Next base: position 38,404,482 of record CM042259.1, on the reverse strand, counting down.
GTAAATGCAACCATAGGTACGTAACATACTATGTTAGTTTAGTTGCTTACACATAGCTCACTCGATCCTTCTAGCTAACGTCACCACCTCCACCATTTAAGTTGAAACGATAGTAATTTGATATTTATTTATTTATATTTTTGACAACTGAAGTATGATTATATACTGATTGATATATATAAGGTTGAATGCCTAATCTCTCCATCGTCAAGACGGTCAGTAAAGTTGTGTCTGCTATCATTGAGCCGCAGTGAAACAGCCAATCAGAGCAGAACTCCGCATTAATATTCATGACCCTTCCAAATAAGGCAAAAACAGACCATTTCATCCTGGGGATGATTTCTAGAGTTGTAAATGGACCTGTAAAACCGTAGCTGGACAATTATTGACCTTAAATAAGCCATATACCCTCTATGTAGATACCAGAGAACAATTTAAAATGTTGTTTCAAATCATTCTAGGGCACCTTTAATACTTTTATTCATTAAGGATGCATTGAATTGATCAAAAGTGACAGTGAACGTTTATGTTACAAAAGATTTATATTTATTAAATGCTGTTCATTGAACTTTCTATTCATTAAAGATCCTGAAAAAAATGTATATTAAGCAACACAACTGTTTTGGACATTGGCAGCAAATCATATTAGAATGATTTCTGAAGGATCATGTGACACTTGTCAGGGTTGGTGAAGGGAAAGGAGCGAGGACTCAGATGCAGAGAAAATGGGCTTTTTAATGATAATAACAAAATAAAACAAGACAAAACAAACTACCCCGAGGGGAAAAAACACACTGTAAAACCCGATAAGTTCAGAATACTCAATTTTTGTAGACACCGATTACCTCAAAACATTTAATTAAACCAACTTAAAATTTTTAAGTAAACAATATTTATAAATTATAATTAAGCCAAACTTAAAAGTTTATATTGCATTTTATCTGATATTTAAGTAGACTGTAATTAATACTACTGTTTGCCATGTGTAATGTTTTTAATTTATCCATACATAATTGTTTTGATGCTAAAACAATTATTTTATTAGTAAACCTGACTCAAAATTCACTTATGACTCAAAGGCTAATGAATTGATCATGCTGAAGATGAGCATATAAAAGAAAAAACACAAATGCAACATTAGCTGTAGAATTGAATTTTATTTTGTCTTACCATTTTTAAAACCATGTGACTGTTTCTAAACATGTAAAAACACTACAAATATACAGAACAAGTTTCTAAAGATTTTAAAGTGCCGTTTTAAGACATCAGGCCATAAAATAGACAAGTATTTGAGGAAATACAACTCTTACAGCAATGCATCAAACTGAAAATGAAAAATACAACAAAAAAACAATACAAAAAATATAAAAACATGCATCAGACAACAATGAAAAAAATAAATTATATATATATATATATATATATATATATATATATATATATATATATATATATATATATATAAAAAGACGTCAAATCTATGAAACTTAAGGCAAAAAAAAAGGGAAATAAAATTATAAGTATAATAAGTACATACAAGGCACATCTCATATTAAAGGGTTAGTTCACCCAAAAATGAAAATTCTGTCATTAATTACTCACCCTCATGTCGTTCGAAACCCCGTAAGACCTCTGTTCATATTCGGAACACAAATGAAGATATTTTAGTGTAAAGCTGATGCTGAGAAAGGCTTCAGATAGGCCTCCATTGGCATTCAGTACATTGACACTTCCAAGATCCATGAAAGGCACTTAAAACGTTGTTACAAAGTCTATCTCACCAACAGTGGCTCTACAATAATTTTACGATGCGACGACAATAGTTTTTGTGCGCAAAAAAAAAAATCAAAATAACACCTTTATCCAACTTGTTCTCGACTTCCGTGTGTGCCTCCACAACGCATGCGCGAGAATATGACGTAGATCCGGCGTTCGGGAATCCATGAAATACACACTTTAGTCCAATTTTGAGCACTACGCCGAGACCTAAAGCACGATCAATGTAGAATTCAACAGCTTAGATACAGTGCGTCTTCCTCTGCTCGTAAACAAATCGCTTCTGGGTCATGTGTCCGAACGCCGGATCTACGTCATATTCTCGCGCATGCGTCGTGGAGGCACACACGGAAGTCGAGAACAAGTTGGATAAAGGTGTTATTTTGAATTTTTTTTGCGCACAAAAACTATTGTCGTCGCATCGTAAAATTATTGTAGAGCCACTGTTGTGAGATAGACTTTGTAACAACGTTTTAAGTGCCTTTCATGGATCTTGGAAGTGTCAATGTACTGAATGCCAATGGAGGCCTATCTGAAGCCTTTCTCAGCATCAGCTTTACACTAAAATATCTTCATTTGTGTCTGAAGATGAACGGAGGTCTTACGGGTGTCCAACGACATGAGGGTGAGTAATTAATGACAGAATTTTCATTTTTGGGTGAACTAACCCTTTAATGTTCAGATCAATAAGTTGTACCATTTAAAATGCAAACATGAGAAACTGAAGTCGATTTGAAAGGCAAGACATCAACTAGCCTACCCAATGTAAACTTTTATATTAATACTTTTAACAACATTCGAGTCATGTTACTGGGCACCACAAACGCATGCAAATGTTTTAACAGACATATGCATGTGCCTAAATACAACACTTAACGTCGCCTACACATTTTGTAACAGCTCATTTTTTAGATTAAGTAGACAGGGTTTCAGTGGTTTACCATCAAGACCCATCAGTACTTTCTGGACGAAGCTAGAAGTAAGAGTGAGTTTCCTGGGGTAGTCCAAACGCAATATATAGATCAACCCAAACAACAATGCATCGGCAAACCTGGGGCTATCACTCATCACAACATCATCTTCCACTACAATAGCAGTGCTTGCAGGATTGAAATGAACTGGACTAGTCGTGCCTCTGTTGACCATGACAAGAGCAACAGGACAGTCTGTGATGTCTGGTTTATCTGACACCTCCATCTGGAAGAAGCACAGAGGTTTAAGTTTAACTTAGTACATTAGAAGTAGACAATAGCATTTATATTAAAGATGAGTATTCCACAGGTCACTGCTCAACAGGCAATTATATAGGTGGGTGAATATTCTTGCAATGTATATCATTTAAATGCTGGGTACAGTACCTGCCAAAAGTTTGGTAACATTGAATTGTATGCTTTTGAAAGAAGTCTCATGCTCACCAAGGCTGCACTTATGTAATCAAAATACAATAATAATAATAAAAAAAAAACATTAATTATATTGTCAAAATTACAACAAATTTAAAATAACTTTTCTATGTGAATATATAGTAAAGTGTAATTTATTCCTGTGATCAAAGCTGAATTTCAGCATCATTACTCCAGTCTTCAGTATCGCGTGATCCTTTACAATTCATTCTAATATGATCATTTGCTGCTCAAGAAACATTTATGATTATTATCAATGTTGAAAACAGTTGTGCTGCTTTACATTTCTGTGGAAATTGTGATACTTTTTCCAGGATTCTTTGATAAAGTTTAATGAACAGCATTTATTTTGTATTTATTAATTTTGTTTATTACATTTAAGAAATATAAATATTTTGTTACATAATGTCTTCATTGTCAATTTTGACGAATGAAACATCCTTGATGAATAAAAGTATATATTTTTTTCTCCCTTTTTTTAATAATATTAATATGTTTCTTAAAGGATTAGTTCACTTCAAAATGAACCTTTCCTGATAATTTCTTCGCCCCATCTCATCCAAGATGTTCATGTCTTTCTTTCTTCAGTGGAAAAGAAATTAAGTTTTTTGAGGAAAACATTCCAGGATTTTTCTGCACATAATGGACTTCAATGGGAACCAACGGCTGAAGGTCCAAATCAATGCAGTTTCAGAGGAAGGGCTTCAGAGGCTCTGACCGATCCCAGACGAGGAATAGGGTCTGATCTAGTGAAAACATCTGCCATTTAACAAAAAAAATATATATTTATATACTTTTTAACCTAAATTGCTCATCTTGCGCTGCCCTGCGACAGCACTGATTGCGTAATCACGTTGGAAAGGTCACACTAGACATAGGTGGAAGTACCGCCCCAAGCGAACATGCGAAGACTAATACAAACGGACTTTACAAAAAAACACCTCCATCTCCAACTTCAAATTGTCTGTCATCGCGGTGTTACCTTTTTTTGCTAAAGGATATTTGTATTAGTCTTCATACAAGCAATTTGTAAACACGGGTTGGTACTTCTGCCTACGTCTAGTGTGACCTTTACAACGTGATTACGTAATCCATTCTGTGTCACAGGTCAGCGAAGATGAACAACTTAGGTTAAAAAGTATATAAATGTTACATTTTATTTTGAAAATGTGGCGATGGTTTGTCTAGATCAGACCCTATTCCTTGTCTGGGATCGTGCAGAGCCTCTGAAGCCCTTCCTTTGAAACTGCATTGATTTGGACCTTCAACCGTTGGTTTCCATTGAAGTCCATTATGTGGAGAAAAATCCTTGAATGTTTTCCTCAAAAAACTTCATTTCTTTTCCACTGAAGAAAGAAAGACATGAACATCTTGGATGAGATGGGAGAGAGTTAATTATCAGGAAATGTTCAACTAATCCTTTAAAGCAGCAAACAGGCATATTAAAATGTTTTCTGAAGGATCATGTGACACTGAAGACTACAGTAATGATGCTGGAAATTTTAGCTTCAAATAAATGCAGCCTTGTTGAACCTAATAGATTTCTTTCAAAAACATTAACACATTTCAATGTTTTAAAAATTTCATAGGTACTATTACATAATTACCAGATCACTGGTAGAGATTTTTATACTAATAAAAATAAAAACAATAATAATTAACAAACCTGAACAACCAACCTTCTATCAACCTGATCCTAGCAAATCTGTGTATGCACTGAATACTTACATTCCACGTCTTAAAGAACTGTGGGTACTCCTCGCGTAGGTATACCGGGATCGCATGAAGGACTAAAGTGTGCTTCATGTTGGCGTCATGAAAATCCTTGAAAACAAGTGAAAATGAACACAAATAAGCCAACTTTTTCAATTTTGAATACAATGAAGAAAGTGTCTTCTAGTTACTGTTGACAAATTGACACAGCAGTCCCTATCAGAACCTTATTTGGACCATCTTTAACTTACCTGAACATCATAAACACTTAGGATGTCACGCAGCATCTCTGTCTGAACAAGGCCATGAGTTGCGGTGTGTGTCGGTCGAGCTCAGCATAGAACTGGTTCCGTAGGTTGACATTTGTGATGCGTTAAAACTCAGAAAACCTAGAAAAACAAAAGTTATGCACAGAATTGTATAATAACAAATATAATGAATTTAGAAAAAAGAAAGATGAGTGTTTTGAGGCTCTATTTGGCAAGCATCAATCTCAGCAAGCATCCAGTTCAAACTGCAAGAGAAGAAAAAAGTTATAAGTTTACAACAAGTATTTCCAGGCAGTCAAATTGCACTAGTTTACTTAATCCAATATCGTGTTAACTTCATGTCAATGTATTTTCCGTGGACATTAAGTTGCTTCTAATTTATCCAGTAACATTAGTTCATTCCCATGCATGTAACGTTAGGAATACAATCACATTTACCATATCAGGGCGCTTAAAGTTACCAAAACAGCATCAATACACTTTCAAAACGTAAAACCGCCGTTGACTGAAAAGAGTTAACGTTAACAGTTAAGGTTAAAATGATTGCCCTGCTTGCTTGACGTTAACATAGTGGCGCTAAAATGGCATTCAAAAAGTGCGCGAAGCACAAGGCGACTGCCTCGCTTCACAAACCTTCATAAAAGTACCACATCCCAAACGATTCAACATGTCATTCTTTACATATTCTTGAAACATTTAAAAAACAATTGAAAAAACGTTCACAAGTTGTTCGTTGTACTTACAAGTTGTTTAATGTGTTAACTTCTGCTGCCTTCGAGTGTCCGCCATGTTGAATGGATTCTTCGAACGTCGATCGGAGCAACGCCCAACGACGTGACGCAGATGACGTCATTGCGCTGCTCAATCAGTTTATTTAAAAATATTATGTACTTTAGTGAGTTTACTCAAAAGTAATGAATCACACAAAATTAAAACTACACTACTCATTCAGAAAATGTTAAAGTTTTAACTAGCATTAACTATTAAACAGATTTTAATTTTATTGTCCTCACATTTTTTAAGTTAGTAGTACTGTTCGGGTTTACAGTGCAGAATCGACTTGACTAGGCTTGACTTGACTTGACAGGAGCAGGAAAACACAAGGTACATTTGATGATTCCGCCCAGGACTGTAAACACAAGGAGATTAAATAGGGAACAAACAAAGACAGGTGGGGCAAATGAACCAATAATCAGGAAACAAGGTGGGCGGGGTTAGACAATAGACATGAGCAGATGGCACAAATAAACACTTGACAAGACGTGCTCACACCAAACGTGACATGAACATGCAGCTAATGAAAACTCATCAGCTGCATGTTCACACAAAACTTGCAACATGAAAAGACAGAGCGCACGAGAACGAGCGAATGCTCATTCCGTGAGCTCGTGGCAAAAAACAAACACACGGAGCATGAATGTTCGAATCCCAACACAAAACCGAAACCCAAACTAGACTGAAGTGCTGGGATCTGAACACCATGCCACGCACACAAAACACAAGAACAGAAGAGCATGCTCGAAGCTGAGCGCTCACACAAGACAAGACAAACAATACAGGAGTGTCAGGGCTCTGTCACAAAAAACCAAGAGTAAACTAGACCGAAGTGACAGAACCCTGACAACACTGAAGACTGGAGTAATGATGCTGAAAATTCAGCTTTGATGTCACCAGAATAAATTATATTTTAAAATATATTCAAATAGATTAAAAAAAGTAATAATATTTTGCATTATTACTGTTTTTTGATTAAATAAATGCAGTCTTTGTGGTCGTAAGAGACTTATTTTTTAGAGACTTATTCTTTAATGTTAAAAATGTTATGTTTCCAAATCTTTGACAGACTGTATGATAACCAAGCATTAAAATCACATTGAAGTACCACATCACTGAACAATACTGCCACATTACTTTCTGAGAGGTATATTATTTACACATTATAGTAGCTTTTTTTGGGAGGAAGCAAATTACACTAAATTCAGGAATATGCTACAAACTGAGTATTTTTGTCTTGTTTTCCAATAAAAATATCTAAACGTCCTCAAAACAAGATAAATCTGAGTGGGATGCAAGATAATAAGACTCCTCTAAGTGCATTTCTCTTATAATCTCAAAGGCATCACGGGGAGTAAATGTCCGCAGGAACATATGGGACACAAAACAGGGATGTGGGATGCAGAACAGATCGGATGCGGATCATTCTGCTCGGCAGCAGCGGGTTGACGTCATCTTCAAATGTGGGCCGAAACGCCAACCCGCTCTTGGGTCGACGCGTGCGCGAATATGCCCGTGAGCATGCGGGTTTATGATCCGCCAGCAGCGGGCACATGCATCACGCAAGCTGAAACCCAAGCTGCCCCACATGTGTTCAGCTCAATCGGTCATCCAATGCACTAGCCAAAACAGCCTGTTTTATAGGCCACCGTGGCCATCCGCAGATCCTCATTTGGGTCAGACTCACTCTGCTGTGAAATCTATTCCATCACGCTCTTAACGCTGACTAGGGCAACATTGGGTCATGCATCTTTTACCCCAGCGGCAGGCGGTCAACATGCCCCACACAGTGCTTATCAGAATGAGGAGGATGTTAGTTGACAAATATCAACTCCTCGCTGCTTTTAATGCAAGCGCTCCCCCAATAAACTTTGCATCAACACATCACGGCAACCATGAAGCAGAGCCGAGACCTCCATACGAGTAGGGATAATTACACAGAGGGCTGCTGCTGTCTCATCTTCACCCCTGCTGACTGCTTTATTAAACAGATTCATCATTCGATTTCGTTTCGGAGGCCGTTATGGCTGAGAGGCAAACGTTTGCCTTGCAGGAGTGCTGGGTTGATGAAATAACAACTGCCGCTGTGCTGTTTCGTGCTCTCGCACGAGGGGCTTTTCCAGGAGCTATCAAGAATTTGTGGGTGATTAGCCTGAAATCGAGAACAGATTTTAAAAACAAGACAAAAGAACACTGGCTTCTCAAGCGTGGAGACAAGCAACTGAGACGTGATCTGCAATAAATCACAATTACAAGAAACAATCAAAACACTTTTATCTATCTATTTCTAAAGAAAATGCTTATACACACACACACACACACACACACACACATATTTGGGGTGCAGCGATACCCTCTTGTCACGATTCGATACATATCACGATACTGAACTCACGATACAATATTATTACGATACACCATATGGTGACATATGGCAAAATGTTAACAAAAAATGTACTGTTGATTAAAATGCTGAATTTGGCATTAAATTGGGGGTGGAAAGAATAGACTTGAACTTACTACTTTTGTCGCACTTGAACCACGAATACACATTTTTTTGGGGGGTTGAAATTTAAAAAAGTAACAAATCTTTCCTTCGCGGGTCAATTTGACACCCATAAGAATGAATGGAATGCTTCAGTACACACATCAGAAAAAAAAACTTAAAAAGGCTCAAAATTCAAACTAAAATGGCTAAAACTACCAAACGAATTATTTTATAATGTCTACACATGATGTTTTATTAACAAGGTTCGGGAGAAGTACGTTCAGATAATTGACACAGGTGGAGAGCACACAGCCAATCAACAATAGAGGTATATATACGCAGCAGTCCTACCTCCGTTTGTTGACAGTTATCAGCAACCTTTCCACCACCCTTTCGCCACACTTTTTAACTCTAAAACCACTTACATATACGGGGGGTACTCTGGGTTCAGGCCTAATTCCGAGCTCGAAGCCCTCCCCCCGGACAGCACGCCAAATACGCATTGAATTACTCTCTATAAATTATATGTAAGTGCGAACTCGTGAAGTGTATCTGAATGCATACTTATAAAAAACGGACTTTAGGACCCAGCGGAACAGCTCATTTGCTCCATATAGAGCTGCAAGAGTTATGAAATATCATGTAATATTATCTTTTTTCCACAAGAGGTCGGCAAAGACACCCAATGTAAAATATTTTGAGCTGAATTAAAAAGGGTTATGCACGAAATTGTGAGTGATTTTAATTGAAGATGAAAGAATGTGAAGAGTGTGCTTGAATTACTATTTATTTATTATTTATTGATCAAATCTAATAATTTAAAGGTAAATAAAAAAACAACAACAAAAAAGTAACAAAACAATTGCATTAAAAATAGAAAAATATTATTTCGCTGCTGTGAGCAAGTAAGACATGCTGCTGCTGTACAACATAGCATACATGAATTATCCGTAGCAAATTTATACAGGTGGAGCTGGGGAAGATGGAGGGTTTCTGAAAGCACGCTGCAACTGCTATAGCAAATGCTGACTAGTATTTGAAGGATGAGCAGAGAGCTCATTGGCTATTGATACAGCAGGAAGCAATCAGCTGTGCCCTATAGAGAATGATGTGATTGCAAGCAGATTGAGTTAAGGACCTATCAGCCTTCGCCATCTTGACAGGACACATTCACATCTTGCATTCACACACTGCAAAGTGAATACACCAAAAAGAAACTCACATGTTGCTCATCTACACCACATATACTGTACATGCTATTATGAATATGCAGATCCAAAAGCTACAGTGGAGGGGAAAGTTACATCAGCCTGTTACTTCCACAAAGCTATGTAAAGACTTGGAATAAAACACGAGTCGTACAGGCTACTTTGCTTTGAATGTTGTGTTCCACTGAAAAAGAAACTGCTTACTGCTTTGGAACGCCACGAGGGTGTTAAATAATTAGCAAATTTTCATTTTTGGATGAACTTTCCCTTTAACTACGGTTCTAGCGGCACAGAGATGCTAACAAATGCAGTTTTCTCAGCTTCCTCGCTCTACTCAAGTCTCTCTAATGCTCTTTGTCTTTCAGGTTTTCCCCTCCGGCCACCTAACCTCTCTCTTTAAAGCTTTTCTGGGAGACAGGAGGAAAAAAAAAATCAATGTGGTTTAAAGGAGCCTGAAAGCTCTCCTAAAGAATATTAGAAAGAGGAAAGAGAGATGGGGTGTCTTTAGAAGCCGAGAGCATCAGCACCACAGCATCGTTCCTCTCCTCTTGTTCCCTTTAAATAGAACAACGGCCGGCCTGACAATATCTTCACACTCTAACAGGCGTCTCGTTTCGCTCAAGCATTCAATCTTTTCCCCCACTCACCTCCGAGGGTGTGACAAGGCAAACAGACGAGGCAGTTCTGCAGATTAGGCTTTCATAACAGAGATTGAAAGAGCAGAGGTTCACAAATTACGTGAGCGATGGAGATGATGGCTTGTTATTGTTCGAGCTTGTTTGGAGATGAGTTGGTGATAAAACAAGAAGCAGAGGAACTAAATTACAGTTGTTGAAATCGCCCCAAACTGGGTTAATTGCTCTGGGATGGGGAGAGAACATGGATATCATTAAAAAGACTTTCCCTTTTATAATGACTTCCTCGACATACCTGCTCAATGCCCAGAGGGAAAGACGTTCTCTGTGTTTCGTATGCTGTTTGGTGTGAAATCACGATATCTGACAGAGGAACTCATCTGAGAGAAACATTCATCTAAGTCTCACCTGTCCGTATTTGACACAGAGGCAAAACGCCAGTCCTAAGGAGTCGAAGCAATAAAAAGTGTCTACCATCTCTTGATTCTGAAGTGACAGGTGCCTCTAGGGTAACAACATCTGCACTTTTACATGATGGAAAGTGTCAGGATCAGTAGATAAAAACTGCAGTAGTTTCTTGCAGCTCAATTGGTAGATCATAGTGCTAGCAACACCAAATCCCAGGGAGCACATACACTACTTTTTAAAATGCTGGGGTCAGTATAATTTTACTTAAAAGTGATCGTAAAAGCATTTAAAAATGTTGTTTCAACCTTCTATTTATCAAAGACACCTAAAAAAAAACATGCATCGCGGTTTCTACAAAAATATAAAGCTGTTTTCAACACTGATATTAATAATAACAAGGAGAAAAGTTTCTTGAGCAGCAAATCAGCATATTAGCATGATTTCTAAAAGATCATGTGACACTGAAGAAAGACTGGAGTAATGATGCTGAAAATTCAGCTTTGCATCACAGGAATAAATTACATTTTAATATCCACCGATCAGGCATAACATTATGACAGGTGAAGTGAGCAACACTGATTATCTCTTCATCACGGCACCTGTTAGTAGGTGGATATATTAGGCAGCAAGTGGAAAAATGGGCAAGCGTAAGGATTTGAATGAATTTGACGAGGGCCAAATTGAGATGGCTAGACGACTGGGTCAGAGCATCTCCAAAACTGCAGCTCTTGTGGGGTGTTCCCGGTCTGCAGTGGTCAGTCTCTATCAAAAGTGGTCCAAGGAAGGAACAGTGGTGAACCGGCAACAGGGTCATGGCTCATTGATGCACGTGGGGAGCGAAGGCTGGCCCGTCTGGTCCGATCAAACAGACGTGCTACTGTAGCTCAAATTGCTCATGAAGTTAATGCTGGTTCTGACAGAAGGGCGTCAGAATACACAGTGCATTGCAGTTTGTTGCGTATGGGGCTGCATAGCCATAGACCAGTCAGGGTGCTCATGCTGACCCCTGTCCACCGCCGAAAGCGCGAACAGTGTGCACGTGAGCATCAGAACTGGACCACAGAGCAATGGAAGAAGGTGGCCTGGTCTGATGAATCACGTTTTCTTTTACATCACGTGGATGGCCGGCTGCGTCGCTTACCTGGGGAACACATGGCACCAGGATGCACTATGGGAAGAAGGCAAGCCGGCGGAGGCAGTGTGATGCTTTGGGCAATGTTCTGCTGGGAAACCTTGGGTCCTGCCATCCATGTGGATGTTACTTTGACACTTACCACCTACCTAAGCATTGATGCAGACCATGTACACCCTTTCATGGATACGGTATTCCCTGGTGACTGTGGCCTCTTTCAGCAGGATAATGTGCCCTGCCACAAAGCAAAAAAGGTTCAGGAATAGTTTGAGGAACACAACGAATTTGAGGCCTCCAAATTCCCCAGATCTCAATCCAATCGAGCATCTGTGGGATGTGCTGAACAAACAAGTCAGATGCATGGAGACCCCACCTTGCAACTTACAGGACTTAAAGGATCTGCTGCTAATATCTTGGTTCCAGATACCACAGCACACCTTCAGGGGTCTAGTGAAGTCCATGCCTCGACAGGTCAGAGCTGTTTTGGTAGCAAAAGGGGGGACCAACACAATATTAGGTGGTCATAATGTTATGCCTGTTCGGTGTATATTCAAATAGAAAAAAGTTATTTGAAATTGTAATAATATTTAAATGAAAAAATGTATCCCTTGAATACTCAACAAACTGCCACTGCAGCATCTGCCAAATGTATAAATGTAAAAGCACATAGGTTATGAGAAATGTGAGGAGCAATGGCATGACACGAACATTTTAATATTCACAAGTGCAAATAATATATACATTTCTGTCTGATCCTCACAGAAAATGTTAGTATGGTTTAGGAGGATGTGGATTCGGGATGGGAACTGTAATGAATTCCTTAAAGGAACCTAAAAATGAGAAATTCTGTCATAATTTACCCTTGCAATCCAAAACCTGTATGACTTTCTATCTTTAACAGAACACAAAATTAATTTGATTCAAAAGTAGATACTTTGAAGAATATCTCCGTGTTTGTTTGGACCTAACTGACTTTCATGTAAAAAAACACTTTGGCATTGTTCAAAATAACTTCTTTTGTGTTCTGCAAAGAGTCATACAGTGACTGGTGAGATTAAGTAAATGACAACAGAATTCACCCTTCACCACAAGTTTGATAGACAGGCGATCTGACCAATCACATCGCCGAATCTGACGTTTTGTCCGACAAAGCAATCAGGAGAGCTAGGAGATTAACGTTGGTGGACTAGAACTTGAAAAACGGTGTGTACTGACGTCTTTCCGCGATTGAAACAACATTTCTTTTAGTGTTCATTCATGTTTATGTCATGCTTATCAATGAACTAGAAGGAAGAGATAATCGGTTCACGAGCAGCTTTAACTGAGGCGCTACAGCGATCACGACACTTTAAAGAGCCACAAAACGGTATTTATTGTTTAAATTTCTTTAAAAAATGACAATTTCAAAGTTGAGACTTTGTTTCATATCAAAAGTAACTAGCTCTGTCCTGTCTGTCAGCGTGTTGTCAGTGTCCTCTTTGCTCCGCGATGTATTTTCTCTACGTCAGAACGTGTGGTGTGAGAGCGCTATGGCTTGTCGGACATAGCAACAGTATCTAAAGGGGGCGGGTCTTTGTGAACAGTCAATTGTCATTATTGAACTGTCAGTGATCTGCTCCTTTGAGTAATTGAAGTCGCTCAATATTAACCCAATTAAACTTTCATACCCTGTTTAATCACCTTATGCCAACGTCAGGAATGGCTAATCTTGTTTCTATTTCAATCTGTCAGCGCAGAGTTTTTTAAGCTCTGATGTCAGTTGTTGTCCTGACTGTGGAGGTGTATCCAAATAAGGGGCAGATGGACAGACGCAAGACTCTTACCAGGCTTGAGACTTCCTCCTGGGCACGTTCTGTCTGCTCCACTTGGAGTGAGGGGTCAGGTGATAGATCAGCTGCCTGCAGATCTTCTCAGTGGACTTGAGAGCATCAGACTCCTGCAAAAACCAGGATGAGAAGAAGCAGGTGATGATGAGCTATTTTGGGAGACAGGATGCCAAATAAAGCTTCGGCTTATGGTCACTGACAGCGTAAACCAAAGGAACTTGAATGTTTACCATGTCTAGTGCTATTAAAACTGTTAAACATGTTAAACATTTAGGTTAATCTGTGAGTGAGCATGATTTAGTTTAAAAAGCGTCACAATATACCACAAGAGGCCTTTTCAGCAATTAGTCAAGAGGTGCTGTAAGGCATGACACGACACATAAATACCGTAAAAACACTGTAAAGCGACAACAGCACAGCAGTAGTTTATAGACCTTTCTCACAACTTCCGTATTTGTGACCAGAATAATGCACTCGTCGTGGTAATCTTCTTCCTCACAGGGCAGGGCAACAGGTAAACAAATGGCGCAAGCCACGAGCAAGAGATATTGTAGCTTACCGGGCTGTTCTTGTTATTCTCAAAAGCAGCCATATTTGTTGTTTCATTCCTTCCCTGTTGATGTTAAAGTTTGACGGAAATGGATTCAGGCTATCCGGCGGGATGAAGGACCAAACTTTCCTGCTCGTGTCCCACATCCCTTTCAGCACAAAGCGACATATGACGCACCTCTGTGGGGAAATATAAAACCAATATTTTTTAAACTAATATTTAACTTATATTATTTATATTACCATTATTTACTGATATCTATTTAAATGGTTTACAGGCTGTAGTATTGTTTCACTGATGGAAATACTAAAATAAACACGCATGCTTAAATGGACGTTGCCTCGTGTATATTTTTTATTTTCAAAATGTATGATATTTGATTTAATAATGAGGATATATTTACTATATATATATATATATATATATATATATATATAATGTACAGTGAGGAAAATAAGTATTTGAACACCCTGCTATTTTGCAAGTTCTCCCACTTAGAAATCATGGAGGGCTCTGAAATTGTCATCGTAGGTGCATGTCCACTGTGAGAGACATAATCTAAAAAAAAAAAAATAGAAATCACAATGTATGATTTTTTAACTATTTATTTGTATGAAACGGCTGCAAATAAGTATTTGAACACCTGAGAAAATCAATGTTAATATTTGGTACAGTAGCCTTTGTTTGCAATTACAGAGGTCAAACGTTTCCTGTAGTTTTTCACCAGGTTTGCACACACTGCAGGAGGGATTTTGGCCCACTCCTCCACACAGATCTTCTCTAGATCAGTCAGGTTTCTGGCCTGTCGCTGAGAAACACGGAGTTTGAGCTCCCTCCAAAGATTCTCTATTGGGTTTAGGTCTGGAGACTGGCTAGGCCACGCCAGAACCTTGATATGCTTCTTACAGAGCCACTCCTTGGTTATCCTGGCTGTGTGCTTCGGGTCATTGTCATGTTGGAAGACCCAGCCTCGACCCATCTTCAATGCTCTAACTGAGGGAAGGAGGTTGTTCCCCAAAATCTCGCAATACATGGCCAATTATGACCAAAAAGTTCTATTTTAGTCTCATCTGACCACATGACTTTCTCCCATGACTCCTCTGGATCATCCAAATGGTCATTGGCAAACTTAAGACGGGCGTTGACATGTGCTGGTTTAAGCAGGGGAACCTTCCGTGCCATGCATGATTTCAAACCATGACGTCTTAGTGTATTACCAACAGTAACCTTGGAAACGGTGGTCCCAGCTCTTTTCAGGTCATTGACCAGCTCCTCCTGTGTAGTTCTGGGCTGATTTCTCACCTTTCTTAGGATAATTGAGACCCCATGAGGTGAGATCTTGTATGGAGCCCCAGTCCGAGGGAGATTGACAGTCATGTTTAGCTTCTTCCATTTCCAGCCTTGTGGAGGTGTACAATTTTGTCTCTAGTGTCTTTGGACAGCTCTTTGGTCTTGGCCATGTTAGTAGTTTGATTCTTACTGATTGTACGGGGTGGACAGGTGTCTTTATGCAGCTAACAACCTCAAACAGGTGCATCTAATTTAGGATAATAAATGGAGTGGAGATGGACATTTTAAAGGCAGACTAACAGGTCTTTGAGGGTCAGAATTCTAGCTGATAGACAGGTGTTCAAATACTTATTTGCAGCTTTATCATACAAATAAATAGTTAAAAAAATCATATATTGTGATTTCTGGAATTTTTTTTTTTTTGATTATGTCTCTCACAGTGGACATGCACCTACGATGACAATTTCAGACCCCTCCATGATTTCCAAGTGAGAGAACTTGCGAAATTGCAGGGTGTTCAAATACTTATTTTCCTCACTGTATGTGTTTACTCTAACATGATCAAAGCAAAATTCACTTTTGCTAAATGCCTCCATACATATTGTGAATATATATTTAGTTTAAAAATATATAACCGTGATGTTAATCGACATTATTTTTTTATTATTATTTATTATTATTATTATTATTTTTTATTGTTTTGTTTCATATTATATTCATATTCAATGCAATGCCTCCTCTAAAAAAAATTTGTAAACATATATTATTATTATTATTAGATAGATTGTCTTTTAAAATAAAAATATATCTATAATTTTATAAAAAAAAGTATTATGTTGTATGTTAAAAAAATAGAATTGTGCTCACCGCATGATGTTTAAACTATTTTGAACTGTATCCAAATCTCGGACAAACAAGATATCAAGGAAGACGTGTCATGTAATGCTGATTCTTTATAGCTACGTAATCTGAGACTTATGTAAATAGGCCTAATTGTTCATTTCCATTAAATGTAATATTTGGCAAATCTGTTAACGAAGTTGTGTATCTATTTTCTCTTGCCCGGGTATGTTTTTCTGGTGTGTTGACACTTGGCAGGAACTCCGTTCCGCAACGATGACTTATTTCAGGTTTTTGTGAGAAAGGTCTATTGCTTTTACGAAATTGAATCAACATCAGTTTGATAAAAGACACCAATGTTTAATAAAGTTATTAATAATAACAATCATTATGAATCAAAAGTTGGGGGTCGGTAAGATTTATTAATATTTTTTTGAAAGAAGTCTCTTGTGCTCACCAAAGCTGTATTTATTTGATCAAAAATACAGTAAAACAGTAAAATTGTGAAATATTATTATAATATATAGTGTCACATGATCCTTCAATAATCATTCTTATATGCTGATTTGGTGCTCATTTCTTCTTCTTCTTATTGAAAACTGAATATTTCTGTAGAAATAGTGATACATTTCAGGATTTATTGATAGAAAGAACAGCATTAATTGTGAAATGTAAATAATTAGTAATATTATAAATGTTACTGTCACTGTTTTTATTCATTTATCTATTTTTAATTGAATGCATCCTAGCTGAAAAAAGTATTAATTTCTTTTTTTTTAAATCTTAATGTCCCCAAACTTTTTATAATAGTGTTGCACTCTCTTTAATTTTTGATGATTTAAATAAATAAAGTAATATTGTATTAGAGTAATAAGAATCTAATGAGAATGGAAATGACAAAAAACCCTAAAGCGAAATGTCTGGACACATTAATTCAGATTTGGGGGGAAAATATGCTTAAATGTCATTAAAATAATGTCATATTGCAAAACAAATCTTAATGGTCCTAAAAACAGGCTTCATTTTCATCATATTGATTTTTGTTAAAGTGATTTTTGTTAAAGAGCGGTACTCTTCCTAAACAAAACATGTAGCTTAAGATAAAGACGAGAGTTCATTTAAAAGGTCGTGCCATTTTGAACTGCTGGGTGAGAGGTTGGTGTAAAATGATCCCAAGTCCTTTGCTCAACAATGCCTGCAGCCATTGCATCAAAACAGGCTTTGGCTCGCCTCTCCCTCTTTAAACGGATTGGCCGGAGCAGAGCTGAGCAAATCTAATCAGCGATACAGCACAACAACGCAAGCGAGGCAGGAAAACACAAAAGACTGCATGAAGCCATTGACTGGAGTGGGCTAAGAAATGACAGAAACTGAACATGTACATCTTGGTGGCCTCCTGATGGCTATTAAGTCAAAACAAAGACATTTGTTGAATCTGGATCGCATATTAATTTGGCTGCTGGTAGCAGTGATTGACAGCAATTATTGACCTATTTTATCGATCTCCCTTAATAAAGAAGCCTTCGGACGGTGTGCACTGACTCCAGAGGGAGTGTTTTTGTCGGAAGGATTTACGTGAACTTTCAATCAGGGACTGAACATTAAGACGCTATAGCTCAATACACAACTGCCACAATTTAATGAAAAACTGTCAATTGCAAGACAGCTAAATGAAAAACAAAATCTATGTGCTACGCACAAACAAAAGCTCATTAAAATGCCTTTTCATATTTCCCATGATTCCCATCATAAATAACTGCCGAGATTGAGGATCAGCTGACTCCTGGGAGCCGAAACTTCATTACATGGTGCTGCATTGAGACACACATTATACTGTATTACAATCAGAAGCTACTTTAAACCCTCAGCTCACGCAAGCTACCCACGTCGTTGTTAAACCAGAGACGGACCACAGACCACACAGCTGTAATACTGAACGGCAAGCTTTTACAAAGTGCATCTTTGTTTCGTTTTTCAGTGATTCGAGCTAAAGAAGCTGATTTTGTGATACAACTGCTGTTACTATTTAATGCCTTTTTGAAATATATTATTGAAATAAACATTTTCTCATTTAAAGTAGTTGTAAATGTTATTTAAAGGCCCACTGAAGTGCTTTGAGACGCATATTCAATTTCCACTGAAACAGGAAGACATGGAGGGACACATTGAACAGCTCCTCCCCTTTTTTAAAATAGCCAATAGTGTTTTGTTTATATCACAGCTTGGCCAGACCCAGTGAGCTTGGTAAAGCCTCAGTTTCCTTCTAATCTCCTCCATATCGCCTTAAAATATAGCATTCTGTGCAGAATTCAAATGGGTCCGATATGTTTTCTGGTCTGCGAACCTCCCGCAGTTTCTCTTGAAGCCAGCACCGAAGTGACTTAAATTGCAATTCATCGACTGGCCGCTAGGGACAGGCTCCAAAAGGGAGCAGAATCTCACTGAGCCCCATGTTAAAATGGCCAACTTTACAGCAGAAAAAAACATGTTTACAGCCTGGTACAAATTGTGGTTTTGGTCTAAACGGCTAATTTTGCCCTTCATGACAACTGTGAGGGGGGTGAATTTTTTTATAACTCATTCCCCACCAAACACAGAATTTTCCGTTATTTGTGAGAAAACGCTTCCCTGCCAAACACAGAATTCTCCGGGTTTTCATGTTTTCACTGTTAGACGCTAGTGGGCGCTATTACACAACTTCTGAGTGAGTACAGAATCTCCAGATCAAAACACAGATGAAGAAGACGCAAGAAAACAAAGCAATCGTATGTAAGCAGATGCATATGTAAAATAACGTGATCATCAACATTAAACAGCGTATAAATCAAAACTATCTAATGTTACTGAATGAAATGTCGACCCAGGACGAGCTCTAGGACTGTGCAGCATTAGGGGTGTTGATGGACTCGATCTACTCCATCTGTGTTTGATCATCGTTCTGAATCTGATCTGGATGTAGTCTTTGATAAAAACATGATTTTCTCAGCTTTTTGTTCAAAATGTAGCTTTTTAACACCCATATTTAAGTGTTGATAAAAAGGAATGCAATTTTTTTTTCGTTTAAAAGCAGGGTCTAATCTTTCTTTTGATATATTGCATGTTCAGATATTCATACAACAAAATATTCTTTGGGACAGTACATTTTTGTGAAAATGATCAAAAACCCTGGCGGTGGCTGGCAACTTTTTTTTATCAAATGCTGGTGGGGAATTAAAGTTCTGCATAATTAAGGGCGTGGCCACTTCGAGTGACAGGTGAATTGCCGTTTGTCTGCTGTCTGTTAGTCATTACGTCACCTCAACTCCAGCCACGTCCCACCTCTTTGCCCATTTTCAGTTATCCGGGAGTGACACGCGGTGATGTGCTGACAAGATGGCAACGGCTCGACCCTACTGCTATCGTGTCACTGGACCGGAGCAGACTGTGTGTGCGCCACGGTGGTTTGCACTAATGCTGTAAACTATTGGAGTCAGTTGTAGCCTACTAGGCTATAAAAATGAACTGATTTATATAGAAACACTTAAATTTTTTTATAATAATAAAGTTATATGAAATACAAACATTTAAAACATTTAAATCCAGATTTATTCAAACATGCATTAAATATTGAAGAACATTAAAAATGATCATGAATATGTAATATGGTGCATATATTTAGCAAAACGCTTCTCTATAGAATTCATTTTTCTAGCTGACTAACAAGTTTATGGACACTGGATAGGGCCTATGGTTTTTCTGAGGTAAATGTGACGTTACATGTTTATAAGCTGTTTTACTGACGTCTTTCCATGGTTGAAATACTGATTGAGCGATTCCATGTGACATGATACGGATTTCTGTAAGTTGTACTCTCTCTTTTAACACACTTTCAGATGTACATTTATGTTTGTTTCGCGCTGTAACTGGTATTAAGGCGGAAGAGAAGATGTGCGCTCCACGTTGCCGCTTCTCTTGAGCCGAGCTGCGAAAGAGCGATCTTACGCCACAGCGCCAAAACGGTATTTATGTTTTTGATTTTCATAATAAAATGGATGTAAATCTGAAATCTGAGACTTTGTTTCATAACAATAGTACCAAAGCACAAAGATTAATGCGATTTATTGGATGGTAGGCACGCTATAATGTCCCGTTCATTCAACTGAAAACAGGATGACTAATCGATTCTTGGATTTAAGAATCGATATTGGTTCGTAAAAAATGAGAATCGATTAAAATTGAGAAATCAATATTTTTTACCCAGTCCTAATATTTATGTCTGAATCGTTCCCTATCCCCTATATTGTGCATTATGTGCCATTCACCATGTAAAAAATAGTAAATGTGTAAACAAGTGACTGATTTTAAACACAGCTTCAGCATCTATTTATAATGTAGGGGGCGGAACGCTTCAGATTCTAGAGAGCATTTGATTGGACAGAAAATCTGACCACAAGCTGAAGTGCAGAGTGATGTCATCAAAATCATTGATTCATTTTGGCGAAAGTGAGAGACTGTAAGTTTTGAATGCTTATATCATCTAAATGCGAATTTTGACATTGTTTTGGAGCACACCAGCTTATAGATAACAGTTAGACTAACATATTCATACTAAAAGCCAAAAAAGTGTCTCGGTTACGTATGTAACCTTCGTTCCCTTTCAGTCAGTCACGTTCGACGTTACATCAGTGTCACTGACGTATTAGGATCCCAATACGTCGGTCACATTCAACGTTATCCAATTTGTCGGTGACGCCGACGTAACGTCGAACGTGACCAACTGAACTTAAGGGGGTCGCACAACGGACGCAAAGCTCAGCGTCGAGCCGCGTCTCAGGTATCTCACACCGCTGAGCTTCGTGTCCGGTGTGCGACCCCCTTTAGATTCTGATTTCATGGGGACTTCTGCACAGAAACTGAAACTGTCTGAATGAACTGATTCATTGAAATTGATCAGACTTTCTGAGTTTAGTGAGAATCAAACTATTCATGTACACAAACTTTCAGAACAATTTGATTCAATAAAATGAATCAGATGTTCCATAGCTGCATATGAGTTTATCGAGTTTGGAATCAGTGAATCATTACCCTTTTTATATACATGTACACAAACTGTTCAAACAAACTAATTCATTTAGAATCAATCTGACTTTCTGACTCTACATTTGATTTCTCTACTTTTAGTTACCCCCCAACACTGATGTCTAACAAAGTCTAACAGGTTTGGATTTCAGGCATGACATCTGAATGGCACATATCCGTTTCTTTGAGGAGCATGGTGGTTTTTCTGAGCTCAGGATGGGATTTTGTCTACCTGTCAGCAGGTAACTGGATGTTTAAAAAGTCAGAGAGGAAGAAAAGAAGCAGAGGAAATCGATAGCAGTCCAATCCCTCGCTCTCAGTTTCTGGGTTTAGATGCTTAGCTCCCCAAGGCTTCTTCGTCCATCTGAGAACAGCCTGAATACTCTTTTTGCAATGTTAAAATACTCCCACTAATCTGTCCTGCTCAGATCTGATTCAAATTGTTTTCCTCAGCAAACTCAAACCTAGAAGGTAAATGCTAATGCTTGTGATGGTGCATGCATAAACAAACAAACGTTTTTCTTGGGTTTTATTACATTAAATGGATAATAAAAGCAGAGGCAGAACAGTTTATTGAATAAAAGTATTTTTTCTCACTAAATTTGCACATAAACAAACTTTCTACCAGGGCCTGCCTGCCTGCCCATCCATCCATCCATCCATCCATCCATCCATCCATCCATCCATCCATCCATCCATCCATCTCCTCTCTGTTCGCTTATCAAACTTCTTAAAGGCATTTTAAACCTATTTTCTGTTTACTTCCTTGCATTCAAATATGAATTAAACTGGAATTAGAAATTGGGATTTTGATTCGTAACTAAATTCTAAACAGCGCACAACCCAGCTTTCTATACCGACACATTCACAGGTTAAAGTTACTCAATGAGTTGCATCCTAATTCAGTCTATTACAATTGTTTATGCTTGTGATGTGCTCCTGTTCTTACTTCAGCGAGCTTCACATTGATTTACTGTCAAAATGAGCCATTGCAATACGTGACAGAGAATCGAAAACCAATGTCAGAGCCAGCCGTTTAGTCAGTGACTACTCTTACATTCTGAATCATTGAGTGATGGTAGGCTACAGTAGGTTATCCAAAATGTTGGCTAGAATCTTGTTTCATCAGATATGCAAACTGCTGACAAAACGTTTTCTCTGCACTTCTGTGTATATGAGATCTGTACCCAATGTAACCAATACCCACTCCAAGCAGCACTTGAACCGGGGTCTCCGGTGTGGGAGGTGTGCGTTAAAAAGGATGCACACCTGCTAGATCATTGAAAAGTTCATTGGAAAAACATGACTGCGGTGACATTTCTGCAAAATTATATTACATTGCTTTTTTCACTTTTTGCGACACTTTCAGTCATTTGAGTGGCACTAAAAGCGTTAATTTTTATCCAAAACAGATGAACGTGAATCTGGCAAAATGTTATTTTTGGTTTTTAAATGTATCGTGGCAGTACAGAAGAGCTAAAAGGTTAATACCGTTTTTTTATTCGCTTTGGTACGATTTTCACTAGTAAGGTGTACATTTTCAAAACTCTTAGTACAAAAATCCAAACTGATCACTCTTGTAACACAGCTAGTCCTTCTTTCAAAACCTGATGTAATGCTTTCATTCAGTTGTACATATTTTCAGTCCACATAATCATTGTTTCAAACACAAGATTATTGTAATATGTAATGAAAACATTTGGTTTAATCACCGAAAGGCGACAGTATGATCTTCTTTCAGTTTAGTACTTATAACAATCAGTTCATTCAACAGAAAACAATGCAAGATACATGTTTCAAATCACCCTCGTTGCTGAATTATCTACAGTAACACAGGCTAGAGATGCCACATAATAAAATACACTTACATTACCTAACTTATGTAATTGAATCCATAATGTTTGTAATAGTATCTATTCAGTGTGTTTTCAAAAGGCGTGATGACGTTATGACTCAGCCACAAGGTTCTGGGCTATAGAACAGAGCTTGCTGCCAATACAGTAAATGTTCTCACTGTGCCATATGACTGAATCTACACTGTAGTTGACCTTTATACAGGTGAGTTACAGTAATGCGGCAGTCTCTACCATGGTAATCTGTTTACAGTGTCACATGGCATACATACTGTAATGTAAAATGCTGTATTTGATGCCATCTGTCTCCCTTCTCTCTTCTGATGCATTTCTTATCAGTCTGATGTTACACCGTCATTGACTATTTCCTTTCTCTTATACTCTTTTCTGCTCTATGTTCACAAATTGAAAATATTTCTGTCCCACCTACCCACACACACGTCTAGTTCACTATCTTTGTGGGGACACTCCATAGACGTAATGGTTTTTATACTATACAAACTGCATGTTAGTATATCCCCTTACACCAGGGGTCGGGAACCTTTTTTGACCAAAGAGCCATTTTTTCATTTTTGGTTAATGCATTTTTCCAAAAGAGCCACAGTAAAAAATTATATTAAATTATTATTAAAAAACATGCTTTTTTTCCCAATAAAATTTGAACAATAGTAATTATTAGGTCCATAACTAAAAACAAACACATATGCAGCAAACAATAAATAAGTTGCAATATGGAATTAATTGTGCAGGGCTTTGTGAGGTTGAGTTATAAATCCTCTTAGTGTTTGTGAATGCACACAGTGCTTACATCTACTGTGTTTACGTGAATACTCGACTTGGCATTTTGATATATTTCTGTAGCCTATTAATTTGATGTGCAGCCAAGGACAAAGCTGTGCTTGTCCGTGTTGCACTCGGAGCATGTGCACAGCATCCTGTCAGTAATTCAATTGTCTTTCGCGATTTATCACGCTTTTATAATTTATTTCCGTCAACTGAAATCTGCGTGGATTATCATAAATACACATTTATTTATCACAAGGGTCTCTACGGCAAAAGCGAAAGTACCTGCGAGTGAAATGTTTCGAAATGTCTCTTTTCACAGCAGACCACCAGTTTCAATAAAAGGATATATTAACGTTTATATAGCCTACTTTTAAATTTTCGCTGCTGTTCTAAAAATGGTTTTCGGTTACCTTTAACAAGCCACAGCTGCTTGAATCCCAGAGCAGAAGCTGTTACCACAGAAACGTAAGTGGGTATTGATTGCTGTCGCGACTCGTGACACTCGCGAACAGCACTGAACACGCGCGGCCGGTACAACTTGAATATTAGCTATTATCATACGTTTCATTAACTTCGGTAGGCTGTACAACAAGGGAATTGTAATTGGCTGCTTTTTTCTGCAGAGAGCGGATCTCTGTTGATGTGTCTCATTTTTTTTCTATCGATCATTTGTTGGTAAAGGGTGAGAGACCTGAGCCACATTATTTTTGTCAAAGAGCCAGGTGTGGCTCGCGAGCCATAGGTTCCCGACCACTGCCTTACACTAAGCCTACTCCTAAACCAAAACAAAACTTTCTGTACGAAAGACTGTCTTAGGAACCAAAGTTGTTGTCACACGGATAGATTAGAGTGTTACACGCAGGAAGTCAATGTGGTGAATGTTCATCTCTTCACGCTTGTTTAAGCTTCTGTTTAATGCGTTTATGCCTTGATACCATTAATACAGATGGCAAACCAAAGACTGTTAATAAATACATCTTTGTGAGGAATCTATTCTCCGACTCTTGATTCTCTGACCGGAATCGTGTCCATATTTGGCCGCCTCAATCAGCATATTATAAAGTAGCACGCCTTCGCTACAAAAGTGGTCCTTCGAGCCGGATTGAGAGCAAGATCGAACCAATATGGACAAAGCGGAAAGTGACCTATCAGAGACAATGTCCAGATCTCGACGCAAGATTAATCTGCCTACACATCTGGATGATTACGAGGTTGGTTACCATCCTGCTGGTGACCCTTCTCCAAAAGCTTCCTCTCAATGTCCTAGTCATCCCCGAAGCAGCTCGAGGAAAACGTCACGCAGTGGTGCCAGCTCTCAATCCAAGACAAGTAGGCGTTCCGTTACATCCGATGGCGTTTACATCCCACCAGAGCTCTCTAGCGTCCAGACTGCTATGTTGGAGGAGAAGATCAAACAAAGACAGTATGACAGTCTACGACAGCAGGTAGAAGAGGACTCATTGATTGATCTGGAATATCAGAGACTGCAGACACAAGCTAAAGAGGCTCAGCGAATGCAAGAGGAAGCGATAGCCGCGAAGGAGGCTCTGTTGAGGAAACTAGAATTACAGCGCAAGCTTCAAGATGCAAAGTCTGAACTCGAAGTAGCTAAGCTTGTATCCTCTATGCTTTCTGAAGACTCTAGAGCAACCACTCCAGTTCCTACAGACTCTGGTTCTCCAAACGCTCCACAGCTTGCAGCACGGAGCCAGGCTTGTTCACCACAGCTCATGCCTTCCGAACCTCAGCAGCCCTCCTTCCAGTCACCCGCTGTGACGTCAACGCTTTTGCCCTGTCTTACGGCACTGCCTGATCCTGAGGTCACTGCAGCGTCACCTAGACCACCACAAGCATTCTTACCGTCAGTCCCTAATGTAGCACCAAGGGCTTCTACTGCGGTTCCAGTACACCGTGTGTCATTAGCATCGAATGTGGCCTCTCAGTCGGCAGTAGAGTTCACCATCCCGACCTCCGCTGCTTACTCCATGAGCAGCAACATGCAGCCTGTTACTGCCACATTACCTACCCTTCGCTACAGGCTACAACAGACAGCCACAACGCCGGTGACCACACTTCCAGGTCTGTCGCAGTTCCCTGTCTTCAGTCACCAAGCATCAACGACAACACGTCATGCTCCTGGTTACGTTAAAGTATCTGAGCCTTCCCCCTCAATTGCCTACTCACCTCAACTGAGTCCAGAGATTCTGCTCGCATCAGCATATGGCATTCCACGACCCATGTTACCAGTCTTTGCGAGTGGTGCTGAGAGTGACTTTGCTTTGTTTAAGTTAGCATTGGACAATTTGTTGAGTAAGCACCATCATATCAGTGAACAGTATAAATATCATGTTCTCTTGAGTCATTTGGAACTTCCTAGTGCTCATCAGCTCGCTAAATCCTTCATGTATCATCACCAGCCTTACACTGCTGCTCTGCAGGCACTTCAGGATAAGTATGGACAACCAAGACAGCTTGTTCAGTCTGAGTTGGGTGCCATCTTGAGTACCCCACCTCTTAAGCTGGGTGATGCCAATGCCTTTGACTCATTCGCCTTGTCAGTACAGTCTTTAGTGGGTATGTTGAGTACACTTGAAGGTCAGAATGGGTACGAGCTTTTATGTGGCTCACATGTAGACCGTCTCTTGAGTAAACTGCCACCAGCTTATCGCGACAGTTTTGTCGAATACTGCCTAAATCGGGGTATTCTCCAGACTGGCACCGACAAGACTTACACACTACCTGATTTCGCAGACTGGCTCCAGATTAAATCCCAAGCAAAACGAATTTCGAGCAGAGCTGCAGCTATGTTCCAAAGTGAAGCTCTGAAGCCCCCTGGTAGAGCTAGAATACCACCTCATCCAAGAGGGCAGCCAAGGCCAGTTCTTCTGACACGTGAGAGTGTAGCTAGGACGTCTGAGTCGACATCCCCTAAATTCAGCTCCAAGCCCAAGCCATACTGTCCTCATTGTGACAACAGGGATCACTACCTTAACGCTTGTGAGGCGTTTAAGAAGTTGACTACCTCTCGGATCGTATCTTGGATTAAGGATGGTAAACGATGTTGGAGATGTGGAAGGTCACATGCTGTAGAGTCTTGCAACCTCAAACGTCCATGTAGAATCTGTAAAGAGCTACATCTCACAGTTCTACACGATTCTATCAAAGACACCACCAGTGCTGTCCTCACTGTTAGCCTCCCATCGACCCGAGTTTACTTGGACAGACCGAACCGTACACCCAGAGTCATGCTGAAGGTCGTCAAGGTCCTCCTGCACAATGGACATCACACGATGGAGGCATATGCGGTTCTTGATGATGGATCAGAGAGAACACTCGTGCTTTCCCCAGTCGTGCAGCAGCTCAAGCTTTTCTGTACTCCAGAGTTACTTCATTTACAGACTGTTCAGCAATCTCATGCAGAACTTAACGGTTCGTCCGTTTCCTTTGAGGTTTCAGCGGTCACCAAACCCATGCAGAGGTTCACTATTTCCAATGCCTTTACTGCGCCCGGTTTGAGTCTTGCAGAACATAACTACCCAGTGGCTGCACTCCAACGAGCTTATCGTCATCTGAGAGATCTTCCTCTTCTTCCTGTTGACAGAGTCAAACCACTACTCCTCATTGGTTCTGACATGCCGCATCTCTTAACGCCGATACAGCCTGTATGCAGAGGACCAGACGGAGGTCCAATAGCCATCAGAACACAGCTGGGATGGTCTCTTCAGGGTCCAATGAGCCCCAAGCAGCCCTCACGGTGTTATCAGCAGTGCCTTAATATCACCACCACTCCACTTCATGATGATTTGATTCGGCACGTCGAACGTCTCTGGCAGCTAGACACCTTCCCATACAATGAGAAGATGGTCACCAGGTCCAAGCAAGACAAAGACGCTCTTGCTGTGCTCCAAAACGCCACCACCAGTGTAAACGTAGATGGTGTTCAACGTTATGCCACACCATTGCTCCGACGCATGCCCATGACAATATTCCATACCGACAAGAACGCTGTTCTTCCTTGTCTTCGCAGTACAGAGCGCAGATTGGCACGAGATCCAGAACTAGCAAAAGCCTACTGCACTGAAATCCGCAAGTTGGAATCTGCTGGGTATGTAGCCAAAATAACCACAGAAGAAGCACACAATACCTCAGAGTCCTGGTTTATCCCGCACCATATTGTGCAACATAATGGCAAGAACAGGATCGTCTTTAACTGTTCATTCCAACACCAGGGCCAGTCATTGAACAGTCAGCTGCTTCCTGGGCCGATGCTGGGATCCTCGCTGTTAGGTGTGCTCCTGCGGTTCCGACAACACACAGTGGCTGTGAGTGGGGACATAAAAGCCATGTTCCATCAGGTACGCTTGTTGCCCAGGGACAAACCATTGTTACGGTTTCTTTGGAGGAACATGAGCAGAGACCAGGAGCCTGAGATGTATGAATGGCAGGTGCTTCCGTTTGGAACTACATGCAGCCCGTGTTGCGCCATTTACGCCCTCCAGCGCAGTGCTCAAATCCAGCAGAACGACCAGGCCAGTCTGGTTAACATAGTTGAGAATTCCTTCTATGTTGATAACTGCCTGCACAGCACTTCAAACGCTGATGAAGCTAAGGAGGTAGTTGATGGACTTCGTCAATTACTGTCTGAGGGAGGCTTCGACCTGAGACAGTGGGCCTGCAACGTACCCTCTGTCATCGAACACCTTCCCGCCGAAGCAAGGTCTGCTAACAGTGAACTGTGGTTGACAAAAGCTAGTACAGACCTACAAGAACCCACTCTGGGCCTACGGTGGGACTGTCTCAATGACACCCTAGGTTATAACTTGCGATCAACCGAGTCCCTAGAGCCTACTATGAGGAACGTATACAAAACCGTGGCCAGCCAGTACGACCCACTGGGGTACATCATCCCGTTCACCACCCGGGCTAAGGTTCTCATCCAAGACCTCTGGAAGCAGAATTTGGGCTGGGATGATCCAATAAACCCTTTACAGCTAAGAGAGAAGTGGCTAGCATGGATACGAGAGATTCCTAATCTCCTTCAGATGCACTTTCCTCGACCTTATGCCCCGGCCTGTGCTGATTACCCGAGTGTCATCCGGGAACTCCACGTATTTTGCGATGCATCAGAAAGAGCGTATGGCTCAGTGGCCTATTTGCGTACTACTGATGATCAAGGTCATGTTCATGTCGCCTTTGTTCTGGCCAGATCCAGAGTGGCTCCCAGAAAAGGCCTCTCTATGCCTCGTTTGGAGCTGAGTGCAGCCCTGACTGGCGCCCAGCTAGCCAAAGTGATTCAGACTGAGTTGTCTCTTAATCTTCATACCGTCACCCTCTGGTCTGACTCCACAACCGTGTTGAACTGGATCACCTCGGAGTCCTGTCGTTATAAGGTATTTGTAGGGACACGCATAGCAGAGATCCAGACCCTCACAGACACTGCTGAATGGCGGTACATCGATTCAGCTCATAACCCTGCTGATCACATCACAAGAGGCCTGACACTGACCCAGATCGCAGGACCCCACCAGTGGAGTTCAGGACCAGACTTTCTCTTTCAACCTTCTGACCAATGGCCATCTACACCCGTCACTGAGGTAGAATCGGAGATCAGTGAGTTGAGGAAAACTGCATTCATCGGCACTGTCAAAGTCTCCAATCATTTACCTGTGGACCCTGATCAATTCCACACATGGCAAGAGCTTGTTGAGGCCACTGTCAGGTCCCTACACGGGGCGGCTACTGCAGACGATGACTCTTCTCTGCAAGCGGATGACTATGTTGAAGCAGAGAAACTTATCCTGGCCCAAGCTCAACAGGACTCATTCCCATTAGAAGTCCAAGCTCTGAAGACTGGACAGCTGATTTCAGCTACTAGCCGTTTGGCATCCCTTGCACCGGAGTATGATAAGGACACAGGTCTTATCAGAGTAGGGGGACGGTTACGAAGAGCGAGTGACCTTGACCTTGATGCCATCCATCCTATACTGTTGGATCCTGGTCATTCTACAACAAAGCTGTTAATTAAGGAGACTGACCGTCGACTTCTGCATCCTGGTTCTGAAAGGGTGTTAGCGGAATTGCGTCGCCAGTATTGGATACTTCGGGGCAGGGAAGCCATCCGTAAGCAACAACGCAAATGCCAAGATTGTCAGTTCTGGCGAGCCAAGCCTGAAGTCCCCCAAATGGCCGATCTTCCATCTTGCAGGCTGCAACTTCACCAGCCGCCATTCTATTCTACTGGGGTAGATTGCTTCGGCCCCCTTTCAGTTAAAGTTGGTCGTCGCCACGAAAAAAGATGGGGCATCCTTTACAAGTGCATGACAACTCGATGTGTGCACCTTGATCTGTTAGACCATCTTGACACTGATGCATTCCTGCTGTCTCTGCGTTCCTTTATAGCAAGACGAGGTAAGCCCATGGAATTGCTCTGTGACAACGGTACCAACTTTGTAGGAGGAGGCCGAGAACTACGTGACACTTTTGATGCCATGGCACCCAAGCTTCAAGAACTGCTTGCTCCACAGAAGATCAGATTCCGTCACATTCCACCTAATGCTCCTCATTTCGGAGGAACCTGGGAGCGTGAAGTCAAATCTGTAAAGGCTGCACTTCGGGTCATCCTGCGAGAGCAAACAGTGCCAGAGCCAGTGCTACGGACTTTATTCGCGGAGGTTGAGGGTATTCTAAATGCCAAGCCTCTCGGCTATGTATCTTCCGACATAGCAGACGTTGACCCAGTGACTCCGAATCTGCTCCTTATGGGCCATCGTGATTCCTCTCTACCTCAAGTCTTTTTCGACTCTTCCAATATGCTAGGAAGACGCAGATGGAGACACAGTCAGGTGTTGGCGGATCAGTTCTGGACTGCCTTTATCCGGGATTACCTCCCAAGTTTACAGGACCGGCATAAATGGCGAAAGGATGGCAAAGAGTTAACTGTGGGCCAAGTGGTTCTCATTGTTGATCCCCAACTTCCTCGTGCCCTCTGGCCTGTGGGCACAGTGACTGAGACATTGGCTGGACCTGACGGGAAAGTTCGCACTGCTCGTGTCAGTGTTAATGGAAAATCCTACACCCGCCCAGTGGTTAGGCTGATTCCACTTCCTCACTTTGAGGAAGAGTCTTAGACACTAGACAGACTTTCTTGGTGTTTACAATTATCCCGTCAGATAATTGGGGGCGGCTGTGTACGAAAGACTGTCTTAGGAACCAAAGTTGTTGTCACACGGATAGATTAGAGTGTTACACGCAGGAAGTCAATGTGGTGAATGTTCATCTCTTCACGCTTGTTTAAGCTTCTGTTTAATGCGTTTATGCCTTGATACCATTAATACAGATGGCAAACCAAAGACTGTTAATAAATACATCTTTGTGAGGAATCTATTCTCCGACTCTTGATTCTCTGACCGGAATCGTGTCCATATTTGGCCGCCTCAATCAGCATATTATAAAGTAGCACGCCTTCGCTACACTTTCTGTATTTTTACATTTTCAAAAAACTCCTTCTGTATGATTTATAAGCTTGTTTCCTCATTGGGAACAAAAAATGTCCCCACAAGGACAAGGATTTAGGATATTGCCATCTTTATGGGGACATTATGTTTACCAGGCCACACACACATAGTGGTTATAATTGCTTATAATGTAAAAAAATATATTATATGGTAGGTTAACCATATCGGAAAATGCAAACAAAGTAGAAACTATGTCTATACTATAACTTATTATCTATAGAAATCGTCTCGGGTTATGACTATAACCCTTGTTCCCTGAGAAAGGGAACTTGAACTGCGTCCAAGACACTTTGGGGACTATCCCCAAAGTGTTTTGGACGCAGTTTGAGTTCCCTCGAAAGGGAATGTCTCGTGTTATGGTTATAACCCTTGTTCCCTGAGAAAGGGAACTCGAACTGCATCCAAGACACTTTGGGGATAGTTCCTCGAAAAGGAACTATTGGTGTGGTGTACAAAATAATTAATTGATTAACCATTAAGTTCAGTTAGATCAAATAAACAGACAAATGTATTAACCTGAACGAGAAGAGATGCAGATCAAAAGTTTGATAGTAAGAGCTTTATGAAAGGCAGTTAAATAGATGAAACACTTATTTTGTGTAGTGAAAAGTATACTTTGAGGTTTTGTGTATTGTACTAACACAATTGAAAATATGCTGAAATGTTTGAAAAAAGAGCACTTTTGAAGAACTGTTGTGATATTAGTACTATGAGTTTTGAAAATGTACACCTTGCTTGTGAAAATAGTACCAAAGCGAATAAAAAACTGTAATATCAAGTTTGAAAATAATGTACCACCTACACTTAACCCTAATGAATAGCGCTAACCAAAGCAAACGTGAAATAAAAACACATTTGCTAAAACACCCATGCCATTTTACTTAAGTTTTTGAGCTCTTTTATAGTGACCTACTCAGCAAGTTTACTACGTTAGGAAAGCTATAGGGTACAACAGGGATAATGCCGCAGCACTTTCCTAAACATCCACTTTTCAGGATACACATGGAAATTTGTCTGATCCTTGGCGCGTTTGCGGGCAACAGCGCAAAGTTGATTCTGTGCTAATTTGATCTAATATTTGATGTTTTTTTTTATTTAAGTAGCAAATGAGAATCGCTAAAATTATTGAATATATTTTGAGACAAAAAACTTCTAAATGATTTTCAGTGTTGTTCAAGCTAATTGAAGCTACAGTTTTTCAATAACGGAAGAATATGTAAAAGTGTGGTAATTGGGGTAAAAGGTGCCGCTGCTGTTGAGGTGAAAGACACAATATTTAACATGATAATAAACAGCTGACTGACTTTTTCATTAGTTGACATGACATGGTTAGATTCAGATGGTAAATATTATATATTAAGTTGGGCGTCCACCTTAGAGATAATCACCATATTTATAATAAAACCATCATATTTAAAAATATGATATATTAATCATATCAGCTAATAAAATATAATTAATTTTTACTACTGTAAATCTATATTATAAATCTAAATTATTATGGGATCTCCTCATATGCTTTCATAATCTTTACCTTTTTAAAATGATTTTGTTTCTGTATATTTAATGGACAAAAATAAATTATTTTTTTAATAAAATAAATTATCACAATAAACTGAAAATAGAGCAAACTTTGTTAAAGTGATTGTTTTAAACAAGTATAAACTAAGACATTATTAACCCATTTCTGCTTTGTGGCAGAGCACATTATCCTGCTGAAAGAGCCACAGCCACCAGGGAATGCCGTTTCCATAAAAGGGTGTACATGGTCTGCATCAATGCTTAGGTAGGTGGTACATGTCAAATTAACATCCACATGGATGGCAGGACCCAAGGTTTCCCAGCAGAACATTGCCCAAAGCATCACACTGACTTATAGTGTATGGGATATATTCTTCCCATAGTGCATCCTGGTGCCATGTGTTCCCCAGGTAAGCGACGCAGCCGGCCATCCACGTGATGTAAAAGAAAACATGATTCATCAGACCAGGCCACCTTCTTCCATTGCTCCGTGGTCCAGTTCTGATGTGCCCACTGTTGGCACTTTCAGCGGTGATGCATGGGCACCTTGACTGATCTGCGGCTATGTATTCTGACACCTTTCTGTCAGAACCAGCATTAACTTCTTGAGCAATTTGAGCTACAGTAGCTCGTCTGTTTGACCGGACCACACAGGCCAGCCTTCACTCTCCATGTGCATCAATGAGTCTTGGCCGCCCATGACCCTGTCACCAGTTCACCGCTCTTCCTTCCTTAGACCACTTTTGATAGATAATGACCACTGCAGACCGGGAACACCCCACAAGAGCTGCAGTTTTGGAGATGCTCTGACCCAGTCGTCACCCAGCCATCACAATTTGGCCCTTGTCAAACTCGCTCAAATCCTTACGCTTGCCCATTTTTCCCGCTTCTAACACACCAACTTTGAGGACAAAATGTTCACTTGCTGCCTAATATATCCCACCCACTAACAGGTGCCGTGATGAAGAGATAATCAGTGTTATTCACTTCACCTGTCAAAGTTATGCCCGATCGGTTTTGCAAAAATGTAGGTAGAGGCTACATATTTAGGTTGGAAATATGATAAATGTTGATTCTATTTGCTATTCAAAAAAAGTCTCAAAAGAAAAGGACAAGCCATGCCCCTTCAAGTGGATCTATTATTGGAAAGTGCTCCTCTCGGTGGCCTTTCTGTCCAATTAAGTCCAAACAGGACTGTGGATTTTCACCATGGAATGAAAACATCACTGATGGCTCTCTTGAGCAAAATAAAGGTCACTGCCATCTTTCTGTACTTCTCACGCTTTGCAAACTAATTTAGGACAGGGCTGAAGCGCGAGTGCCCAAACTCCAGTACCGGCCATGGGATGACAGCTGCCCGTGGACTTATACAGTCGGCGGGCTGTAGAATTGGCTCGCCAAGCCTCTTACCGCCAGCTAAAAATAAAAGCTCTACATATCTGGAGACTGAGTAATGAACATGTGCATAGGTTTTGGCTCCAGCTCACGTAGGGATCCACAGTTGATGTTGGCAGCTGTGGGCTGGTATCGTGTCAAACCCTTCGACTAGCCACCTCATGAGTTTGTGTTTACGATCATCCTCGCTTATTAGTGCTAGTGGCTTACCCTCTTTGGACACTGCATGTCTCTGGCCAAATTGAGCAAAAGCTCATGGGAAATTGGATCCACTAGGTTGAGGAAGGCAGCGTTCTTGTAGAGGATATCGTTGAGAGATGTTCCTTCAAGACCCAGGTCCTGTCGAGAAAGCACAAGAGAGCGAGAGAGCTTGTTAAGCATGTAGGATTACAAATTCGAGGAAAGGTCACTGTTAAACCTTAATATTCAACAACTTAATCCTTTCATCTCCATTCACGAGATTACGCAAGGGGCTTTTTTGAATGACAAGGAGATAAAGTAATCTTTCCATCATGATTACTTCTAGTGCTTTGAAAGAAACACATCTCTAAATAGAACAGCCAAACTGTTTGTTGATCTATTGCTAGACTAGCGCTGCTAACCTTTCCGTCCAGCTTCTTTATGTAAGCCGGAGAAAGTGTGTGCAGACACAGTGACAGCTTATTAGCCGGGCTTATCGTAGACAGCTAAAGTGTTTTCCCCCACTGAACATCGAAGGCAAGCAAGTCTGATACGACCAACAGGGAAAGAAAAAAAGCATGCGGGAGAATCAAGAAAACATTCCCTGAGGACGACGTTTCTTGTTTAATCCACTGGTCTGTGCAATTAGTAGTGACAAAGCTAACGTATAGAAGTGAATAAGAGGGTGAAAACACATTTAATGCCTCCAGGCAAATGCCAGCATCACAAAGCAACAACCACGCCACCCTGTGAGTCGATTCAAAGACAGATCCCACGGAAATTGATGAAGAAACTGGCAGGCGGAGGAAAGCTGCTGAGTCCAGGGAAGTGGAAACTCCCTTCGGGTTTCACACTGATATATTGCACTTCTTTTTCTCAGGGATTCCCTGACATCTGGGAGCCCCTCCAAGCTCTCTATTTTTCATCTATAAAGCATAAGCACGGGTCATATCTGTTCTGCAGTACTTTTTGATCACAGCATCCTCTAAAATGAATATGACTGCATTGTAATTTAAGAAAGCTTTTCCGTAAAAGTGTTTGGAAGGATTTCTTTGTACTGTAATTTTGCACATTTATACGATGCCAGGATGGGGGAAAAAGCTGACGTTAGCCATTGCTCAGTAAAGGATTGAGAGTTCAGTTAATGTATACGAGGGTGTCGACTTAAAGGGTTAGTTCACCCAAAATTGAAAATAAAGTCAGTAATTACTCACCCTCATGTTGTTCCAACCATGTAAGACCTTCGTTCATCTTCGGAACATAATTTAGTATATTTTTGATGAAATCTGAGAGCTGTCTCACTCCTCCATAGGCTTTCAGAGGGAATGAAACTTGATGGCCCAGAATAGTAAGTAAAAACGTCATTTAAGGAGTCCAAATGACTACAGTGGCTCTGTATTAAGTCTATCATGCGACGAAAATACTTTTTGAGCGGAAAAACAACAAAAATAACGACTTTATCCCACTATTATTGTTGTTCAACTTGAGCCTCTGACGAGAGTTCGCGGGAGTGCCACGACGCATGCGCGAGAACTGAGATTAGTAGTAGTAGAATCTGCTCAAATTGAACAACAATAATAGTGGGATAAAGTCGTTATTTTTGTTGTTTTTCCGCTCAAAAAGTATTTTCGTCGCATGATAGACTTAATACAGAGCCACTGTAGTCATTTGGACTCCTTAAATGACGTTTTTACTTACTATTCTGGGCCATTAAGTTTCATTCCCTCTGAAAGCCTATGGAGGAGTGAGACAGCTCTCAGATTTCATCAAAAATATACTAAATTATGTTCCGAAGATGAACGAAGGTCTTACATGGTTGGAACAACATGAGGGTGAGTAATTACTGACTTTATTTTCAATTTTGGGTGAACTAACCCTTTAAACTTCATGTTTTAACCTTCTTTTAAACATATTGATACTACAAATGGAGTCCACAATAGCACAAGACATCACAGAATTCATCAAATCCATTCCTAATATTTTCTGATGCAGTCCAATGAAATTACTGTATGTCACTTCATAGAAGATGATGTCATTTAGGAACAAGCTTTTGTTAAAAAAAAAGGACAAGTTTTTGTTATTTAGATACTGAAAGATGGACACCTATACAGCAATATTTAACATGTTTTGCTTCGAGGAAAACAATGAAGAAATGCATAGAACATTTCTTAATAATCTGTTTTTTTTTTACTGTTGCACCTGGGAATGACCAAAATGTAGCCTAGAAATCTAGATGCACCCTAGTGGCAGCAAATGTAAGGGTCGTCTAGCAACTCTCCGTTGGCTTGTGAGCTTCAAAAACCATACTCTAGTCAGGCCAATCACATCGTGTATAGAGTCGGTGGGCGGGCTTAATATAATGACGGCAGAGTTGCGACGTTTCCACGTGAATTCCCTGCTACTTCCCTGCTAACAAAGAATGCCCTGAAGTCATTCTTAAAAAAGGAAGATGTGTTCAGAGTTTTACCGACCGGATACGGCTAAAGTTTAATCTATCAACTAGCTCCGCTGGTGGGAAAACACATGGGACACTCAGCCACAACCCGCTTGTGATTGTTGTCTCACCACTGATAGGAGTATGAGGTCTCTGCGGCGTTTCTAAATTTGTGGCTGTTTTCAATAGGGGTGTCGAAATTAATCGTTTCTACGATGCATCGTGATGCAGACTAGGACGATTCGATATCGGTTCAGTAATAGACCATAACCGATTATAATGTACTGATTATTTTCTGACGTCATTTGTCACGTGCGCGCGTTCTCGCGGTTGTATACACTGGCAGAGAGAGGCGAGACGCGAGTGCGAGTAATTAAAATGCTCTAACTACTTTAAAAGCCGACATCTGCACACATTTCGGCTTTTTATGAACAACCTGGTAAGCACCACCTGGACAACACACGCGCTGTGTGTAAATCAAAGCTATCTGATTTATCGAAACGATTTCATTTACACTTTGGCACATAAATGTATCTCCCCAAACGGATATAAATCCGATCTTCAATTCCCGCACTATATGCAGATTTATTGAAGTTCACGCATTTTATTGATCATCAGCTAATTTCAAAATTAAAGACCGCAATAGGAGAGAGCGTGGCAACAGCACTGGTCATTCATTCAGTTTCTTTACTTTTAATGAATAGGATTGTATGTTGAGCACCTACGACTTTACTGTCGGTAGTTTGTAAATAACACGCTCTCACACGCGCATCTTTTTTTTTGTATTGTTGCAAGGAGTAAAATTTACATATGTGGTTTCAACAACCAGATGCATTTAGACTTTAGTTTTTACTGTAATGCGGCCCAGACCACCTCCTGAAGTGGCTTTTAGTATTTTGTGTATTTGTTCTAAAAACTCCTGTTGTCTTCTGTGCCCAGACTTGAGTTTCGTTTGATACATTCAAGAAGCGTGTTTTCTTTGGGCAGGTAAAATGAAAGGTTCAGTTCATATAACTGACTGACAACATTGTATACATGAGGATGCAGTGCATCGTCAATACATTCTGATATCGAATTGAACTGAATCGATGGCATCATAATCGTAATTGAACCGAACCGTGAGACCAGTGTAGGTTCACACCCTTAGTTTTCAAACTGGGTGTTTATAAACCATGCGATGAAAATGATCCCCTTTACCCGACCCCACCCCTAAACGCAAATAAGGTAATGAAGTGAAAAACGCCCTCTGTTTATGGCCTCGTCCACTGATCTAGTAACTCCTATTACTAACCTGCAGAGACCTATACTTGACTGATAGCGCTCTGGTTGGTTGTAGCACTATCCTATTGCGTGCAGAAGGAATTTGAACAACAACCGTTTATCCCGCCCCACGGATTGAGCCCTGCCAATGGTGAGTTCCCAGACCCAACATCTTGATGAGGGTCTGGCTTGTGAGACTAACAAAAATGGAAAAATCCACTCAAAATCCAAAGCAGTGAAATGATTTTAAATTCATCCCTGTGCTCATTTAATTGTGATTAGTGTTATTTTAGTATTATTTATATTATT
Source organism: Romanogobio albipinnatus (assembly GCA_023566225.1). Taxonomy (NCBI): domain Eukaryota; kingdom Metazoa; phylum Chordata; class Actinopteri; order Cypriniformes; family Gobionidae; genus Romanogobio; species Romanogobio albipinnatus. The sequence goes on along the minus strand of CM042259.1, from coordinate 38,365,860 downwards.
ATGGTATTTATTCACATTTTAAATGAGCTTTTTATTTGTATATTTTTAGTTTTCATTTTAATCTTAGGTTTTAGTCATTTTGTCATGCACTTATGTTTATTCGTTTAACTTTTTATGTTTCCGTTTTTCATATATTTATATTTTATTTCATCTTTATTTTAATGACCAAAAACTATAGTTTTAGTTAACAACAACAACAGTTTGTGATTAATGTAAACAAACTCATTTGATTTCCATCTCGATCCAATATTTTTAGACATACAGTCAAACCAAAATCTATTCAGACATCTTCTACATTTTCTCACATTATCACAGTTTATTCACTATAGTTTAGAAAATGGTAATAAAATATGACAAGAACTCAGAGTTAAACTGTCAGAACAAATTAATCTAACATTGATAGAAAGGTATGTAATGGATTACAAATGGGGTCACTAAATATTCAACTATATTACTGATCAGCTCATTTAAATTATCATAGTCATAATTAAGAGATAAAATGTTGAAAATATGATTTTAAATGTCCTCATTATTAGATAAATAGTCAAAAATATTATTTTAAAAGTCATAATAGTGAGATGAAAAGTTAAAAATATGACATGCTAAGTCATACTTATACGACCAGTTGAAATTATGGCTTTTAAAAATTCAAAATTTTGGATTTAAAGTCAAAATTATGACTTTAAAATCTAAATTATGATTAAAAGCACTAATTATGAGATAAAACGCTTAAATTAGATTGAAAAAAAGTCTAAATTATGACCAAAACACACACAGATTTAAGAGATGAAATCATGCTTATTTTTTTTATTATTATTTTTTATTCACACTTATAATATTTCAGCAAAACATGGTCAGGTCAAAGTGTCTGAATAATTTTGGTCCCAAACTTTCATACATTTTACTGGTAGTCCACTGTATGAAGAATTTTTGGGTAAAATATGTCAGTTTACTTTATTTTGCTATCCTCACTAACATAAATGAACTATAGTGTCCTGCACCCACTAGTAAAAAATGAAATCTGGTGTCTGAATCATTTTTGGTTTGACTGTATATGATGGGGACATAAAAATATACTACAATAGGAATGACCCAAAAAAATATGGCAAAGCAGAGTCATATCTAGGAGATTAAAATGCAATCAAAGAGACAATATTTTTATTTCAACGTTATTACACAACCACAAAATATTCATAGCATTGACATCCATGCCTGTGCTCAGTAGAGCATGTAAGCGGAGTTGTTTCCTGCCTTTGCTCAATGAGAATCAACGGCGGAAAATGAATTGCGCTCATTAGGGAACAGGAAGAGCTACAGCAGAGATAAGGGATGTTGTTTTTGTCCTCCTCTTGTTCTTTCTCTCACTCTCTCTGGGGTGAATGGAAGCATTCTGCTCCATGCTTTTGACCCCCAGTTGATTAACATCCAATCCGTTTTCCCTGAACGGGAAAGCTGCTTTTCAATGCACAGAAATTAATTTCTTTCAGCAACCTAGAGTCTTAAAAGGTAGCAAGGTTTGCCTTAATGTGACCCCTCTCTCTCCTTCAACAGGGTGTTAAGAGCTTCCAGGGCCGGGGTGAGTGAGGCGGCTCCATGTTTGGAAAGCTTTTCGACTGGCTGGGCATCCATGTGACAAAGTGCCAGACAGGGCTGAAACTGAGGACCGAAAATGCACTTCCCCGTGATTAAGTCTTTTCACATATATTAAAAATAATTTGAACAAACTAAGCATTACGTGCTTATGCCATTTTTATTAGTTTTTTTTAAAGAAATATTTCTATATACATTATAGAACCTTTAAGGGGTTCCATCATGGGATCATTTCATGGATTAATACATTTTTTAAGTTCATTTTTAATTTTGGTAAAATTGTATAAATTAAGCAGCTTGCTGCAAACCCTAATGCTCTAAATAATTAATTGGTTTGAGTAGGGCCAACTTAAATTAACGTAAATGTGTTCAATCAAATGAACTTTTATGAGTATTTAGAATGTTCTTTTTCTTTTGAGTTCACAAAACCGAGACATTTAAGTAAACCGAATTGTTTCATTGTTTTGAGTTTTGTGAACTTTTTCTTTTAATTTAGACAAAATTCAATTGAAATGAATCTGGGATTTCCATTTCCCAGCATGCTTTGTCATGACACTCAAAAGGGAGTGTAAGGCTGTATGTCCCCCACAGCATTTTTTGCTAAAATAGGTTGTTTTTAAATGCTAAAATTAAGGCTGTGTCCGAAATTGCCCTCTATACCCTTAAATAGGGCATTATTTGAAGAGACAGCCATTTGTAGTGGTGAACGAAACCATAGTGGACATTATTGAGTGCACTCATTCAATCCTACAATGCACCGCAATAACGAGTGTACAACTGATGTACGCTCAGCGGCTAAAAAATACCCATAATGCACTGTGACATCGAGCCAAATGAATTCCCACGTCTCACCAGGAGATGGCGCCAGCAGCTGAATCATCCATCCATTTTGCAAACCGCTTGTCCAATGTGGCTAGAGCGTAATATCATACAGGTATACATTTATTTTTAATTGCTTATTAAATTGTTTAATTACGGTTTATACATGCTAGTTTCCATGACAGAGCACAAGATAAATCTTTTCATTACTACTGGAGCTGCCAGTTTGCTACGTTTCAATTAATTATTAAACAGCAACCAGAAACTATGCAAAATCGACAGCCCTTCCGCCGCACTCAGTGTCCGAATTAGGGATGGCGAAAACTAAACATTTTCTTGACCGACCACCGAGCCTCATTAGCCGGTTGAAACCGGTTAACCGATTAGTTAAAAAAATATGCTGCGCTATTTGAAATAACAGCCGCAACTCGCGAGCCGCGCCTGCAATTTCGCAACTCTGTCGCATCTCTCTGCCGCTCTGCCTCCCGCTCTCACACACACACGCACACACACACACACACTGTCCAGGCGCCGCCGCCTGCCTTCCACTCACGTCAATTTTTTTAAATCCCCTACAGCGCGAAACATGAGTCCCGCAAACGCAGCGCTGAGGAGCTTGTTTGTAATCGGAGGACAAATGGCTCCTTAGTTTCGAAATGGTTTGGGCACAAGGTGATCGCGTTGAAAATAAAGGCTATTGTCTAGCGTTAGAAGCTCATTTGAAACATTGCCGCGACTCATTTAAGATAATGACAGCTCCGAAGAGACGCCGCTTTAGTTCGAGGTAGTGCTAACAATAATAAAGAAAGATGATGATCAACACCTTATGTGTTACCACTGAAATGTAGATATTTCGATGATGTGCTACTACTGTATTTAAGCACTGTATCACACAAGTTGCAACTTACATCTGTGCCGTTCTTTTTGGTGAAATGGTCCCACACACTACTTTTCTTTGCACGCTTCATACTGCCGTCTAACCTCGAGTGTTTTATTTAGCCTGTTTACTTTTTGCAAACCTTGTGAGCGCGCAAACCCAAACGCTGTGACTTCGCGCCAAATGTTTTTATTGGTTTATTAAGTACAAACAGGCGAGTAATGATAAATTGAGTGTGAGGGATTTGTTCACTTCACACAAAAAGATTTTGGAATGAGATGGCTAACTGTTTAGTCCACTGTCTATAATAGCCTAATTTAGAGATCACTTTTTTTTTTTTTTTAACCGACAACTTTGATCGGTTAACGTTGAAACGGTCAACCATCGGTCAAACGGTCATCGGTTAACATCCCTAGTCCGAATTCACTCACTCGTTTTCATTCACTCAATATATTAGTGGGGTAATGTAGGGAATAGTGATTGAGTGTATGGGGCGATTTCGAACACAGCATAAATGATTTTTGTGCAAGTTCGAAGTGTGAGATACTGTAGTGTTTAATGTTTTGCTATGCTAATTTAGACGAGTTTCTGGTATGTTTTTGGGGGGGTTACCATCATGGTGACGAGTGGAGCATGAGCTTGGTTTGAGAACAGATATATGTTCAATGTTCTGTATTGCCATACTCTTTCAGCTATTTTTGTTATGCTATGCTTATGCTATAAAAGCACTGTGTTACCAATTAGCAAGTTAGCATTTACTGAATTAGCTACTTAAAGCTAGCCAAGTTTCCACTACTATAAATATTCCACTTACTCAAATATTTCAAGTTAAGAGCAGTGGTGTAAAGTAACGAATTACAAATACTCACTGTAATTGAGTAGTTTTTCCTCAGGAAATGTACTTTATTAAGTACTTTAAAAACAGTGTACTCTTACTTGAGCACATTTTAAGTGCTGTATCGGTACTTTTACTGCGCTATTTTCCCTAAACCTGCTGTCGCTACATTATGCATTTATTTTTTCCTGTCAATGTGATTGGCTAAGACGAATAATCAGTCCTGTGACTCCCGTCAAATCAACCATGATAGCGACCAGCCTACAGTGAGAGGCACGCATGCTTTATGAAAGGGGGTTGTTTGTTGCTGGTTACTGTATGATGACTGAAATCGTGAAATTGCCTTAAAGATCCTATGGCATGCATTTTAAATTTTATTTTATAATGTATTCTGAGGTGTACTTATATTGTTAGTGTGATTTTTACATCATAAAATGTCATAATTTAGAAATAAAAGGCATTTTTTTCTATGATGTTTGCCCTCTGGCTGAATGCCCTGTTTCAAGGGGCGTGTCTGCTGTGAGACTTCAGTAAAAACGCCCACTGTTGTGATTGGCTGACATCTTTGCATTTGAAATGAGCGGAGGGGGCGTGGTTTAACGAGGTCTACGAGGCACGAGCAGGCACGAGCCTGCCAGAGAGACGGATGGACCTGAGTTCACTTCTCATCAGTTCTCTCAGCACGTCTCAGTTCAGTGAACTGTTGTAGTTACAGCATATACTTCAGGTTATTCGTTTATTTCTAGTCGGAGGGGCTGTCACTCATGTCAGAAAGTTAGTAACTTTAGTAAATGATGGATCAGCGCTGACTCGAGACGCGAACCGTTTAGAACGATTCAGTCCGATTTGGTGAACTGGTTTGACCGGTTCACTAAAAAGAACCGGTTCAAAAGAACGATTTGTTCGTGAACCGGACATCAATGGACCAGAGACGGAGCGATTGCTAACAAAGTTATATATTGTAACTACTGAGTTGTGAGAGCGCTGTCAGTGCGAGTTTACTTTGTTTGTATCTGAGAGTTCTGAATAAACACGAGTCCCAGTCACGCCGAGTCACGCCGTCTTCCTCCTTATTCTACCAACTTTGTAACACATGTAATGTACCATTACAGGAGATGAACGAGTTACGAGTAAGTGTTGATTATAGCATTATTTTCAGATATTTTCCTATCATATGAAAAGCGCCAGTAACGCGCATTGAGTACAAAGCGCAAACAAAGACAAGAGCACAGTAATGGAATGTAATCCAGTTTATTGTGGGGATAGCTGGCTAGCCCGATACCCCGCGCTTACCCCCCGTCTGCTTGATCTTGCGCCGTGTATGGTGCCTCCGCTGTGGGCCAGATGCAGTACTGGGGGTCGGTGATGTTGAAGGCCGACCGGTCAGTGCAGCCCGAGCTTCGGCGTGAGTGAGGTTTATCTCTAAAGATGTGATTCTGCCGATGTTGAGCAGAAACTCATGACTGTATGCACATTTAAGAACAGATAGACGCGAAGAGGACATACAAAAACACTGACTCGCAAGATAGAAAACACAAAACACCGTTCTGTCGGGAGAGAGGAAGCCGCAGCGTGTGCACGAATAATAAAGTTCTGTGTGAACTTGAATAATTACCTACACATCAGAAATCACTGATCACAGATCAGAAGGAACTGAAAAAAGACTTCTGTTTTCATTTGTACATCCAAACACAGAGAAACTGCCAGCATTCACTCGTTCACAAGCCATGATCTCTCGAGGACAAACAAATATGGCGCTCGCATGGGCGTGCCAAATTCTCTGGGCAGAGGAAAGGGAGGTAACCGTTCCTGTTATGACGTCATTCAATTCAAGATCAGCTCGTCTGAGCTGTCATTTTCTCAAAGGCAGAGAAAGACACCCAGTACTTGGTTTACACCGATCAAAATTTCTAGCCACTTGGGGACAATATTCAGGCTAGGGGAACTCATATTAATGTTGAAAAACCTCATAAAATGAAAATGTCATGCCATGGGACCTTTAAACAATTACAAAAAATTGACTGCAGAATATTACGTATTCTGTTAGCGCTGCACAAGCTTGCGGTGCCATCTGCTGGAAACACTTCATTTAGCTTGATTGTTTGCCAGGCTTCAGTGCATTAGGCATTTACCAATCGTCACTGCTAGACTTGTGTCCCTTACATCGATTTCGCTCAGCATGTTAACGCATTAACCTGCTTTCTGTCGGCTTATTGAAGTGCATATTTTTATGTAACATGTGTTCTCACATGGCAATTTAACATTTTTGTCCATGTATATAGCAAATAACTTTCACAAAACATCAGATTTATATTTAAATCAGGTTTATTTTTTTAATTGCAAGCAAAAATAATCAGTGGTGAAAATTAGAGAGTTACTCGATTCTGATTTCTGAAGTGTATTCTTTTTACAGAGAAAATATCCACTGAAATTAAAGCATCGCATGCGTCTTGAAAAGAAGGAACTCTTTTAACGTAAAATTGAAATGTGGAATAAGATTACTAGCATAATACTCACTACTCTTGAGTACTTTTAAAAGGGCTACTTTTTACTTTCTTTATACAAGTTATTTATAAAAGTTCTTTATACTTTATACTTTTGACAAGTAACAGTACTTTTACTTGAGTATGCTTTTTCAGGGCTCTTTCCACCACTGGTTAAGAGTAATTAAAATATTTGAGTACAAAATAAAAAATCTGCCAGTTCTGCTTACTTAAACTTGAGTAAGCACTATAAAATTGAAGTAATTTTATTTTACATTTATGACATTTCTCCTTATAAAGAACCTTTTTGGCATAGAGGGTTGAAAATTAATTGGGCAAACAATTGAGTCAAGAACCAAACCTTTTTCTACTAGTGTAGCTTTTAATTTTTTTTTAAGTTTAAGATTTATATTTTATTTTATTACAGCTTTATGACAATTACAGAAAATGATTAACAACTGTCACAATTCACCAGAGGGCACTCCTTCATAGACTACCTTACCCATAATCCTTTGCCCGGACTCATTAGCACTCACTGTTTACACCTGTGTCTCATTTCCCTGTTCACTTCACCCTATATAGCCTTAGCCTGGTTATCTCAGTCATTCATGGCGAAGTCTTGTTTGTTGTAAACTGCATTTCTAAGCGTTTCCCCTGTTTTCATGTCTGTGGGTTTTTGGATTTCTTGCCTGTTCTGTGGATTACCCGTTTGCCTGTCTCTCCTGTCTTGTTTGTCTGATTGGACTGATTACCTGTTATGACCTCTTGCCTGTTTGTTGACTACGAGTGTGGATTACCCTTTAATAAAGCTGCGTTTGGATCCTCAACCTTCTGTCTCGGAGCAGTACGTAACAACAACACTGATTGTGATTCACTTATTTGATTTCCAATTAGCCATCTGTATCCAATACATTAAGACATATATGATAGGGACATTAAAATATACTATAGAATTAATAACTATATGGCAAAGCAGATTAAAAGATTAAAGTGCAATCAAAGAGACATTTTAAAATTAAATTACTATTATAATTTATAATTTAATTTATTTGACCAATAGGTATCAATTTGATACCGCAAATCAAATGGATGAAGAAAACCCATATCTAGGGCTAGACTTGGAGGTAAACGACCACCTAGCAACCACTCAGAACACCGTGGCAACAACACGGAAACCACGTGGCATCATTTTGCACAGACAAGCACAGAAACTGTGACAATCTAGTTTAATTTGACTGTTTTCATGTTATCAGATCTGCCATCATTTCATTCTGTTCCAATTATCTTTTGATCCAGATGCCCAGAATCCCCTTCCAGATGTTCAACCAGCTGGAAGACCTCATTAAAACATCAAAATCAAAAGAGGCTTTCTCGGCCCCTTTTATCCAGTGAGGGCGCAACTGGAGGACCCTCGTCTTCAGGTAGCTTGCATTGAGATGTTCCTGTGATTTGAGGACCCTCTTGACAAGCTTATCAATAAACACAACTCAATGACACAAAATCCTCCATGAAGTCCATATGTGCTGATTATCTCGTAAACACTTCAAGCTTGAACTGTGGTGCCTCCATTAGCATAAGCTGGATCAATGAGTCTGCACCACTGGCATTGGTCTACGCAGATCTGGTTTGCAATACATCAGGATCAAATGATGGACTTATGGTGCACGGAGGAGCCTGTCAATCATCCGCTGCGATATCTGCAAAGACCTCAACTGTTCAACAGCTAGCAAACCTAGTCGTGATCAAGAAACATCGGAGAGGTGGGATTTGCTCTGAACAATTTGTCACCAGTTGTTGGAGTCCAGCTCAGCCTTTTTGACAATTACAGTAAATGCAAATCCGAATGAGCAATTATGTAAAGGAAAATCTTGAGTGACTGATGCTTTCGGATCAGGTTGTTAATAGGGCTGTCAAAATTGCTCAAAAATGACGTTCGAATATTCCCTCTAAAAAAACACGAATATTCGAACTATTCGAACATCTGGTTGCGCATTTTGTCAATGACGCGCATTACGTCAATAACAGGACAAATTAATACAAAGAGACATAACTACTTGTATAGGTAGTCTATTTAAGTTTAAACATATTTGACAACGTATTACCTACACAAAAACAAGTAAATCAACTAATGGCCAAGACCGCAGACCTCACACTCTCTCGCCCTCACCCTCACGCTCTCTGCGCATAACGGTTTAAATGAACGAACACATTTTGAGAGCTGATCAAGAGTTTTGTGCAAGCAATCTAAGGTCGCGACTCTTGTCCCAAATATAGCAGGCTTTATTCAGTGATTGAAACAAATATTAATTGAAGTTTTACAGCATATTGAACGCTCCGAGCGAGCTGTGCTGTGGTAAACATGGAACTTTTCCTTGTCATGAAACGGTAAATAATCAAACCAGTGGAAGCAGTGCATTTATCCTTTATTCATGCAATATCTCTTCAGTCAGTACAGTAGCCTACACTTTAGTAATGTTAGGGTTATGGTACCTCGGCTCCACTGCTCGACAGAACTCCCTGAAGCTGCCCCATCCACGACACTGATCGCTCTCATGTCCTTTATTCATTTCTCCGTTACGGCCTCTTGTCGTGTTGCAGACAAAGAGCTTGTGGCGGGCGATGCAAAGTAAGGGTGGTCCAGTTTGCACATACAAATGAGTTGCTTATATTTACAAAATGAGCCTACAAAAGCATAAACAAGCTCGTTTAATAAAGAAAAGCTCACGAAACAAAGTGAAAACTCACGAAAGTGTTTAGTGAAATTAGGAAACATTTAAGAGATCATAAATTTAGTTGTACAAGTTAACATTACATTTCTACATACATTTTGTTCTCATGTCACAAGTAATATCAAGGTTTACTTTGATCTGTTTTACATGATTCTTCTGTAGTGTGGTTTTCGGTGAAGTGTACTAAAATAAATATCGTCACCTGTGTACATTAGCCCACTTCTTCTCTACGCTTTTTCCTGATGGTTTATAGAACAATTACTCCGAGTCGCCCTCTGTCGCTTCAAAGAATAGCACAATGGTCAAGTATAAACTAAACGCCTCGTCCGTTTGGGGAGGAGCGCGCACAGTCAGCGGGGGCTCGCGCCATAGACAGTAAAGGCTCGCGCTGCGGAGCCAGGCGAAAGTATAAAACAAGGCTTCAGGCCGCTAGCGCGCCCACTCGCAAAGCAGACAGCCACGCCTCTACTATCGCGGGCATTTTTTTTTCCACTTTTTTTTTAAATTCGAATATTAATTTTCCCCTTCGAAATTCGTTTTTTAAAAACTATTCGAATATATATTCGAATTTAGAATATTCGTTGACAGCCCTAGTTGTTAAGAAGTTGCACTGCAAACGCTGCTGGACTATAAGAACCTAATAAATGTGTACATCATGATCAAAGAAAACCACAAATTAATAATCCAGTAATCTTTATATACTATATATTGTATCCTATATGGATTTATTATATAACAAAAGGTAACATGGTATACCTTCCATTATACAATAAATAGCCTACACACTGTATTATGATACTCATTCTGGCACATATCAAAGCACCATGGTTTTGTATGTCAAATGCAGTAAACTATTATTTTATTGTACCCCGATACATTTTTTTGTAAGAGGTTTATTATAATATTTGAATTTGTATAGAAATCTCATACTTATCATTGCAGACTTTATATATGAACACAGTTTTAGACGATGGAATTTAATTTTAAACTCTGGGAGATTGCTAGACTATTTTTCCCCCATTTACATCTCATTGCAGTCTATGAGGTACAGTACAACACATTTGTGTTTTTTCTTTTCTTAGTAAAACGTCATTCTGCAACAGCATCATCATAATCAACATCAACAACCTGTAGTTCCGTCTAAACATTATACAATCTGGTTTATTAATAAATTATGTTTTGTACCTTTCTAAGCAGTTTCAACACATCGATGGCTTGTTCCACCTTCTGCTCCTTCAGCAGGGTTTGGATCTCCCGAACCCAAGCCACTCTCCGAACATAAGGGCTGGGACTGGATTTGCGCAGCATTCCCGGGAGCTTGTCGGACTTGAGCATCAGAGAACTGAATAAAAACTCTCCTCTTCCTTCACTCCTCTTCTCCACATCCCGTTCATGATGCTGCCGACCCCTACGGAAGAAAGTCGCCTGGCTGTCCAAACTACTTTGCCTGGTGAACTTGGATCCCATGTTTTCAACTTTCCAATTTCAGCCTCAATACCAAATAATGCAACGCTGTTGTTTCATAAAGCATGTGTAAAGTAAACCTTATGAGATCTCTTTAGTGAGCGCACGCTCATAATTGCACTTCACCGAGTTCAGTGGCTCGTGCGGGATCAAATTCATCAAGTAAAATGCATATTCGTCGCACGAAAAGAATAAAATGTCACTTTCCCCGCGTTTCTCTTGCCCCTGTGGAACCTCCGCTGTGTTTGTGTTCTTCCAGGCTTCACCACATGCCACGCCCATGTCTCACTCGCTGTCCAATCGGAGCGCTCGATTCCCACATGTGTTTATGATGGGAAGCCCGTTCTGTCCTGTCAGCACGTACTGTATAGGTTCCGAATTGTGTTTATTGAAAAAAATTAATAATAACCATCAACGCAACCACAAAACTAACCAGAACAATTTCATAGAAATGTTCCCTGAGATTTACAAAAAAGTACAGTAAAATGATGCAGGCTATTTATATGGTATGGTACGTAAATGTAAAAAAACGACATGTTTTGTTGTTGTTTTTTTGGGATAACTGGTTAATTCAATTCAGTTCACGAGCTTTACAGTTTAGAGAAGCTAATCAGAGGTGACTGTGTCAAATAATGTTCATATGTCAAAAATGTACAGTTCTAATAGCTAGCGAACAGGCTGTCACGTATTAATTTAGGCAGAAACAATGATCTCATTAAAGCATTTATTACAAGTGATCCTAATGATTACAGAACATTTGGCGGTGATTCAGAGTTGGCTTCATCTGAAGTCCTCGCAGGGATTGGCGTCATCTCTTCACAGGTGTTGGGACATGAATGAACTAGCTTTTGTGCATTAGAAACAGATAACATGCTATGTAGCTTAGCGATGTTTCAGAGGTGGAAGTAGGCTGTTTTTGTAACATTTGAAATACTGAAAGACATTTCATCTGGTCGTGATGAAATATATAGGCTATATGAGTATCATTGGCATAACAGTGGAAACTAATTCCATGTTTTCTAATAATGTTACCAAGAGGCAGCATGTTGGAAATAGCAGAGGACCTAAAACAGACCCTTGTGGCACTCTATAATTTACTGATGTTAACTTAGACAATTCCCCGTTTAAAAAAAATAAAATGGTAATGGTCAGGTACAATGAATCTAAACCACCCTAATACATGTCCCTCCCGGTGTACTTTTGTAATCATTCTATCTAGTGTCAAACGCAGCACTAAGATCAAGTAAAACAATTGCAGCCATGGTCAAAAGCTTGCAGTAAGTAATTTTAATTTTAACAAGCACAGTTTCTGTGCGGGGCCTGAATCGTGACTGAAAGTCGTTCTTTTTTTCTTCTGTTTTTTTGTTTGTATAAGAGAGCTGAGCAGACTTTTTCTAGTATTTTCAACATAAATGGAAGATTTAGTCCACAAGCTTCACATGCAGGTGTTGAACAATACAAACCTTATTTTCATTTCAAACAATAGGATGCAGGTTTGGCTTCAATTGATTGTAGGTAAATATCCACTTTTTGTTTTCTGTGATCTAACTTATATGTTTTACATTGCTGTTTTACAGAACAAACTGCTCCAAACGATTTATCTATATTGCCAAAAGTATTGTATTGGGACACCCCTCCAAATCATTGAATTCAGGTGTTCCAATCACTTCCATGGCCACGGGTGTATACAATCAAGCACCTAGGCATGCAGACGCTTTTACAAACATTTGTGAAAGAATGGGTCGCTCTCAGGAGTACCGTGATAGGTTACCACCTGTGCAATTTTATGAAATTTCCTCTAAACTAAATATCCCACGGTCAACTGTTAATGGTATTATAACAAAGTGGAAGCAATTGGGAACAACAGCAACTCAGCCACAAAGTGGTAGGCCACGTAAAATCACAGAGCGGGGTCAGCGCATACTGAGGCGCACAGTGCGCAGAAGTCGCCAACTTTCTGCAGAGTCAATAGCTACAGACCTCTAAACTTTGTGTGGCCTTCAGATTAGCTCAAAAACAGTGGGTAGAGAGCTTCATGGAATGGATTTCCATGGCCGAGCAGCTGCATCCAAGCCTTACATCACCAAGTGCAATGCAAAGCGTCGGATGCAGTGGTGTAAAGCACAGCGCCACTGGACTCTAGAGCAGTGGAGACGTGTTCTCTGGAGTGACGAATTAGGCTTCTATGTCTGGCAAGCTGGTGAACGAGTCTGGGTTTGGAGGTTGCGAGGAGAACGGTACTTGCCTGACTGCATTGTGCCAAGTGTAAAGTTTGGTGGAGGGGGGATTATGGTGTAGGGGTGTTTTATCGGGGGTTGGGCTTGGCTCCTTAGTTCCAGTTAAAGGAACTCTTAAAGGGTTAGTTCACCCAAAAATGAAAATTCTGTCATTAATTACTTACCCTCATGTCGTTCGACACCATTAAGACCTCCGTTCATCTTCGGAACACAAATGAAGATATTTCAGTTGAAATCCGATGGCTCAGAAAGGCCTCCATTGGCACAATGCACTGCACACTCTCAAGACCCATAAAAGGTACTAAAGACGTTATTAGTCCATCTCACTACAGTGGTTCTACAATAACTTTATAAAGCGACGTGAATAGTTTTTGTGCGCAAAAAAAACCTAAATAGCGACTTATATAGTGATGACCGATTTCAAAACAATGCATCATGAAGCTTCGAAGCGTTATGAATCAGCGAGTCAAATCATGTTTCGTATCGCGTGTCAAACCGCCAAACTGCTGAAATCACGCGACTTTGGCGATTCAAACCGCTGAACCGACTCACTGATTCATAACGCTTTGAAGCTTCATGATGCATTGTTTTGGAATCGGTTATTGTAGAACCACTGTAGTGAGACGGACTTTGTAACGACGTCTTTAGTACCTTTTATGGGTCTTGAGAGTGTACAGTGCATTGTGCCAATGGAGGCCTTTCTGAGCCATCGGATTTCAACTAAAATATCTTCATTTGTGTTCGGAAGATGAACGGAGGTCTTACGGGTGTCGAATGACATGAGGGTAAGTAATTAATGACAGAATTTTCATTTTTGGGTGAACTAACCCTTTAATGCTTCAGCATACCAAGACATTTTGGACAATTTCATGCTCCCAACTTTGTGGGAACAGCTTGGGGATGGCCCCTTCCTGTTCCAACATGACTGCGCACCAGTGCACAAAGCAACGTCCATGAAGACATGAGCAAGTGTTGTGGAACTTGACTGGTCCTGACCTCAACCCAATAGAACACATTTGGGATGAATTAGAGCCTGACCTCACAAATGCACTTCTAGAAGAATGGTCAAAAATTATGTTATAGCTGCAAAGGGTACATGGACCAACTTAATATTAAACCCTACGGACTAAGAATAGGATGTCATTAACCTTTATGTGCATGGACCCATTTCATGTCATGCCAAAACATGAATGGCTTAACCATTCAACTATTAAATGCATGAATACAAGTGACAGTGTAACAAAAAGCCACCATTAGTTGTGAAACATTTGCTAGGGTTGTTTTTTGTAAAGTGTGGCGTGTGTGGATCACCACAACCTGTGCCCTTTTCACAAGCATCAATAAAACAATTATGGATGGTTTCACGGGTCGATTTGGTTAACGTTTGATGGTCATGATAGTTAGACATTGAGAGCATTGAGAGGTTCACAGCATTGGTTCCGTCAGCCTGTGGAAAGGAGGCTGATTCTATAGGAGACTCTACAAGAGGCCTGTGACGTCTACAGGTAGGTGATACTCAAATCGCAACGTACATTAAACTCGGCTTGAACTATTTTCTCACGCAAAGCAAAGCAATTTTGATATAAGAAATATTATGCAGCTTCCGGAGGTTGTTGTGTCTTTTAACACACTGAACGCAGAAGATCATCATTTGTATTCTTTTGTTGCGATTTGTAGGAGGAAATAACACATTCTCTTGCTCTTTTCTCTCTGTGTGAGAGAATTCTAGTCTCTTGTGTGGTGGGTTTAATTTTGTTGGCTGCAGGCACTGCAGGTTTCTCTGAGATGTGCTGCAGTTCGTTCCCACACACAGCACAGTCTGACAGGATTTAATGTGGACAGTAGCAGAGCTTTGAAACTATGAAAAGGCGCTTTTCTGAGGAGGATTTCACTTCACACAAGCCTTTTTTTATTCCAAGTTTTCAAATTATAAACGCATGAAATGTTGGGACACATAAAGCTACATTAAGCAACGTGTATAAGAAAGAGCCAGGATGCAATTTGTAATTCTTTATAGTACACTTTTTTTTGTGCTCAAATTATACAGAATCAGGGGTTGATTTACTCTGATCAAAAGGGCAATTAATTACATTTTTAATAGCAAAACTAGTAATCTTCCTCAGAAATCTTCCTCATGCTTTTTGAATGCATATCATCGCTTTGACTATGTATTTAGCAAGAATGCAGAAAATGTTGTAAGTGTATTCAATCTTCAGCAGTTACACGTTTTTTTTAATTAACTTGTTCATATATGCATATGACAATAACTGCTGCATTTCTGCTTTATGAATTATGTGTTACATAACAGTTAGAGATGGTTAAAGGGCACCTTTGAGTGTAAATTATATTGTACAATCACTGATTGCAAAAGTTATTATGACTATGGTTATGAGAATACACACGTCCCATATCTTATCTGTTCTTTGGGACGAGTAGTCCCTGTTTTGTTTTAATTAGCATTTGATCTAATCTGTTAAAATACAGTCATTCACGTTCAGTTTCACTTGAGGATGTTCGTCATATCCATAGTTTCAGAACTTTAAGGATATGATTGCTTGCAGCATAAAAACATAAACAAGCAGTTTATATACTCCAGCAACAGATAACTAGACACTTTCTGTTGCATGTTCCAGGAAAATGGTGCAGAAGTCTACTGTGTTGGGCCTCACATTGCTGCTCCTGGCTGCAGTCGGGACATTTTTGGCCATATTCTTTTCCGTCCAGGGCAAGAAAGTCTCTCCTGAACCTGAAACTGGTTACTTCAAGGCGGCGGTGGCAGCAGACGCTGGGAAATGCTCAGAGATCGGCAGGTTTGAGCTCCGTTCTCCTTAAATGCACATTCACTTTTTGCCATCTATGAATATTGAAGCTAAAGTAAAATTGTATTATTGTAAATAAATAGCAAAGAGGTTGAAGGTCATATGAGGAGCACATGTAAAAGATGATTGGTTTGTTAACCTAAAAATAAACAGAGATTTTATTTAAAGGCACAATATGTAAATGAAATATCCAAAAACCACTATCAATGTTATATATTTTGTTGACTTGTATAGGGGAGAGCGGGGCACAACCTAACGCGGGGTTAGTTGTAACACACATTGGTTTAACACTTCCACACATGCCAGGATGACGAACCTTGGTGTATTTACGAGTTGCCATATCAACTTTATTTAGAGAATAATTTTTGTGTTGATTTAAAATAAGACAAATCTGATATCATTTTAATCTTATTAACAGTTGAGATAGGCCTAGTTCTTTAATGCTGATCTAACCAGCAGAAGACACGTGCCGGGTTTAAATCCCATTTGAGCAGATGGGGTGCGTTGTAACACTGCGTTACAATGAGCCCCTATTAGAACTACGCTATACTTTTATGAATTCTATTGAGAAACCTTGAGAAAATTTGAATAAAGACTGAGAGTCAATGTTCAGAAATACTTAATTATTATTATTTTTTAACTATGCTGTATAGCTGTGTTTTTAAATGTGTTTGTTTTTATTTGAAAAAGTTACTAATTGTATTTCATTGACAAAATATTTGAGTTTGTCTTGGATATTTTTTTGATTATATCAGATAACATTTTAAGCTGTCATTTGGTCATGTTACAACGTTCCCCTAACGTTACAATGTACCCCACCTATGGGGCATGTTGTCACATTTCACTTCCATTATATCTGGGTAAATCAGGGAAAAAAAGTATACACTGTATTAATGAAACAAAACCCCATATTTGTACTAGACGTGTGCAATTAATGTGGGGGGGGGGGAAAAACCTCTGAACCACAAGTGGATTTACACAAACTGAGAAAGTCAAAGCCCGCTCTCCCCTATACAATATCCCAAATGTTCTCAAGAATGTTTAAATCCAGAGAAATAAGCAATTTTAGGGACATGAATCGTGTCCGTGTGTCGCCTCAATGACATCATACCCGCGTTGTATTAAATATAAACACTTAAATATATTATTTAGTTTTATTAGACAGGTGAGCAACTGTTTGGATACATTCATCGCCAGAAAACGAATCACTGTTATAGCTCAACACAGTTAATCTTATTGTTTAAATCTCATTTTTTTAAGTCCCATCGGATTCTTTTCCACCGGCTGTAGAGATAGACAACAACTCAAAACATCAAGCTTCGCCTTTGTTTTTAATAAGCGACCTCTAAGTGGCATAAATTACATATTGTGCCTTTAATAGCTGAATAATCCTCACTATATCCTCATTTACAGTACACCAACAAAAGTTATTTTTAAAGTCGGCATGAAACAAGTTGCAAAATTCTTTTCTTCCTGTTGAGGTGTGTATATCTGAGTGAAACAGCTTCTCGAACAAGAAAACATTTAGGGTGGGACTTGGTTTTTTCCATCAGGAATTGATTGAATGGTTGTGGTTTGCTATTGGCTGATCTCATGTGAGTGACAGGTTATCCAGCCCTCACACCAGTAAAAACATCATCAATGAAGAGATTTCGCTAAAGAGGGAGGGGAAGTTAATTTGATTAAAGCAGCACTAGGTAACTTTTCAACCTTCATAATATATTTTCAAGACTCTTGTGATGATACATCGACTTACAATAGGTTGAATGGCTCGTCTGCCATAGCCTGACGGGGTCTGTATCGTTTTTTAATCGTACTTTTAAACTTCGGGTTTAAAATTCGACTGCTTTACGACATATAGGTCACTTCCACCATCACCCCCACTTCCTTAAAATCGGACGTGCGAGCCCAACTATCCTTTTTATAGTTTGCCGGATGTTATAGTCATGGCCGAGGCAGCACAGAAAAAGAAGAAAGCAAAGGTTTTGTCGGAGGAATGCAAAAAGAGGAAATGAGAAAGTGATCGTATTAAAGGCAGGACGAGGATCAACATTGGGCCAGCGTTTGCTCGTTGGCGTGAGCTGAAGGAGGTCAATATATTATATTGACGATATATGGTTATTACCTACCACTCAAACATTGAATTGAAGTATCATATAGATTCTGTAAAACGGTAACCAATAGACTACACTACTATAATGACGCTGGCTTGTAAACGTGAGCATCGCGATCATTTGGCGTTTGAAAAAAAAAAATAAAACCCATGAAATTATATTCATATGACATGCTGAAACATATGCCACTGTACCTGGGATGAAGACATTTCACACGCGACGCAAACAGAACACCTGCATGTGAACTCCTCCTGCAGTGTTCAGGGCTATCATAGTTGTCATGTCAACAAAAGCACGTGCGATGCATCCCCTGATGTAGGATGACAGAGTTTACGACAGGACAATACTGTTTCCCAACTGTAGGGGAACCCAGAGAGCAAAACCTACCTAGTGCTGCTTTAAAGATTTCGAGGGCACATTAAAAATGTGCATGGACAAATCATTTACAATAAAGAATGCAATATTCCATAGTAAAACAAGAATTGTCAATTTTGTTTTCATGGTGATTGTTTTGTAGCAACCAATGTGGAGCGGGTTAAATTAATCACTGTGGTACGTCTGGACAGGACGCAATGAAGATGCTTATCGGGTTTGTTGAGGATTTATTGGGTGCATGTGTGGTTCTATAAGACAAATAGAAACCAATATATCAATACTTAACATTGATAAAAATAATAGCATCACAAAACAATACTCAATAACAAAGATAAACAATTTAAATGCTTAGGAAGACATTAGAGCATATCCAGAAGTAATATTATTCACTTTGGTCAGACCCGGGATCGAACCCGCGGCCGTAGCGTCAATTACGTCAGCGCGTGCATAACAGAATGACTAAGCATTTCCTACTGTATGCGATAATTCCAACAAATTATATCAATATACACAATGAAGAGGCAATTACACTTACGCTTGATATAAACAAGTAAGAAATGTAGAAATGTCTTTATATGCATGTAGTATGATAATATAGGCCGTATGCGACATTAATTAGGCCTATTGAATGTAACAAAAACAGGATTATGGTGAAATTCCATAAAGAACAAGAGAAATAATCTCACTAAACATAGAAATTTACTTTTAGATAAACGCACACGATTAATAGCATAACTTTTATGACATGAGGCAACTCTTGTGCGTTTAGCAGTCCACACTCTACGGATTCATAACAACAACTGAATGACGCACTTCCAGCACAGTGGAATTACACTGTTATTGCACAAGGGGGCATTAACGGTCCATAGTCATTGAATAACTCACTGTAATAGAACCTATTAATATAAATCTATTACTTACAGTGCTTAATAAAGGGTCCTTTGTAACAGTGATCTTTCATGGTGATCAGTCTAGGCTGGTCCCCTGGAGAGTACGATCACACCAGTGTGATTATAGCGGTCAACTGCTAAATTCTAAATTCCATTATATTTAGACGACACATTTTATTTATAACAGATACACGTTGCATGAGTAACTTTAATGAATTCACGTGTTGTAAATCCAATAGATCCGATTCTCTGAACTGCGGCACGAACAAAAATGGCGGCAACCATCACACACATATGTCTATAGTTAACCGAGATGCTGAAATGACGGCTTTTGCTTGCTGGAATGTTGAATGACAAAATAACCTTATAAAATTCATACACTACACGGTTGAGTGACTAGCGCATCAGAGTGTATAGGTTAAGTGCATAGTGCATCAATTTGGACACAACTAATATTTTGTCAGGTAACAACAATTAGTCAGGCAAAAATGTGCTGCATGGAGGAAAATCTACTTTAATCCTCATCCTTGCCTTGGGTCATTTTGACCCAAAATTCAATTTTTGATTTTTCAGTGTTCTTTGGAGTGGTCCAAGATCCTAGGACTTTTTTTTTTTTTTTACCACAAATGACTTGAACCACAAATGCACCAAAAAGATTGAATGGATTCGAGGAGTTTTGTGGATTAAATTTGAAAAAGTAACAAATTCTTCCCTCGCAGGTCAATTTGACTGGAATGCAAGGAATGCTTCAGTGCACCTAGATACAAAAACTTTCTAACTAAAAATGCTAAAACTTTACCAAAAATATATTTTATAATGTCTACATGTGTATCTGAATGCATACTGAAGAGAAAGAGACTTTAGGACCCAGCGGAACAGCTCATTTGCTCCATATAGAGCTATAAGGCCATATAGCAAGAGTCATGAAATATCACGTTATATTATTTTTTCCCACAAGAGGCCAGAAAAGACACCAATGTAGGATATTTTCAGCTGAATTAAAAGGATTGTGCATGAAATTTTGAATTTAATTTGAATATGCTTAAATTACTATTAATTTATTATAAATTATTATAAATTAAGGGTGGAATGGTACACATATCGAACTGTTTTGGTACAGGGCTTTCGGTTCGGTGCACGTGTAGGCTATACCAAACGATTCCAAATGCAATCTTTAACAGTCAACAGTCGGCTTGTTTTAAGCGCGGAACACACTTCAATCCGAGTTCACACACGAATATATTAAGTATTCAGTCCATTTTGTCATGAAATTCAAATGATAAATGCAGTTTTGACGCTCTTTAATGTGACGTGACTGTATAGGCGCAGTATAGACCCGTCAGTTCAACATCAAGCGGCATCTCTGCCTAAAGAATACAAATTAATATCTCTTAAGGTATGTTGAGAATACATTACAAATGTATCATATGTCGTGTAATCGCTCAATCGGTGTTTCAATCGCGGAAAGACAATAAAACAGCTTGTAAACAATGTCACGTAGTATCACATTTAGATTTAACTGTTACCTCAGAAGTCATTCAGTGTCCACAGTTGTTAGTTCACTAGAGAAACGAACTCTTTCGCTAAATATATGCACTATATTAGCCTATATACTAAGCCTGTTGTCTTGTTAAATAAATCTCATGAAAATGACAGACACTGTGTAGGCTATAAATGATTATATTTCAACAACGAATTGGATACAAAATTAAAGATTTAGAAGTTAATGCAAAAACTGCCTTATGTGAAGCTTATGAGTGTTGATTATTATATCTAAAAATAAATAGCAACTGAATTTAGGCTAATAGTTTGGGCTCTGTTGTTAACCTTTAATATTATAGTAATGTGTAAGTAAGGGCTCCCTATATAGTGTACAGCATTATCTTTACTGTTAACTGTTAGTTATAATTGAATTAATTTAAGGATAGACACAAAATAAATAAAATAAATAAAATAAATAATAAATAAAAAGCATTTTTGTAAAACTGCTGTACCTAACTCGTACCGAACCGTGACTTCAAAACCGAGGTACGTACCGAACCGTCAGTTTTGTGTTACACCCCTATTATAAATGTATTTTTTATATATTTATTATAATATTTATTTTTATATTATTATTTATTGATAAAATCTAGTCATTTAAAGGTAAATAAAAGAAAAAAAATTATAATACAACTCAGATTGCATTAAAAATAGAAAAAAATATGATCAAAATTAAATTAAATAAGCTTTCTGGATGAGTTTTAATGCTCCAGGTCATTCTGACCCGCGAGGGAAGGATTCGTTACAAAGTGCGAGCGAAGGATGAGGGTTTATTGGTTTTATGTAAGTCAGGTGTGTCCAATCCTGCTCCTGGAGGGCCAATGTCCTGCAGAGTTTAGCTCCAACCCTAATTAAACACACCTATACCAGCTAATCAAGGTCTTATTAGGCATACTAGAAACTTCCAGACAGGCGTGTTGAGGCAAGTTGGAGCTAAACTCTGCAGGACAGTGGCCCTCCAGGACCGAGTTTGGACACCCCTGATGTAAGTGAAAGATATTATTTAATACCACTGAATCAAAGAAGATTAACATCATTTTAAAGGTCACGTCAGGTAGTCATAAATCTTCATGATAATAACAGCACATTTTTACTTTTTACAGTGCAGAAAAACTGTTTTCATGGACAATTGCTTGGATTTAGGAGTAGTGAACACACACAAACACTGGAACTACTCCTAAATCCAAGCAATTGTCCATGAAAACAGTTTTTCTGCACTGTAAAAAGTAAAAATGTGCCGTTATTATCATGAAGATGTATGACCTTAGAGAGTCAGACTGGTAACCTGAAGGTCACGGGTTCAAGTCAAGTAAAGTCAAGCATTTTATTCAGTGGAACCACCAAATTAACTATTGTGTTTCATACATTTTTTTTGTCAGTGCACATTTTGTCACTTTTCTTGAAATATTTTTGTAGCATTTGTCAGCAAACTCTTTGTTCTGATATTTAAAATGATATACCCAGGCTTGCATGCCAAATGCCCTTTCTGTGTTAACTCCATCCAGGGACATCCTGAAGAGAGGCGGCTCTGCTGTAGATTCTGCCATCGCTGCTCTGCTGTGCGTCGGATTGATGAATGCCCACAGCATGGGCATCGGAGGAGGGCTCTTCTTCACTATTTATGATGCCAAAACAGGTATGCAGTCACCATTACCTGTCTGATTCAACCTGACACACCAGTCTGCAGTGTCTGTGTGTATATGAAGAATTTATGTACGTTTCTTTCAATAAAGATCCCATTTTATTACTTATGTATGCACTGCACACCCTCGAAAAGTTGCTGTTTGAATTTAAATAGGCAAATGCGGAATCATTGAGCATGAAGAATCATTTTCACACATGAATTGGCACCTCTGAATCCAGACCTTACATCACAACATTTATTTCCATCAAGCGGTGCATACATTTTTGGTCAAGATCTTGTATTGACAATGCAAGAGTCCAGCACTCTGTAAAGTCTCCTCCAGCACATCCCAAAGACTTTCAATGAATTTAAGGTCTGGACTCAGAAGCACCAATTCATGTGTGAAAATGATTCTTCATGCTCCCTCCCAACCATTCTTTGAGAGTTTGAGCCTGATGAATCTCAACATTGTCATCCTGAAAAATGGCCAGGATGTGTCTTATTACATGGTTGTTTAAGAAATAAAGTTACACACTCCAACAATTAGGGTTAGAAGAAACATACTAAACATACATGGATCAGGTATAACATTATGATGACAGGTGAAGTGAATAACACTGATTATCTCTTCATCACGGCACCTGTTAGTGGGTGGGATATATTAGGCAGCAAGTGGACATTTTATCCTCAAAGTTGATGTGTTAGAAGCAGGAAAAAGGGGCAAACGTAAGGATTTGAGCGATTTTGACAAGGGCCAAATTATGGCGGTTAGACAACTGGGTCAGAGTATTTCCAAAACTGCAGCTCTTGTGGGGTGTTCCCGGTCTGCAGTGGTCAGTCTCTATCAAAAGTGATCCAAGGAAGGAACAGTGATGAATCAGCGACAGGGTCATGGACGCCAAGGCTCATTGACTACGTTTACATGGACAGCAGTAATCTAATTATTAACCTTATTCTGAATAAGGCAATATTCTGATTAAGGTGTTTACATGAGCTACTTTTAGAATATTCCGTTCATGTTCCCGTTTTACATGTTAAAGAACATAGCTCGATTAATGGTACGTCATTACGTCCCCATGCCACGCTACGCTGTCCGACGTCTAATCATAGCGCGACTTTCGTGGGTCTGTTAAAATCAATGGGCTCAGGCAACCCGCTGTAACTCTACCTACGTGTGACGCTGTTGGACAGAGTTACTTTATAAAAACGAGTGACTTTTATACTTTTTAATGTAATATACATATATATATATATATATATACTGTACGTAAATATAAACGGTACTGTGCTTTGTTACTGTTTTGTACGCGCTGTTATATTAATTATAATTCAAATTCTGTTTTATTTGTCACAATATTATTGATGATTGTTGAGAGGGGCACTTTTGATACAATTTTTAAAAGGGCAGGGGCTCAAGCCCTCAAAGCCCTCCCCTCTGCACTTGCCTGGTGTGTGTGTCCTGTCACAAAATGCAGCAAACTCCTACACAACGTTAATAGTTAGATTAAGGTGTGTACATGTCAACAATGCACTTCGATAATGCGACTAAAATAGGCATACTCTACATGTCTTAATTCGATTTTTGTTTAATTTGAGTATGGCTTTAACCGGATTAAGGTAATTAGAAATCGCTGTTTACATGGTAGTTTCTTAATCAGAGTATGGTCTTAATCAGATTAATAGCGGAGTATTGTTGTCCATGTAAACGTACTGAGTGATGCACCTGGCCCGTGTGGTCTGATCAAACAGACGAGCTACTGTAGCTCAAATTGCTCAAGAAGTTAATGCTGGTTCTGACAGAAGGGTGTCAGAATACACAGTGCATCGTAGTTTGATGTGTATGGGGCTGCATAAGCCACAGACCAGTCAGGGTGCTCATGCTGACCCCTGTCCACGGCCGAAAGCACCAACAGTGGAGTAGGCACGTGAGCATCAGAACTGGACCACGGAGCAATGGAAGAAGGTGGCCTGGTCTGATAAATCACATTTTCTTTTACATCATGTGGATAGCCGGGTGTATCTCTTACCTGGGGAATACATGGCACCAGGATGCACTATGGGAAGAAGGCAAGCCGGTGGAGGCAGTTTGATGCTTGTGTCCTGCCATCCATGTGGATGTTACTTTGACACGTACCACCTACCTAAGCATTGATGCGGACCATGTACACCCTTTCATGGAAACGGTATTCCCTGGTGGCTGTGGCCTCTTTCAGCAGGATAATGTGCCCTGCCACAAAGCAAAAAAGGTTCAGGAATAGTTTGAGGAGCACAACGAATTTGAGGCCTCCAAATTCCCCAGATCTCCAAATTCAGTCCATGCCTCGACAGGTCAGAGCTGTTTTGGCAGCAAAAAGGGGACCAACACAATATTAGGAATGTTATGCCTGGTCGTTGTATAATATGCTAGAAACATAATAATCACCGTAATAATGATCCAATTATAGACTCTTAATCATTTGCCTATTTTAATCCTTTTTTTGGGGGGGGGCCAGGCAGTGTATAATTGATTTATTTCTTTTTGCAGGAAAAGTCGAAACCATCAATGCACGTGAGACAGCACCTGCAAACTCAACCAAAGACATGTTTGGAAATAGTACAGACCTTTCCCAGAAAGGTATACATTTAACTACATTACATAAACTGGGGGGAATCATTGGTGAAACAGGATTCGCACAGTGGGTGGCCTTGAGATACGGTGCCAGCATGGAGAGATAAGCATCAAAAGCTATCAACACAATGTCAACAATCAATAACTCAAGAGTAGAATGGGCTCTGCATATGTTTATGACTTTTCGAGGAAAGCCATACAACTGTATCTCTGTAGAGTGTGCACATGGACATATGTCACAACAACATACTGTCACGTGCATTTGGTGACATATTTTATATAGTTTGGAAACATTGCATTTTTATTAATTATTATAGCTATTCTTATCTTTCAAATTAGTACACTGGTTGTCTTTTTAGATATTAGCACATGGAATCATGCCGGTGAAAATTAATCCACAGGTGGTTTGTCTGTCGCTGTTCCTGGAGAGATTCGGGGGTATGAGATGGCCCATAAACGACATGGCAAGCTTCCATGGAGAGAGCTATTTCTACCAAGCATAAAACTGGCCAGGAACGGCTTTCCTGTTGGCAGCGCATTGGCCAGTGCCATTAGATCAAACAGAAATATCATTATGAATGATAAGATGTTATGGTGAGCACACATGGATATTTAGATACAAGATATTTAACATACAAAAAAATATTTTTTGCACTGTCATTTTTCTTTTTATATGATGTAATGTGTGATATATTATATCTACTTTTATTCACTAGCTTTATACATTAACATTTTCTGCTGATTGTTTGGTTTCTTAGTTCTGTGTACTGCGATTCCACTGGAAACTTCCTGCAGGAAAATGACACCATCACCTTTACAAAGCTGGCAGACACTTACGAGGTCATAGCAGAGAACGGGCCCGATGCGTTCTACAACGGACCGCTCGCTGAGAACCTTGTGAGGGACATCCAAGCTGCAGGTTTTTTTCTATTCACACATATGTCGATCCATTATTTGGTATCAACAGATCATGATATAAACTGGACCAATGTTGGGGAAGTTACTTTTAAAAGTAATGCATTACAATATTGTGTTATCCCCTTATAAAGTAACTAATTGTTGTACTTAATTACTTTTTATAGAAATAAAGCAATATTTGTTACTTTTTTCTCACCTGGACTGGGCTGGCTTGTTTTTTTGTTTTTTTGATAATTAAAGTTTTTTAATTTAAAATGGGCAAATGCAAAGTTCACACCAAATGGTTGGTTGAATTGGATCATGAAAGTTCAGCAGCAAAGACATTGGTTAGTAAAGTGAGATTAAATACATAAAGTATAAATGTATTATTAACATATTTAATTATTGCAACAACAACAAAAAAAAAAGATTCTGCAAGTGCTGTCAGTCAATAGCAATAAAAACAGTAACTTGCGTTACTTATTTGACAAATGTGGTGTAAATTTAAAAGTAATGCGCTACTTTACTCATTACTTGAAATAATCTGATTACGTAAACTCGCATTACTTGTAATGCGTTACCCTCAACACTGATCTGGACAATAAATTAAATCAAAATTGTGGTTGCATGATGTGATTTAGCCCAGGGGTTTTCAAACTACCCCAAGGGGCCAGAACAGAGCACTAACGGTCAATGGAAATAAATAAATGCCAAAGCTACAGTTTTTATGCACACGCTGTATGCATAAAATGTAATTCATGTCAATTTAAAATCTATATGAATTTAAAGAATTTCTGAAGGATTGTGTGACACTCTGGACTGGAGTAATGGCTGCTGAAAAATCAGTTTTGCATCACAGGAATAAATTACATTTAAATAGATTAAAATAGAAAACAGTTATTTTAAATTGCAATAATATTTCGCCTCATTACTGTTTTACAGTATTTCTAATCAAATAAATACAGCCTTGGGGAGCATAAAGGCCCGTACACACCAACAACATTAACTATAACGATAACTATATTAGCGTGTACAACAGCAGACAATATCGTTCTGTTTAGCCTTTTATAAGTGTGTGCTTGTCTGTCCCTTTAAATGCTCGAGCTCGTTATAGCACGATTGATTCTGATTGGCTGTCAGTGTTTTTATCGTTCATCAGCTGGATAAAATTTCTCTGAAAGTGATTCCAACGATAATGTTTCTCTGTGCCATATAGTTATAGCTGTGGTGTGAACTGTGCTATTCTTTTATATCGAGAACGATTTTTAGAACTATATCTTCATCGTTATCTTTATAGTTATTGTACTTGGTGTACACAAGCCTTAAAGGGGTAGTTCACCCAAAAATGAAAATTACCCCATGATTTACTCACCCTCAAGTCATCCTAGGTGTATATGACATTGTTCTTTCAGATGATTTATACGAGTTATATTAAAAATGTCCTGGCTCTTCCAAGCTTTATAATGGCAGTGACTTGTTGCCTCGTTTATGAAGCCCATAAAAGTGCATATATCCATCATATAACTGCTCCACACGGCTCCGGAGGGTTAATAAAGGCCTTCTGAAGTGAATTGATGCGTTTGTGTAAGAAAAATATCCATATGTAAAACTATAAAGTTAAGTTCCAGCTGACCGCCTTAAGTGGTAAAGTGTTGAAAGTGCCTTCTCGCAATTCAAGATGCGTACGCGACATCTGATGAGCGTACCTGGTAACGGAAGTTTCAACACTTTTCCCATAAATTGAATACAGAAGGCGATCGGCCGAGACTTACTTTATACAGTTTTAAAAATGAATATTTTTCTCACACAAATGCATCGATTCGCTTCAGAAGGCCTTTATTAACCTCCCGGAGCCCTGTGGAGCACGTTATTTAATGGACAGATGCATTTTTTATGGGTTTCAAAAACAGAGCAACTATTACTGCTATTATAAAGCTTGGATTAGCCAGGACATATTTTAATATAACTCAGATTTTTTTCGTCTGAAAGTAGAATGTCATATACAGGATGACTTGAGGGTGAGTAAATCATGGGCTAATTTTCATTTTTGGGTGAACTAACCCTTTAAGATTTAAAAATAAATCGTAATTGTTCCAAAATTTGACCGGTAATCAAACACTGCACAAATGGGTCTGAAAAAGATAATGTAGCTATCGTATTTGGAGGTATGAAAACAGTTCCCATACAGAGAAAAACTGTAATAGATCTAATTTTAAATTCAAATACTGTAAAATGTACAGTGTTTTGGAAGTAAAAAAAAACAAATCAACTTTACAGTGAAAACCCGTAAACTAACATTCCCACAATTCCCAGTGTGAGAACACATTTTATGTTTTTTTTTGTAAATATGTTTCTTCTTAGTTTTTAGGTGTCAGTTATATACTCTACATTTGGCTTTTATGGTAAATGATTGTTGATTGTGTTTGTGTTCATGACTCACCTTCTACATTAGTATGTACATCAACTTGTGGAAAAATTACTTGTGGTGAACTTTGATTCATCATGTGGTTTTCTCTTTACCACCTGTGTTTGTCAGTATATGTAAAAGTAAAAGTTTAGTGGCAGCATGGCCTTGCTAATTCAGCAGAAAAGGGCTATATATACAGTTTTAAATTGTAAAATTTGAAGGACGTTCTGTAAATATTTTTACTGTATTTTTTTTAACCAAATTATTCTGGCAACCACAGCTGCGTTTTATTTTGTAAAAGCGAAGGCTTGTTTTTTTTACAGTGCATATGGTAAACCACATTAAGCGAAGAGCCACATTTCTCATCAAACGTTAATTTCATATCAAATGACTGCCCATGTTTGTGTTTTAAAGACGCTAAATTTCTGCTGTGGCTGCGGTGTTGTGGTTCATTGATTTCCAAATATTTTACATCCCACTAATTCCTGCAGTGCTGCCAATAGTCCACCCAGGCAGAGGTGTTGAAGGATGACACACAATTGGTTATTAATGACTAAATCGATTACTCAGTAGGTTTAATCTCATTAAGTTGCTTAGAATCATGAGTCATACTGGCATCTGTGTGTGTTGCAGAGGGGATTATAACTCTGGAGGACTTGAGAGATTACAAGCCTTTGCTGGATGAAAACCCCCCCAGCGCTACCGTGGGTGAATTCACAATGGTGGCACCAAATTCGCCTGCCAGCGGCCCAGTCCTTACATTGATACTCAACATCCTGAGCGGTAGGTGCAGAGTTTAACCACTAAACAGTCTGTAATGAACTGCTCTGAGACATGAGAGCTGAGGATCCAAACGCAGCTTTATTAAAGTGTAATCCACAATCGTAGTCAAAACAGGCAAAAGGTCATACACAGGCAAGCAGTCCAAACAGCCAAACAAGACAGGAGAGACAAAAAGCTAATCCACAGAACGGGTAAGTAATCCAAAAACAAGAGACAAGAAACCAGGGAAAACGCTCAGAAATGCAGTAATACAACAAACAAGACTTTGCACTGAATGACTGGGTGAACAGGCTAGATACAGGCAGAGGTAATGAGGTAAATGAGACACCGGTGTAAACAGTGAGTCTGGGCAAATGATTATGGGTAATGTAGTCTTTGATGGAGTGACAGAATGACAGTCCGGAGTGGAGTGTCCTCTGGTGGTGTAACGGTCACCAGCTGGAGTGCCCTTGAGAGCCGCCAGAGGGCACTCCACATAAGACTATGATCCCTTACAAACTACATTTCCCATAACTCACTGCCCGGACTCATCATCACTTATCACTGATCACATTCACCTGTACCTCATTCACTGATTGCATTCACCTGTGTCTCACCATCCTGTTAGTCTCTGTCTATTTATACCATGGTCATTCATTCATTCACGGCGAAGTCTTGTTTATACGTTACCCTGCATTTCTGAGCACTCTCCTGATTTTCTTGTTTCTTGATATCTTGCCCTGTTCCCTGGATTACTCTCTTGCCTCTGGTCCCTGCCTGTTTTGTTTGTTTGTTTCTTTGTTTTGACGGCCTGTCTATGTATGACCCTTACCTGTACTTTGGATTACGCCTCTGGATTGCCCTCAAGCTGCATTTGGATCCACCTTCGAGTCTCGGAGCAGTTCGTAACAGATGGTAATCACAGGGCACTCTCACTGGTGATCGTGACACAGTATATTACATTTACATTACATTTATGCATTTGGCAGAAGCTTTTATCCAAAGCGACTTACATTGCATTTAAGGTAAACATTTTACATTTTGTCAGTTCTTGCTTTCCCTGGGACTCGAACCCATAACCTTGGCGTTGCTAGCGCCATGCTCTACTGTTTGAGCTACAGGAAAGCCAAATGAACTGTTTGTATATCATAGACACATTTTTTTTTCTTCTTGAAATTGGAACATTTAATAAATACACTACAATTTAAAGGGGATCTATTATGCAAAATTCACTTTTATATTGTTTTTGAACATAATTATGTGTCTGCAGTGTGTACACAATCACACTATTGTGGTAAAAATCCATCCAGTCCGTTCTTTTCCCCATAAATCTGAAACAGTGTCTCAAAATGAGCCGTTTAGAATTGTGCTCCAATGTGCTGCCGCGACAGAATCTGCCCTATTAGCTTAGCTACTCCCCTGAGTGAACTGTACACAGTCCGCCATGTTTATCTCCTCGCCAGAGCATTCAAGTAAGAAATGTATTCTTATTAAAGCTACTAAAGTTATTCAATCAGGATCAGTGAATGATTTCCAGTTTTTCTTTTGTTGTTTGATTCATATTAACAGCATATATAGCAGTAAGTACTGTATATTACGTTGGTTTCACTTTAATACACAGATCTAATATACACATGCGATTATATATTTATTTATTTATTTTAAAAAAGACATAACTGTGAACTTTGTGTGTTTTTGACAGAACCTTGTGTGTATTTGACAGTTTAAGCGCGATAAGACGTGGAAGAGAACTTGGTTTAATACTCACAGGACGCGCCGTTTGACAGCCATCTTTCTGTGCGTGTGCTTGGATGTGTGCACTCAGAAAAGTATATATCAGAAGTTTAAACTGATATGGCTTTAAAAAGCATGCAAATAATCGAAAAAGACGAAAAACTAAAATCTCACGTGAGAGTGACCAAAATAATGACCAAATGGATAATCAAACCAAACAGATGTTTAGTTTTTACCCAAGGCACAAGCTGTAAAGGCTCCGCCCTCTTCTAGAAAGGGGGCAGAGAGCAGCAGCTCATTTGCATTTAAAGATACATGCACGCTTCACAGACACATTCTGGGGACACCTGAGACTTTTATATAAAGATTTGAGAATTTAGAGAATTTAGGGCATAATCCCATAACATAACCTAAACTAGGGTGTTTTTCCTGTTGTAATTAGCATTAATTTGTTCCAATATGGTGGATTTTACTCTAGTGATCATGATTTTTTTGTGCAATATAAATATGTAATTTAAAAAAAAAAGAATATTATGCTATTATATTTATTTACTAATCCAGGGTATGACTGAAATGGTCGTACATGTGACAAATAAGTAAATAAATATAACACAAAAAATATAACATGCACACTCAAACGAGTACTTTCTCAAATGGATTTTAAATAGTTGTATATGTTTATTATTTTTTATATATATATTGTTTATTATTTCATGTTTGTTTTGTCGCATTTACAACCATTTCAGTTGTAGTCTGAAGCCCTGAGATGAACGAAATCTTGTTTAATGTTTGGCATACTTTACCCTGAATTAGTAAATAAATATAATTCCTGTCTTTTTTTTTCAGTAGGCCTAATAACATATTCTTCTATCCCAGATTAATGTGCAGATTACACGTGAGCCATTTGTAATTTGTAGCACTATTAACACATTATGACCAAACCTGTATATCACAACCAGTATCATTTGTGACCTTGGACCACAAAACCAGTCATAAGTCGCACGGGTATATTTGTGGCAATAGCTAATAATACATTGTATGTGTCAATTATAGATTTTTCTTTTATGCCAAAAATCATTAGGATATTAAATAAAGTCCATGAAGATATTTTGTAAATTTCCTACCGTAATTATATACAAAATGTATTAGTAGTAGTAATAGGCATTGCTAAGGAATTTGGACTTTGGACAACTTTAAAGGCTTTTTTTTTTCAATATTTTGATTTTTTTGCACCCTCAGATTCCAGATTGTCAAATAGTTGTATCTCGGCCAAATATTGTCCTATCCTAATAAACCATACATCAATGGAAAGCTTATTTATTCAGCATCTCAATTTATCTCAATGTACCCTTATGACTGGTTTTGTGGTCCAAGGTCATATTTTAGTATTGAGATACTGTTATAGTTTTTATTCATATTTTTAGCAGATTTTATTTTTACATTTTCTATTTTCATTTTAGTTAAAGTTTTAGTCATTTTGTTGTTTTTGTCATTTTAATACTATTTTTAAAAAATATGTCTATATGCTTTTTTAATATATATTTTTATTTTAGTTTTACTTATTTTACTATAAAGTAACATCAAGTGGCAGAGGTGCACATCATGCACATCAAGTTGAATTAATTAAAATACGAAATGTTGTATTGGCAACTAGCAAGTTTTTAAAAATATTTTATTTCAAGTAATGAAAGATTTTTTTTTTTTATGGTTTCAGCTTTAGTTTTCGTTAACTATAACAATCCTGCTCACAACTCCAACTTTATATGTCACAGTGTGACTTTATGTCTTTCAATGTGAACTATTTTTACTTTGAGGCAGAAACAAACTTCTATGATATAACCACCGTGGACCAGCATAAAAATTCCCGCTGGTCTAAGATGGTATTTTAAGCAGCAAGAGGAAGCATCCAGTTGATTCTGATTACAGATTGACCATTAGTCAATCTTTAATGTTCTTAACCGTTTCCTCATGTGGAACGGAGTCTGGGGAGGATGACACTTCAGAACTTCCAACTTCTGTTGCTATGAGCTATTAAAATCCCTCCACCCTTCACTCTACCATGCCTGTCCTCCTGTCTCCCACACCATCACTAACGTGGGCTGTTTGCCACTAATTGGACATAAACCAAGCATGGAAAAATCTATGCAGTCAGCGCGTTCCGACCCTTTCCTTGGGGTTCCACCAGCAGGGGATACTCTAAAGCAGCTTGTCATCTGAGATTCATCAGCTTTGCTTTCTTGCGGCGAGCTGGACGTTCTCCACAGCTCTGTGTCTGTCTTTTTTAAACACCCACTCTGTAGCTTTACTAATGAGATACTTAGTCATTAAGTTGCTGCCAGACAGGGCAAGGCTATCGATAAACACTGTTAGCACTTGTCTTTTTTCAGAATGTAGCTTGATTTATTCAGGAGTTATGAAACATCTTCCACGGCAAAACTCTCATAATTGTTCAATTATTTCGAACAGACATGTCTGCCATAAATGGAGCGAGACAATTTGAGATGTTTTCTGACAGTAAAGCTGGGTCAGTTGTTCAACATTAAAATAATAGTTGACCTAGAAATGAAAATCATGTCATCATTTTCTCACTCTCATGTCATTTCCGAACCCATTTGAGTTCTGTGGAACATGTAATGAGATGATTTGAAGAAAAATCTGCAGAATTGTCTGTCTTTAAAGGGGCCATTATGCTTTTTTCCTTTACATTGTTAACTGTCTTTAGTGTGTAATGCTGCTGTTTGAGATTGAAAATGGTCTGCAAAGTTATAAAAACACAAAGTCACTCCAAAGGGAGTTATTCTCTATATTAGTGCGCACTGCTTCTGAACACCCTGAAACTGTAGTCTATAGGCCACGCCTCCATTGAGTTTTTTTCCATGAACGAACACGTCACAATATCCCTCATTTAAATAATTCTTGCCCAAAACATATGTGCGCAAAAAAAAGGAGTGAGGCCTGGTTGAGTTGCATTTGAAGTGTGTTGAAACTCGCTGTTATAAGGGGCGTGACATTTCCGAAACATGCTTAAAATGGCTGACCAATCACAACACACTGGTCCAGCCGTCCAATCAGAACACACTGTGCTTTTCGGAAGGAGGGGCTTCATAGAGTCAGGAACTAACAGAGTGTTACTGACAGATTGGGAAGATAGGTGCTGCAACAATGCAAAATATTTGAAAAATAATGCATTTTTTAATCATACACCCGGCGCAATGCGACACCAGGCGTGACAAGAATCATCTTAGATAAACTCTTTTGTCTGAACGAAGGAGTTTACAGTTTTACTAACTACACAGCGATTTCTGTTTCGTACTTTACTTGCCTTTAGCCTGAGCTGTAGAAGACTGTCCGAGGTGAAATCGCAGGAGAAAGTTTTGATGGTTCCGTCCGATGGCATTGAAGTGGCGATCAAGTTTTTCTGCATCGATTGAAGAAGAAATGATGAGCTTGCGTGGTTGTTTCGACTTCGTCGAGGTTGAGGAAGTTGCACAGGCCTTAAAGGGATAGTTCACCCAAAAATGAAAATTAGCCCATGTATATGACATTCTCCTTTCAGACGAATAAAATCTAAGTTAAATAAAAACATTCCAGGCTAATCCAAGCTTTATAATTGCAGTAATACTTGCTCTGTTTTTGAAGTCCATAAAAAATGCATCTGTCCGTCAAATAACGTGCTCCACGCGGCTCCGGGGTGTTAATAAAGGCCTTCTGAAGCGAATCGATGCGTTTGGTAATAAAAATATCCATATTTTAAATTTTTTTTCTATGGCTCTGCATCTGCCATCCCCGCGCCATCACTTCTGGCGATTAAGGTCAAAATACATGCAAAATACCGGCACGATCATAGATATATGCATAGATGCCTCAATAGTGCCTGCACGGATCGGTCAAATGAGGCATCTACGTATATATTTCTTTGATCGTGCCAGTATTGTGATCTTATTCGCCAGAAGTTATGGCGCTGGGAATACTAGATGAGATTCATCTGATAAGAGGTAAAGAAATAACATAAATACTGTTCAGTTTCTCGCAGAAACCGATCGTTTCGTGTTAAGACATCAATGTGTCTCCACGAGCCGCATGGTTTAATATGGATTCGTATGTCTATGTGTTTTTACTCTCATAGCTCTCATACTCTAAAATATCCCCATTGACATGCATTATACGACTATCACACTGCAACAGTTGCAGTTAAAAATCTTCATTTGTGTTCTACTGAAGAAACAAAGACACCTACATCTTGGATGCCCTGGGGGTAAGCAGATAAACATAAGAATTTTGTTTTTGGGTGAACTATCCCTTTAAGGAGTTTGGACCTTCTGGCCCATGGCCGTGTGAGGCCATCAGGTTTCCTGTTTCACACACACACACACATTGTTATGGGTGTGCAGGCCTTATCCACCTGGTCTGCGGGCCGGCTGATAGACAGCCAAGATCACGCGTCGTTTTGGTCCAGAGGTAGAAGAAAAGAGAGTGGGAGCGGTCTGTCCCTTTCTTTTGAGCTCTTGGGAGAAATCCTGCCTTGAAGGTCAGTGAGCCAATCGTATTCAGGCTCTTTGAGGGAAAGTTTTACGACCCTTTGTCTCAAACATATCATTTGGAGATTGGTTGCTTGATGAAAGAACCATTAAAGACTCTTGTAATACTAATATGTCGCACAAGGGTTGACATATCATATACACAATCATTTAGACCTTCAAATTTCAACTTCATAGACACCAAACATGCCATACACATGATTTTCGTTAACCATAGTATGCAATTCTGAAACCTAAATCCAACAGAGATTGAATTAATACATAGACCAAACCCTACACTCACAAAAATGCTGGGTTAAAAACAACCCAAGTTGGGTTGAAAATGGACTAACCCAGCAATTGGGTTGTTTTAACCCAGTGAATGGGTTGTTTTAACCCAGTGAATGGGTTGTTTAAAACAAATCATGAGATGGATATATGTTTATATATTTCTCAAGTGGTTATATATAGGCTATACGAGTTTAAGATGGTTTATTTGTCTTTTTCAGAAAGAGTTTCAGCTCTCTGCACATTCCTTTGAGTCGTAAAACAAAGGTTATCTGATGTATCTGATTATCCCTGGTAACGGAGTATCCTGGTACCCTGTGCTATTGGGGGAAGGTCTGCTACCAAGCACAAAGCATTTGAAACATATTTGTTAAATGTAACCGGCGATTATGTGTCTGATTCGCCTCAGTCGCTACACTAGTTTCAGCCCCAGCGCAGTTATCATTTTCACGTCCTGCGCCACGTTGTTTATATAGCAAATGCACTCGTGCTCATCTGTTCGCCCATGGGCGTGCTGGTTTGAAAACGAGGTGTGTTGCTATTTTGAAGCAACTGAAAACCATGCGCTCAGATCATTAAAATAGGGCCCTTAAACATGAAAACCTATACTAGTAGACCCCAAAAACAAAACTAAGATTTTGAAAAAGGATTGAAGAAGAACTTAAATTTCCATCTCATTTGTTCTTCTGCATATTCAGATTTGATAAGACAAATGCGAGAAACATACATCAGGTTTCTGAAGACCTTTCTATGGCAGCCATCTTGATTCACAGTTCTATTCAACAGTTAACATGGTTGAGTAATAAATGTAGTGAATCTAACTGAATTCTCATTCTCTTTCCTTAGGTTACAACTTTAGTCCAGACAGTGTCTCCACCACTGAAAATAAAATCCTCACCTATCATCGCATAGTCGAGGCGTTCCGGTTTGCGTATGCAAAGAGGAGTGTCTTGGGGGACCCACAGTTTCTCAACATCTCTGATGTAAGTTGTGAACAATGAAAGGGTTGCTTCATCCAAAAAACGGAATCATTTAGTGGTTTCGAACCTGTATAACCTTTGCACAAACAAAAAGCATTATTTTAATGTAAAACTGCTCATATATTTTATTGTAAAAATGCTCAGCAGTTGTTCAGGTTGACACAGATGGCATTGGCATATGTTATCATCTCTCGGTCAGTTGTGATCAAAGCCTTTATTGAAGCCGACATGCTGTATCTCACACTAATCACAGAGCATGAAAATAGTGCACTATTGAACGGCTCATTGTGCGTACGCTCTTTTGATCATCCGTTCTTTCAAGCTGTAGATTATTGTGCCGCCAGCAGGGCCGCAGTAATGACCTGTGATCCTCTTTCTCTCTGGCAGTTCATCCAGAACATTACCTCGAAGGGCTATGCTGACATGATACTTCAGAAGATCACAGATAATACGACTCAGCAAGAGAGCTACTATGAACCCGAGTTCTATCTTCCCAACAATCACGGCACGTCACATGTGTCAGTGGTGGCAGAAGACGGCAGTGCAGTCTCCGCCACCAGCACCATCAACCTATTGTGAGCATTTGCCTTTTTTCTTTGCCAATCGGAGGTTTTTCTCCAGCATATGCATCAAAAAAAAAATTGTCTCAGAGTTTACATTTTCAGGGGAAATTAGCATATGATTGGCTTATTTAAAATGTATGCTATAATATTATGCTAGGTTGCACCACACCACTTCACAAGAGGGGTAACGTTGGGG
This sequence comes from Romanogobio albipinnatus, assembly GCA_023566225.1. Lineage (NCBI taxonomy): Eukaryota > Metazoa > Chordata > Actinopteri > Cypriniformes > Gobionidae > Romanogobio > Romanogobio albipinnatus. The sequence goes on along the minus strand of CM042259.1, from coordinate 38,328,510 downwards.
TGTGACTTTCCAGTTTACTCAGTCAGGAAGCTCCCATTTTAGGTTCCTAATTTTGTTTAAGATGTCTTTAATCTCTCTAAACTCCTCCTTTCTGAGAGCCTACTCTGCTCTGATTGGTCAGCTGGCCAAGACTGTTGTAATTGGTGACTCTGCTCTGATTGGTGAGATGGCCCAGTCTGTTGTGATTGGTCTACTCTTCTCTGATTGGTCAGATGGCCAAGACTGTTGTAATTGGTTACTCTGCTCTGATTGGTCAGATGGCCCAGTCTGATGTGATTGGTCTGCTCTGCTCTGATGGTCAGATGGCCCAGTCTGTTGTGATTGGTCTGCTCTGCTCTGATGCTCAGATGGCCCAGACTGTTGTGATTGGTCTACTCTGCTCTGATTGGTCAGATGGCCCAGACTGTTGTGATTGGTCTGCTCTGCTCTGAATGGTCAGATGGCCCAGTCTGTTGTGATTGGTCTGCTCTGCTCTATTGGTCAGATGGCCCAGTCTGTTGTGATTGGTCTGCTCTGCTCTGATTGGTCAGATGGCCCAGACTGTTGTGATTGGTCTGCTCTGCTCTGAATGCTCAGATGGCCCAGACTGTTGTGATTGGTCTACTCTGCTCTGATTGGTCAGATGGCCCAGTCTGTTGTGATTGGTCTGCTCTGCTCTATTGGTCAGATGGCCCAGTCTGTTGTGATTGGTCTGCTCTGCTCTATTGGTCTGTTGTGATTGGTCTGCTCTGCTCTGATTGTGTCAGATGGCCCAGTCTGTTGTGATTGGTCTACTCTTCTCTGATTGGTCAGATGGCCCAGTCTGTTGTGATTGGTCTGCTCTGCTCTATTGGTCAGATGGCCCAGTCTGTTGTGATTGGTCTACTCTTCTCTGATTGGTCAGATGGCCCAGTCTGTTGTGATTGGTCTGCTCTGCTCTATTGGTCAGATGGCCCAGTCTGTTGTGATTGGTCTGCTCTGCTCTGATTGTGTCAGATGGCCCAGTCTGTTGTGATTGGTCTGCTCTGCTCTGATTGGTCAGATGGGCCAGACTGTTGTGATTGGTCTACTCTGCTCTGATTGGTCAGATGGCCCAGTCTTTTGTGATTGGTCTGCTCTGCTCTGATGCTCAGATGGCCCAGTCTGTTGTGATTGGTCTGCTCTGCTCTGATTGTGTCAGATGGCCCAGTCTGTTGTGATTGGTCTGCTCTGCTCTGATGGTCAGATGGCCCAGTCTGTTGTGATTGGTCTACTCTGCTCTGATTGGTCAGATGGCCCAGTCTGTTGTGATTGGTCTGCTCTGCTTTGATGGTCAGATGGCCCAGTCTGTTGTGATTGGTCTGCTCTGCTCTGATTGTGTCAGATGGCCCAGTCTGTTGTGATTGGTCTGCTCTGCTCTGATTGTGTCAGATGGCCCAGTCTGTTGTGATTGGTCTACCACTTACAGTGCATGTCAAAAACTAAATGGCTGCTACCATTTCTTGGGCTCAAATTGACATGTTAAAACCAACCTCTGGAGCGAAAGTCCTCATCCTTCAGAAGTGCATGTGGATTTGCTTTTGCAGTTAGAAAATAACTCCATTTATTGTGCACTTTGCAGACCTTTTACATTCACAAACAGCTATAATACACACTACATGAAAGGTAATATAAAAAAACAGGGATATAAGATTTTAACCCCAATAAATAAATAAATCATGTTCTTTCTCTTTCCCAGTTTCGGCTCCAAGTTTATGTCAAATTCAACAGGAATTTTACTAAACAACGAGATGGATGACTTCAGTTCCCCCTTGATCACCAACAACTTTGGAGTTCCTCCATCTCCCAACAACTTCATTGTCCCACGTAAGAAAACATGATTACAGCCATTGGCAATAGCATACTACTCATTCATTCATTCCTTTTTATATATATATAATTAAATATATACATATAAATATCAATAATAATAATTATAGAAATAATAGAATAACAGTTATTATTTTAACATCTCATTCTTGATTTATTCAAAAGATCAAAATTGTACTGTTCCATTTTGCTGTTTCAAATAATATTATTACAAATAGTAAGCATTATTGCAAACACAGCCATGAACTTTAGTGAATCTTTGAAGATTTTGCTTTAATAGTTCGGTAACCCTGTTGCTTCTCATCCTCGCCCAGATAAAAGGCCCATGTCTTCTATGTGCCCCGCCATCCTGCTAGACAAAAACAATAATGTTAAAATGGTAGTTGGAGCCTCTGGAGGAACAAAGATCACCACAGCTGTGGCCCAGGTGCATTTTCAGTTTATTGTAGTCCAGATAGTTGTGCTGGACATAGTTCAAACCATATCACCTCATGTATTACTGACATCTGTGTAGGTGATCCTAAATGCACTGTTCTTTGAATACAACCTGAAGAAAGCGATAGTAGACCCAAGAATTCATAATCAACTCAGTCCAAACACCACGCAGGGAGAGCCTGACTTTGACAAGGTGAGTGAAGTATACAGGTGTCATTTTAAGCTATATGATAAGATAAGAAATTACTGAGGTAATGTACAACATATACATCTCACCTGCTAAGTAGTAATTGATGTCATCTGGATTAGATTCCAAAAATGAAGTACTTTCTGGTGTTTTAAAGTGCTTATCTGTTACTTTTGTATTGATTTCATGGTTATATATATATATATATATATATATATATATATATATATATATATATATATATATATATATATATATATATATATATATATATATATATATATATATATATATATATATATATATATATAATATACAGTGAGGAAAATAAGTATTTGAACACCCTGCTATTTTGCAAGTTCTCCCACTTAGAAATCATGGAGGGCTCTGAAATTGTCATCGTAGGTGCATGTCCACTGTGAGAGACATAATCTAAAAAAAAAAAATCCAGAAATCACAATGTATGATTTTTTAACTATTTATTTGTATGATACAGCTGCAAATAAGTATTTGAACACCTGAGAAAATCAATGTTAATATTTGGTACAGTAGCCTTTGTTTGCAATTACAGAGGTCAAACGTTTCCTGTAGTTTTTCACCAGGTTTGCACACACTGCAGGAGGGATTTTGGCCCACTCCTCCACACAGATCTTCTCTAGATCAGTCAGGTTTCTGGCCTGTCGCTGAGAAACACGGAGTTTGAGCTCCCTCCAAAGATTCTCTATTGGGTTTAGGTCTGGAGACTGGCTAGGCCACGCCAGAACCTTGATATGCTTCTTACAGAGCCACTCCTTGGTTATCCTGGCTGTGTGCTTCGTGTCATTGTCATGTTGGAAGACCCAGCCTCGACCCATCTTCAATTCTCTAACTGAAGGAAGGAGGTTGTTCCCCAAAATCTCACAATACATGGCCCCGGTCATCCTCTCCTTAATACAGTGCAGTCGCCCTGTCCCATGTGCAGAAAAACACCCCCAAAGCATGATGCTACCACCCCCATGCTTCACAGTAGGGATGGTGTTCATGGGATGGTACTCATCATTCTTCTTCCTCCAAACACGTTTAGTGGAATTATGACCAAAAAGTTATATTTTGGTCTCATCTGACCACATGACTTTCTCCCATGACTCCTCTGGATCATCCAAATGGTCATTGGCAAACTTAAGACGGGCCTTGACATGTGCTAGTTTAAGCAGGGGAACCTTCCGTGCCATGCATGATTTCAAACCATGACGTCTTAGTGTATTACCAACAGTAACCTTGGAAACGGTGGTCCCAGCTCTTTTCAGGTCATTGACTAGCTCCTCCCGTGTAGTTCTGGGCTGATTTCTCACCTTTCTTAGGATCATTGAGACCCCACAAGGTGAGATCTTGCATGGAGCCCCAGTCCGAGGGAGATTGACAGTCATGTTTAGCTTCTTCCATTTTCTAATGATTGCTCCAACATCGGACCTTTTTTCACCAAGCTGCTTGGCAATTTCCCCGTAGCCCTTTCCAGCCTTGTGGAGGTGTACAATTTTGTCTCTAGTGTCTTTGGACAGCTCTTTGGTCTTGGTCATGTTAGTAGTTGGATTCTTACTGATTGTATGGGGTGGACAGGTGTCTTTATGCAGCTAACGACCTCAAACAGGTGCATCTAATTTAGGATAATAAATGGAGTGGAGGTGGACATTTTAAAGGCAGACTAACAGGTCTTTGAGGGTCAGAATTCTAGCTGATAGACAGGTGTTCAAATACTTATTTGCAGCTGTATCATACAAATAAATAGTTAAAAAATCATATATTGTGATTTCTGGATTTTTTTTTTTTAGATTATGTCTCTCACAGTGGACATGCACCTATGATGACAATTTCAGACCCCTCCATGATTTAGAACTTGCAAAATAGCAGGGTGTTCAAATACTTATTTTCCTCACTGTATATATATATATATATATATATATATATATATATATATATATATATATATATATATATATATATATATATATATATATATATATATATATATATATATATATATATATATATATATATATATATATACAGTACTGTGCAAAAGTCTTAGGCACGTTAGTATTTTCACCCCCAAAAATGGTTTTAAGCCAGTTATTTATAACTTTTGTAATAGTGTGTCAGTAGGTTATATCAGTTTACATTTTCAAACATTAATTTTGCCATTAATTGTAATAATCCATTCCAGTGAGATTTTTGTATGCAGAAGGAGTCTGACAACAGAGCTATGATCCACACAGAGATCTGATCTCACCATCATCGAGTCCGTCTGGGATTACATGAAGAAACAGAAAAAACTGAGACTAAATCCAGAAGAACTGTGGCAGCGTCTCCAAGACGCTTGAAGAAACCTTCCTGCAAAGCTCCCTAAAAAACTATGAGCAAGTGTCCCAAAACAAAAGCTGTTTTCAACGCAAAGGGTGGTCACACAAACTGATTTGATTTAGTTAATAGAAATTAATTTATCAAAAAAATTAACAGTCTACTTATGACATTATTTTTGAAAACTTCCTGACTTTACAGCATTTTTACCCAAGTGTCTAAGTACTGTAGCTTTGCAGGAAGGTTTCTTCAAGCGTCTTGGAGACGCTGCCACAGTTCTTCTGGATTTAGTCTCAGTTTTTTCTGTTTCTTCATGTAATCCCAGACGGACTCGATGATGGTGAGATCAGATCTCTGTGTGGATCATAGCTCTGTTGTCAGACTCATTCTGCATACAAAAATCTCAATGGAATGGATTATTACAATTAATGGCAAAATTAATGTTTGAAAATGTAAACTGATATAACCTACTGACACACTATTACAAATGTTATAAATAACTGGCTTAAAACCATTTTTGGGGGTGAAAATACTAACGTGCCTAAGACTTTTGCACAGTACTGTATATATATATATATATATGTATAATGTGGGTGAGAAGTCTTCCAGTTTTGTGGAATTGCACAGTATTAAGGAGACATATGGCTAAAACATTACTATGCAGTATAAACACATTTTCTATTGATGGCAAATAATTAGATTAAAAAAAGTTATTATTTGAATTGTTTAATAGTCATTTAACCATCACTATGTCTTTGGAAGGCTTTTGCCTTTCAAACTAATTCAAATGTACAAATTCACATCATTTCATATTTACAATGTAATCCACACATATACTAAACTGACTGCATTAGCATGGTAAAGTCAGTTTTAGATAAACTCTCCTTCAAAAATGGTCACAAGTGCACTTTTATGATAGCTTTTTAGAATAAATATAACTGGTCTGATCTGTTGCCAAACATGGATGGCATTTGTAATGCCAAAATTACTGTTCATACATCTAGAAACGTTCCAATAATCCAAACATATTTGAGTCTGTGACTGATAAAGGTCCTAGACCATCACCCACATCCATATGTCCATATTTTACATTTTTATAAATAAATTAACTATTAGCCTTTCATTCAAATGCCCTGCAGCTTCATGTTGTTGATAAAGAATGGAATATGTTTTCTTTTTCTTTGTATTTTTATATCAACAAGGTAATGATCCTATGTGTTTAACAAATTAGGTCAAAAGTAATCAAAAAGTAATCTGATTGAATTACCTAAAATGTGTAATCTAATAAATTAAGTTATTAATTTTCATAATGTAATTTGTAATCAGAAACAGACTACAATTCGTTAGTAATCTACTCAGCACTTGCTGTAGGTGTGTTTTTGAGTGTAACCACTTATCCATGGTCCACGGAGCAATGAGGACACTGACAACACACTGACAGACAGGACAGAGCAAGTTACTTTTGATATGAAACAAAGTCTCAACTTTGAAATTGTCATTTTTTGAATTGTGTCAGAATTGTGTGATATAAAGTCAGAATTGTGTGATATAAAGTCAGAATTGTGTGATATAAAGTCAGAATTGCGTGATATAAAGTCAGAATTGAGAGAGATAAAGTCAGAATTGCGAGATATAAAGTCAGAATTGCGTGATATAAAGTCAGAATTGCGTGATATAAAGTCAGAATTGTGTGATATAAAGTCAGAATTGTGTGATATAAAGTCAGAATTGCGAGATATAAAGTCAGAATTGTGATATAAAGTCAGAATTGCGAGATATAAAGTCAGAATTGCGAGATATAAAGTCAGAATTGTGAGATATAAAGTCAGAATTGCGAGATATAAAGTCAGCATTGTGTGATATAAAGTAAGAATTGCGAGATATAAAGTCAGAATTGTGATATAAAGTCAGAATTGCGAGATATAAAGTCAGAATTGCGTTGTAAAGTCAAAATTGTGTGATACAGTTGCAATTGCGTGATATAAAGTCAGGATAATGAGATATAAACTCACAATATAAACTTGTTTATATCTTGCAATTCTGACTTTATTGTTTGTAATTGTGACTACTTTATATCCTTCAATTCTGACTTTATAACTTGCAATTGTGATTTTACCTTATATCACTCTTTCAATGCTGGATTGAAATATATCCCATATATTTTCTTGATATTTTGTTTGGTTGTTCTGAATACACATGCGGTTTTGGCTAAACACAACCCACTCAACCCACAGGCCGTTTTGGAGGGTCTTGCCCAGAAGAACCATGTTACAGAGGTGTTGAAGTCCACAGGCGCAGTGGTTCAAGCCGTGGTGCGGTACAATGCTGGCCTCAGCGCTGAGTCAGACCCCCGTAAGGGAGGATATGCAGCTGGGTACTGACCTCCGACTCAGCGATCCAAGTCTCCAGGCCAGCTGGAGGCAATTGAGATGCTACTTCAAGACCGCAAGGACACTTTCCCCCCTATGCTGCTCTGAAACAACCAAGTGCCTCCATCAGAGATCCGACAGGCGAATCAGTTCTGGACAATAAAAAGTTGCTCTCTGACCACCCCACATTCAGTGAATGAGGAGTAAGCTGTTTCTTCCGATGACATCCAACACAATCTGTACTGATCATGGTATTTATTTCTGCGAGTAAACGTGTTGTGATAGCGATTATGCACTCTCTCTTGTCTTCTGTCTGTACTGAGATTTACATCCAAGCAATTTTTGCAAGACTTAGAGGGAGTGTCTCAGGGGAGGAAGTTTTAATCAAGCTTCTAAAGAGCTGAAGCATGAACAAGAGTTGAAATGGTGCTTTTAATGTCCCACGAGTATGTGGTCCTGCCCACAGGCACCGGCCCAACATCAAGCAGCATCATTTATGCTGAAGTTGTGGGGGACAGAAAAGTCACATAAACAGCTCTTAATTAAACTTTCAAACTTTGGCTGTATACTGAACTATAGAAAAGACTGAGGTAAGATGTGTCGCACTTTTTAATCGAACAAATTGTACATAATTTGTCACGCTAAAATATTTCGGAACGTCTGATCAAATACAGCTGCCTGGCTGAGAGATGCACATGAGAAAAATGAGTAACATTTTTAATCTGGCATTTGACAAAGTGCATTTTCTACATGTCGGATCAAATTTCGTGTCAAAACAAATGTATTCCGATCTAAAAAAATACGTCAAATGTGTAAAGCCATGTAATTCGATTATTAATAGCCATTTTTTGTCCTAAAATGGCAGCCTATCTGTGGGGTAAAGTGGCTGAATTAAAAACGGTCTCCAATGCATGAATTACAGTGAGGAAAATAAGTATTTGAACACCCTGTTACATGGCCCCGGTCATCCTCTCCTTAATAAAGTGCAGTCGCCCTGTCCCATGTGCAGAAAAACACCCCCAAAGCATGATGCTACCACCCCCATGCTTCACAGTAGGGATGGTGTTCTTGGGATGGTACTCATCATTCTTCTTCCTTCAAACACGTTTAGTGGAATTATGACCAAAAAGTTCTATTTTGGTCTCATCTGACCACATGACTTTCTCCCATGACTCCTCTGGATCATCCAAATGGTCATTGGCAAACTTAAGACGGGCCTTGACATGTGCTGGTTTAAGCAGGGGAACCTTCCGTGCCATGCATGATTTCAAACTATGACGTCTTAGTGTATTATATATAGTATATACAACAAGTATATAACCTTGGAAAAGGTGGTCCCAGCTCTTTTCAGGTCATTGACCAGCTCCTCCCGTGTAGTTCTGGGCTTTCTCCTCACCATTCTTAGGATCATTTCTAATGATTGCTCCAACAGTGGATCTTTTTTCACCAAGCTGCTTGGCAATTTCCCCGTAGCCCTTTCCAGCCTTGTGGAGGTGTACAATTTTGTCTCTAGTGTCTTTGGACAGCTCTTTGGTCTTGGCCATGTTAGTAGTTGGATTCTTACTGATTGTATGGGGTGGACAGGTGTCTTTATGCAGCTAACGACCTCAAACAGGTGCATCTAATTTAGGATAATAAATGGAGTGGAGGTGGACATTTTAAAGGCAGACTAACAGGTCTTTGAGGGTCAGAATTCTAGCTGATAGACAGGTGTTCAAATACTTATTTGCAGGTGTATCATACAAATAAATAGTTAAAAAATCATATATTGTGATTTCTGGATTTTTTTTTTAGATTATGTCTCTCACAGTGGACATGCACCTACGATGACAATTTCAGACCCCTCCATGATTTCCAAGTGGGAGAACTTGCAAAATAGCAGGGTGTTCAAATACTTATTTTCCTCACTGTAACATAAATACTATTATTATTATAAATTAGTGCTGGGATTAAGTTTTTTATTTTTTGGGAGTTTTTAATATTTTGATATTGTATTCATTTCAGTTACTCTCCAAATTAATGTAGAAACAATTTAAAGACAGCATATTTTAAATATTTGTTGTAATGGCATCTTTTTATGAATGAAGGCCAGTATCACTGATACTAATGTCTCTATGAAACATTAATGACGTTACATTACAGTATAACTGAAAGCTACCAATTTCAACATTTATTAGGCTTTAAAAAGTAACTTTTAATTTAATTGAACTTAAAACAATCTTTACATAAACCCATTATAATAAATGTTATATTTACCCATGGCCTTTCCTGTTAGACATAGTCTACACTCTACACAGAAATTGAATAAAGTTATCAACACCTTTCTTAACTGCATAAATGATAAATGAAATATAGATTAATCATCATTAAAGCTAAAATGTTCTCTGTTCCCGTTGTTCTTTGATGAACATTAATGACAGGCATCATCAGTGCTGCTGTCACTTTAAGATCTGCTGCCGAACATGACGCAGATCTGACACGCTCTCCAGCGCATCTCATTTTGTCGTTATTTAATGTTATTTAACTAATTTAAGACTCCTATTATGAGAATACTCGACAAAACTGGCATTTTGGCAACATTATCTGTGTTGTTGTTGTTATTGTTTGTTCAAGAGCGAAAGAGAACTCGATGTGTGCACGAGACTGGCGCTCCCTCGATTAGCTTCCTAGGTGGTGAATCAGTATATCGTGTACATGAATGTGGCCACCAGGGGCGTAGCACCAAATTTTGGGCCCTGGGTACAAACCATCTTGCTGGGCCCCCGTACCAAATACCATATACCAATGGGGTATTGCATTTTTATCATAAAAACACTTAAAATGTAAACAAAATAAGCCACATTCTGATTAATATATTTTTGTTTTATTGTCAAAAGTACTACTACTTACTAGGGGTGTAACGGTACACAAAACTGACGGTTCAGTACGTGCCTCGGTTTTGAAGTCACGGTTCGGTATGAGTTCGGTTCAGCAGTTTTAAAAAATGGCTTTTTATTTTTTATTAAACAGTGGTTTACTGAAAATGTGTCTGTCCTTAAAATAATTAAATTATAACTAAAAGTTTCTTAAAGATAATGCTGTAAACTAAATTATCTAAAATAGCATTAAATAATCAAGACATCACTAACAGGTTAAGTAGAATTAATATATATATATATATATATATATATATATATATATATATATATATATATATATATATATATATATATATATATATATGCTAATATGGTGCATATATTTAGTGAAAGAGTTGATTGTTGATTTCTCTAGTGAATTAACAGCTGTGGACACTGAAGGACTACAGACTCAGAGGTAAATGATACTGCGTGACATTGTTTACAAGCTGTTTGTACCTTAAGATAGTAATTGATGTGTATTCTTCTGGAAGAGATGATCGCGTTCACGCGCGCGCCGCGGCCGCTTGAATTGACGCGCCTATACAGTGATCAGTCACGTCACATTAAAGAGCGTTAAAACGGCATTTATCGTTTGAATTTCGTGATAAAATGGACTGAATACTTAATATGTTCGAGTGGGAACTAGGATTGAAGTGTGTTCCGTAAAATAAAATAAGTAATTTTCAATCATTAAGATGTGCATTAAACTGAGAACAATCCTGTACTTAATGTAAGAGCGTGCGCAAGCTAATTTGCATAATGCGGTAACGATCTGTGTTTTCGTGGATGTTAGATTTTGACAATGGAGGGAAATATACAGTGTTTTCATGTAAACTTCTGACTCTGGGGAGAACTGCAGCAGAAGAGGAGCCAAATATTGCATTTATTTCACTTCAGCTGATAAAGTATGCAAACACAGCGCGAGCGTCACTGTGGGAAGAAGAAAGTGTCCGACTTCACGTGTCCGTTTGCCGCTCCTCTCCGCCTGCACGCGGCTACTCTCGCCGATCAGTTGCATCCAGCCACAGCCGATGTCCAATACACCTATTAACTGATTCACCGCAGGTGCACCTGACCTGCGGGTCGTACCATTTACATTGATTCGAGAGGGGTGGTGGGGCCCTGCACAGCATGAAAATTACTTTTTTTTTTAAACCAAACTAGTGCCTAACTACAAGTTTAGTTTTGCACAGGAACTTTTTTATATGTACATAAATGCTATACAAATGTTAGTGCATGTATATGTATGTATAGAAAACGGACTTCTAAGGGCCCCCCCTCTGCCTCGGGCCCTGGGTACTCGGTACCCTTTATCCCCCCAGTCCGACGCCCCTGGTGGCCACTCCCTGATCAGTGCCCTGACTACTGAACTAGGTATATGATTGAGACGCACCCACACAGACAGGACATTGACATACAGCGCGTTCTAATGTATAAGGTCTGTAATGTAACGCTGGGCAAAAATGGATATAAAAACAGTTGCTGCGTTAAATATCTTTAATGCGTTAAACTGAAGAAAAAAAATAATCGCCCGCTTTAACGCGTTAATTTGCCCAGCACTATTATAAATACAATTGCAATTGTTAAATTGTTTTACTAAATTATAATATTCGAAATACTACTGCTTTTTCTGGCTGGTTTGTGAAAATGTGAATAATGTGCAGCACACGAAAAGATTAGTTCACTTCAAAATGAAAATGTCATGATATTTTACTCACCCCCATCTCATCCAAGATGTTCATGTCTTTCTTTCTTCAGTCGAAAATAAATGATTTTTTTTGAGGAAAACATTCCAGTATTTTTCTCCACACCATAGACTTCCATGGCAGCCAAAATGTTGCACGATCCCAGACGAGGAATAAGGTCTTATCTAGCGAAACGATCGGTCATTTAAAACAAAAACAAAAAAAAAGAATATACCTTTTCACCTAAATTGCTCATCTTGCGCTGCTTTGCGACGTGCCAGTGATTGTGCAATCACGTCGTAAAGGTCACACTAGACGTAGGCAGAAAATGGCCGATCGTTTCGCTAGATAAGACCCTATTCGTCTGGGATTGCGCAGAGCCTCTGAAGCACTTTGAAACTGCATTGATTTGGACCTTCAACATTTTGGTTGCCATGGAAGTCAATGATGGGGAGAAAAATCCTGGAGTATTTTCCTCAAAAAACTTAATTTCTTTTCGACTGAAGAAAGAAAGGCATGGACATCTTGGAGTTTAAGTCTTTGGAATAGCACGTGCATTACTAAACTTTTTATTTTAAAGGTGGGGTAAATGCTTTCTGGTAACCGATATTGATTTCAAATCAAACCAAAACAAACACGCCCCTATTTTGATTGCTCAGCCCCACACATATGTAACCCAGGCAATGACTATGGTGGTGCTGTGCCAGCCAGCCGAGGGTATGATGTCATCAATAATTGAAAACAATGTGTGTATGGTAATCCATTTTGACTGTTCAGTGAAAAAGTCATCCCTTCCATCCCAAAAACACAAACACAGTTCTCATAAACAACTCGACAGCACGAACACGACAGTCCAACTTGCGAACATATTACAATTTTGACAACATTAGAGGGTTATATCGATCACGAAAAAAGGAACCAAAGGAAACAAACATACAGGAGTATATTATCTTACTTTTCGGACACACTTTGGGAGCTGATACTTGAAACAGACAGCGAGGAGGTTTTAGACGCTCCAGGCTTATACGGTGTGGGAATGAATGGGTCTTTATCATCGCTGAAGTGAACGGCAAGGCAATTGCAGATGGACAAACAAGCAAACATGAGCATATTCAAGCAAAAGCCAGCATATATTAGTTCTGTGAAACAAAACAAAAAAATCAATGTTACTCGTATATCGAGAAGAAATAAAGCAACCTCGGCCTTCGCTCCTTGAGTTCTCTCCAGCGCTGGAAAGCTGATCTTGCCTGATCGTAAGCCGCCTTTTGGTCCACAGACATCTTCCACATTTGTTTTTTATCTGCCATCTCTCTCTTTCTGTTTCTTTCTATTATAATGTCCATCCTGTGTAGAGGTCTTCACGGAGCCCCCGAGACCCGTGGGGACCCGTCTATATTTTAAATGGTCAGCCGGGTCCGGGTCGGGATTACTACGGGTCCCGGGTCTGTTTAACATTGTGTGTAATACCTGAGTCGATCCGGACTCGGAGAACACCGTTATCAGAGTCAGTCAGCACTGCTTGTGTGTTTTTTTGTAACTTGCAATATGTAAAATTAGGATAAGAAAAGTGTGAGCCGGGAAATAAGGTTTAAAAAAAGAAAGAAAGAAAAAACACGAGTGATCTCTCTCTCTTTCTCGCTCGCCTCGCGCTCGCTCTCTTGCTTTCTTTCGCGCTCTCTCAGCCATTGCAAGCGCACGGTAATAATGGATACCTTCATGAGTGATGTGCGAAAAAAGCTAAACAAAAAATAACGAATATAAAGACGTTAAACCCACGGGCACCTCTTCTGTCTGGGCATCCTTAATGCATATTGTAGACAAACATGAGAAAAAAGTAATTGCTGTCAAGTGTATTACGTGTGATGTACTGTTGAAGTTTGATTTGAAATCAGCAACAAAATCTCAGGTGAACTGTCACATAAATGTTTTATATGACACTCAAATTGGTAAAAAAAAGCTCTATTTCAGGTTGCTCCAGCTAACGCGCATGTGCAGTCTCAAGCGTGTGTCATGTTTCTATGGCAACCCGAGCTTCCGCAGTGACTGACTTTAATAATAATAAATTATTTAATCTTGTTTAATCTTAAAGTTTTGGTAAAAAGACTCGGCTCACAGAGATGATAGCAAATAAATAATGCTGACATCAGCGGCCACCGAACGAGCAATCGTTATTATAGTTCAAAAAGGCAAACAGTCAAAGTTATTTTGCGAGTTAACTCGCAAATCTGCAAAGACGCATTTGTCATCCGTCACCGTGACATAAAGTGTACTTTTAAAGCTGAAATGATGAGTGAATTAAGCATGCTTGGAATAACAATGGATTTAACTTTTTGGCAAGGATGTAAATGCATCAAGTCAATCAAGTAACGTTACAAGGAAGGGAGACGACGGCTAGGTAAGACAAAAAGTTATATTTTTTCGCAACTTGTTTATTGACTTGTTAATGTCAGTTTATTGTGGAATATGTGACAATCTGTGTCTTCCCGCCGGGTTCGGTTCCAGCTTTTAAATAATAGACGGGTCCAGGTCGGTTCCGGGTACTACATTTTTGGCATTGCTCGGATCTGCACGGGTCCGGTCCAGTTTTTGAAATAATAGACGGGTCCGGGTCAGTACCGTTTAGCACATTACGGGTCTCTTCGGGTTCGGGTACGAATTTTTGGACCCATGAAGACCACTAGTCCTGTGTTGTGTCTTTTGAATAATGATGTGCACCGAGCGCTCTCTTCTCCCCGTCATTAGTAGACACGCCCCTTACTGCTGATTGGCTATAAGTTTGTTTTGGTACTCTGCCTGAGACACTTTTCTAAAGCATTTTTGAAATACCACTTACCCCACCTTGACTTGAAAGTGGCAGTTCATTATAAAGATCTTCATTCGTGTTCCGAAGATGAATGCAAATCTTGCATGCCACACGAGTCCTGAAAACCGAAGCCAAAGGTCGCCCCCAGGTGATTTTATGCAGTATAGGTTATAAAGCCCGCCCTCTCCATGAAATTCAATGGGACATATACAAACTAAACAATTAAATTACATCTTTCCAAAGATGGTTTCTGTCATTTTAGGCAGTTTTTATCACGCTGATATTAGTTCAAGTGTTCAGATTTTATAACTCGCAACTGTGAGTTTATATCCCAATTTTGAGGGGGAAAAAGTCAGAATTGCGGGATATAAACTCGCAATTCTGAGGAAAAAATACTTTTTCATACTCAGATTCCAGTCAGAATATGAGTCTGATACTACTCCAGTGGGCTGTGATTATGAGGCGTGTTTCAACCGAACCAGGAAAGAAAATGCCTCTGCACTCAATTGGATAGACCTACAACCAATCAGAGCAACGGAGTGACGCATAGTTGTCAACAGAACTGCACACGCTAGAAGAAGAAGAAGATGAGTGTAAACGATTTTTGCTGGTGTTGTAAAAAATAATTTAAGGATACACGGAGTACTTACCAACATGATCATCATTTTTGAGAGAAATAGTAAAGATGAATGTATATACGAACAAGTTCTCCGTTTAGGATTAGAACGAATTCAACCCAAGCACTCTTTGGTGACGTGGATTATTACATTACTGTTTATCATCTGTCCATCATCGTATAAAGCCCGCCCTGACAATTTCATTGGTTTCATAGCTTTGGTTTGAGCATAGTTGCTCCACAACGGATGAAGTTCAGATCGAACTTCCCGATCTCAAATGTTGTGGGCAGGGCTAAGTTCGGCTGGCATCCAGGCTACCAAATAACGAGTATATCTCACAATTCTGTTTATTACGTATGGAATGAAATTTGTGCCATAATTAAACAAACAAATCCAGCATTTTGCAAACAAACACTATCTGCTTCGCAAAGGAAATCTCGACTCGCAAACAAATAGAAAGTGATGTGCAAATACAAAGTCAGTTTGAGCGAAAACGCAGAGGAGTAACAAATATATGTACTGTGTTTTGCAAATAATAAATGAGTGAGTAAATGACAGCATATCTCACAAATAAATACAAAACATCCTACAAATTACATGTAACATTTGAACAAATCTAGTCCATACAAATGCATATCTGTCTGTTACAAGACTCGCGCAGATTTTCTCACAAATGCAGCTTGCGCAGATTTTCTCACAAATGCAGCTCGCGCAGATTTTCTCACAAATGCAGCTCGCGCAGATTTTCTCACAAATGCAGCTCGCGCAGATTTTCTCACAAATGCAGCTCGCGCAGATTTTCTCACAAATGCAGCTCGCGCAGATTTTCTCACAAATGTAGAGCAACTTCCTCTTCCAAACAGCAGATGGCGCTTTGGGTCAACACTTTTCCAGCTGACGAAATGAGCGGTGAATGAGTTTCTGTTTTACTTAATCTATTATTAATCTTTTTGAGATTTTCACTATACCGACCCTATTTCAATATAAGAAAAAAAATCACAATAGTTTAAAGATATTATTGTGACCGATCAGTGCAAAATCAGTAGTGACATGGCTGAAAACATTTAAGCTAGGCCTATTTTTTCTCATTAAAATCCATACAATTTATCCACTGTAGTGTAACAGGATATAAAAACTATTCACTTTTCTGTAATGTTATGTTATTTGTACATATGATGATAACATTTCTGTCGCAGAGAACATTTGAAATAATGTAAGGGTGTATTGTTTCACAATATAATGCAATACAAAAATACAACAATATGTATTGTTTATTCAAGTTTAGACAGATTTAGATTTAGCTTGCCTATAGAGTTGTTAATGTCACATCAAATATGGTAAATTTTGAAGGTCACACGGTATAGTGAAAATCTCAAAAAGATTAATAATAGATTAAGTAAGACAGAAACTCAGCTGTTCACCGCTCATTTCGTCAGCTGGAAAAGTGTTGACCCAAAGCGCCATCTGCTGTTTGGAAGAGGAAGTTGCTCTACATTTGTGAGAAAATCTGCGCGAGCTGCATTTGTGAGAAAATCTGCGCGAGCTGCATTTGTGAGAAAATCTGCGCGAGCTGCATTTGTGAGAAAATCTGCGCGAGTCTTGTAACAGACAGATATGCATTTGTATGGACTAGATTTGTTCAAATGTTACATGTAATTTGTAGGATGGTTTGTATTTATTTGTGAGATATGATGTAATTTACTCACTCATTTATTATTTGCAAAACACAGTACATATATTTGTTACTCTTCTGTGTTTTCGCTCAAACTGACTTTGTATTTGCACATCACTTTCTGTTTGTTTGCGAGTCGAGTTTTCCTTTGCAAAGCAGATCGTGTTTGTTTGCAAAATGCTGGATTTGTTTGTTTAATTATGGCACAAAATTCACTCCATAATTACGGAGCCCCGCACATGACATGCAAGAAAAAAAAAGTAAAGCGTGCGCACAAGTTACTAATTCGTTCCCTCTATTTATAAATTGTGCGCACGTTTTACTAATTCGTTCCCTCAAATTGCTAAATCGTGCACACGATTTACTAATTAGTTCCCTTGATTTATAAGTCATGCGCATGATTTAGCAAATCGAGGGAACGAATTAGTAAAACGTGCGCACGCTTTATAAATCGAGGGAACAAAATAGTAAATTGTGCGCACGATTTAGCCTACTAGTTTTTTATTGAATGTCATGTGCGGGACTCCGTAGTTTATCCTTCTAAGAATTGTGAGATAACTCGGATTTGTGAGAAAAAAAGGTCAGAATTATGAGATATAAACTCGAAATTATTATTTTTTAATTCTTTTATTCCGTGGCTTCCACAGATTGCTACTGCAGAACTGTCATTTTCTGCCACCAGGTAGACTCTACCCACAACAAAACACAATCACTGTTTGCAAACACAAAATAGGTCTATTTAAAGAGGTAGGCGCTGCACTTTCATGCCAGAGAGGCGTTTCAAAGATGGCTGCTGGGTGAAATGACTTGTCTTAAAGGGACTTTGATGAGGGTAAGTAATTAATGACATTTTCATTTTTGGGTGAACTAACCCGTTAAAAAAATTTAAATGCTACAAAAGTGTAGAATATGTGCCCTTTGTAAAAAACTGCTCCAAGGCTTGAATGGTTGAGGATCCAAATGCAGCTTTATTGAAGGGTAATCCACAATCATAGTCAAAAACAGGCAAAAGGTCATACACAGGCAAGGCAGGAGAGACAGACAAAAGGGTAATCCACGGAACAGGCAAATAATCCAAGACCAAGAAACAAGAATGCTCAGAAATTCAGTATTACAATTAACAAGACTTCGCAGTGAATGACAAGGTGAACGTAGTTTATATAGGCAGAGGAAATTATGTAAATGAAACCTAGGTGTAAACAATGAGTGATGATGAGTCCGGGCAAAGGATTATGGCTAATGTAGTCCTTGATGGAGTGACAGTCCGGGGTTGAGTGTCCTCTGGTGGTAATCAGGGGGAAGCTGCACTATGTAACATTTTTGCAGTAAAATATCGCAAAACCACTAGGCCAGTGTAATATTTTGTTCAGTTGAGTACTTACAATATCCCAAATGTTTCCAACTATAATTATGAGAAAATTGCTATTTTAACCAAAGAACCGGGACGTGTGAGGGAGTTGCCTGTCGATTGCGTCATATCTGCGTTACCCTCGGTTTCCGGTTTTATTTTGCAGAAACACTTTACTCTCACTGCAGTGTGAACAAGTGTCATAGCAGCCACAGAGCGAACGCACAGAGTACGTCATAACATAATTTTCAACACACTCAGATGTATCTAACATGATAAACAGAGCTGTGTTACCTCATATTCATGAACGGAAAAGCGGAAATGGCGGCGGCGACCATGGCATAATAAAAGTCCCGCTGCTCGCAAGGCGTGTGTTGCGTTCATCTTATTAACAATCACTCCAGCGGCCTTGCTCAGCTCCACAACACTCGGGCCTGCTCTGCTTCATACTACAGTAATGTTAATAATCGCATCCATGAACATGATTTCTGCCCGAGTCCTATCCGGATTCTTTTCCACTGGCTGTGAGGTGAAGACCACATGCCCCAAGATTCTGCGCTCAAACGTGGCGTCATCAAACTACGCCTTTGTTTTGAATAGGTGACCTCAAGTGGACGGAAAAGTTACATAATGCACCTTTAAAGTGTTAGAAAATAAGTGTACCTACAGATGCTAATGATTACGTTAACCAATTTCTCATGCTAATAGAATCCAGTCGCTAATATTACTAGCTTATACCAAATCAATAATTGGTATGCATGTGTCTTGTTTACACCTCCATTTGTGGCCTATGTGACTTATTTTTTTAAATCTATTTATGTATCTATCAGTAACTAAATGTTTTGATTAGAAGCAAGATATTTCAGCCTGTTCTAGGAAAAGGTAAGCTGATTTGCATTTTAAATAGTAGTTCAAAGCTTGTCGTTATTATAGCAGTTCATGTTATTAAAGGTCACGTTGTGAAGTCTGAACATGTTCTCATAGAACAAACGTACGCAAGTGCACAGACATGTTTTGAGCGCAGTCCTTGCCTCTTCATCTGCCAATATTTTAGCATTGTCTTGTGTTTTTCAGTAAGGGGCGTTTGTTCCCATTGGGTGGCTTTGAGAGCTGCTGGGTTCGTGCTGCTAGGAAAAGGTCAGGCTCTTTCACTGTTCCCGGCTCTCCCATAGGGGCCCGGTCACATGGCACTCGTCACTACAGCGGCGCTACAATTTACCCCAGGCCACTACCCAGACTTTTAGTCTAATTTTTGAGGTGGAACACAGTTTGAGACTATACAGCCCTAGACGGTAAGTTCAGACATTGGTCTGCTAATGATTTTATGGCAGTTGAGAACAGCTGGTATTCGCAGCATTCACATCCAGTTGACAAATTGTAAAGTTATGGCAGATAATATTGAGTTTAAAGGTTGTTCACCTGTTAAGAGGAGACATCCTTTTGAAATGAAAGAGTACATTAAAAAACCATGCAGCTTTCTGAACCTGTTGAGAAAACTGTGTGGGGAAATCTTTCACCTCGCATGAAATTCCAGAGTGTGTTGATTCCTTCGCTGTGTCCGAAATCGAATACTTCCTTACTATATAGTGTGCAAAAAACAGTATATCAGCAGAGTCGAATGTCCGAATCATAGTGTTCAAAAACAGTAGGTGAAAAGTACCCGGATGACCTACAACTTCCTCCGAGATTCTAAAGTGTGCCTTCAATGGACACTTTACTATCCCAAGAGGCCATGGCAGAGGATTTGTGAATGGCAGTGAAGTGACACAACTGATGCTGTAGGTCACATGACAGTGACAACATGGTGGATGTAATAGACTATGTCCGAATTTCATACATACTGCAAACATTCATACTATATATAGAATGTTGGACGAGAAGGTCTGGCTCACAGTCTCCACTCTAATTCATCCCAAAGGTATTCTATCGGGTTGAGGTCAGGACCAGTCAAGTTCCTCCACACCAAACTCGCTCATCCATGTCTTTATGGACCTTGCTTTGTGCACTGGTCATGTTGGAACAGGAAGGGGCCATCCCCAAACTGTTCCCACAAAGTTGGGAGTGTGAAATTGTCCAAAATGTCTTGGTATACTGAAGCATTAAGAGTTCCTTTCCCTGGCCAAGCCCAAACCATGAAAAACAACCCACACCATAATCCACCCTCCACCAAACTTTACACTTGGCACAATGCAGTCAGACAAGTACTGTTCTCCTGGAAACCGCCAAACCCAGACTCGTCCATCGGATTGCCAGACAGAGAAGCGTGATTCGTCACTCCAGAGAACATCTCCACGGCTCTAGAGTGCAGTGGCGGCATGCTTTACACCACTTCATCCAACGCTTTGCATTGCACTTGGTAATGTAAGGCTTGGATGCAGCTGCTCGGCCATGGAAACCCATGAAGCTCTCTACGCACTGTTCTTGAGCTACTCTGTTCTCGGCTGTTTTCATACATTTCAAACATTCATACTATATATAGAATGTAGCTTTTTTAAGGTTGTGAAGTGTTTCCAACCAAGTAGGCCTACATATACAGGAGGCGATTTCGGATGCAAGGCTTAACTTTATCAAACTTGTTGTGATGTCACAACCTGACAATGTTAACATACGAAGACCCATACGCTTAAAGGGGCACTTCAGCACTGGGAAGATGAATGTGTATTTAAACTGGGTCATTTATGTAGTAGAAATGTGAAATTATTTTTGAATTTGGTGCCTTCTAGACTGAGAAAAGACAGAAAATGTATTTTTGTCTCATGTGGATGAAAGACAACAACTCCCAGAATGCACTTGCTTCGCTGCCCTACGAGGCCACTCCCTACACCGCCCCCAACGTTGCTTTGATCTTCATAATAATGCAATCATTTTGTTCAGTTAGAGAATAAACACTAAAATTAAAAACTGAACATGTCTTTTCAATAAAGTGTGAGTGAGCCGTACGAAAGTCACGGCACAAACGCAGCAGGAGTCAGATTTCATTCATCACGAGGGGAAAGAGCTGAGCAGAGCTGAGGTAAGCGCGGTAGTCATTCTCAGCGCGTGTCCAGTCTGGCGTGTTTTCAGATCGCATATGGAAGCTAAACTTTCATAGGAATTCATTGAAAAGTTGAAACATTCTGCATCGTTCCGGTTATGAATGCCTGAGGCCAAACCGAGCGCATTTACATTCTGTGCGTGAGATCTGTGGGGTAGTGATGCGCGGGTCGGCTTTTTTTCCAACCCGCGGGTCCTGCTTTTATGAAATTATTTGGCCCGCCCCAGCCCGCACCGCACCAGTGTATCAATTTTAAAACCCGCCCCGCCCCGCATCCGCGACCATTAAATAGACATACTAGCCATTGTAATGTAAATGAAAACAGCCTTTATTTCTGAAAGTGCTTGGAAACATGGCCCTGTAAACTGGCAACACCAAACGATTATTATGAATATGAACCATAAATCAGGTCATATTAATAACAAGATAATGATAAAGATTTTCAACCTTTAATTTTCACCAAAGTAGCGTTTGGATCTTGAAGGCTTAACCATTTTTTATTTCAGATTTGTATAGGCAGTTTATAGCCTCCGCTACATAACCACTAAACTTTTGTTTTATTTAGCACACAGAAATGTTCATAGCGTGTTTACATTCGCTGTGCAAAAAAAGAATGACGTCCACTGTACCAGGGTTTAATCTATTTCGGCTAGACTCCAGCACCTCATCTTCCATCTTCACTTTTATCTCTCCGTTTTTGTTGTCGTGGCTGCCGATGGTGGGAGCTGCTCGGCGCGCAGCTGTCATGACGTGCCGCGTGATGCCAAAGGCTTGGGGACATCATGCAAGTTACGTTGCTACGGCTTTCGTATTGTAACCTTATCAAAAAAACCTAATAAAATATGAAAATAGATACTCCCAAATATTTTATATAGGCTATAGGGAATTGCAGGCAACATACATAGATTTTTTTATTTTGTTTTTAATGACCCGCCCCAACCCGCCCCGCAAATAAGTGAAGATTTCTTAACCCGCCCCAACCCGACCCGCAGGTTACCCGCGGGGCCCGCGGGTTATGAGACGACCCGCGCATCACTACTGTGGGGGGGTTGATAACATGCGGAACAGCTCCCTCTACTGGCTGTAGTCTTTAGCCTCTGGCCAAAAAATATTGTCATTTTGCGTCATCGGAGGATTTTTTCCAGAAATAAAATGCTTAATTCTCTCATCTCAGGGGGATATGAGGGGGAAAGTACCATAATTTGAATATACTACCAGGTTTCTACTGATACAAAACTTAATGCTATATCACTGAAGTGACCCTTTAACTGGTTTGGGGAAAAGTTAAGTCACATTGGTATATTACTAGCCTAGTTAATAGTTATTAAATGCCATTTGGCCACATAGACCTAGGTTAAGGTGACCAGATTTCTGCTATGGAAACATGAGGACATTTCCTATTTGAGTGGTCAAAATATCACTGAAATCTCATTTGTTATTATCTATTAATTAAAAAACAGGGGAACAATACATTTTTGAATGTTTTTATTTTTTAATTGTTGTGGGTTCACTATGTTATTATTAACATTAATAATTATGATGATTCAGGTTGATTATTAGGATTTTTGGTCTGGTTTTAATACAATTCACCGCACCCGAAAAAAAAAAAAAAAAAAAAAACACACTGACAACCAAGCGGCAACCTCCCCCAGTTTCTTTTGAAGCCAATACGGAAGTGACTTAAACTGCAATTCATCGACTGGCCGATAGAGAGAGGCTCCAGAAGGGAGCAGAATCTCATTGAGCCCCATGTTAAAATGAATTTGGATTTTTATGGATTTTTGGATTTTTACAGCAACTTTACAGCCGAAAAAAAAAAGCCTTGTACAAATTGTGGTCTATACGGCTTTTGCCCTTCATGACAACTGTGAGGGGGTAAATTTTTTTTATAACTCATTTGTTTACATTATATAAAGTCTTAAAGTTCTGCATAATTAAGGGCGTGGCCACTTTGAGTGACAGGTGGATTGCCGTTTGTCTGTTAGTCATCATGTCACCTCAGCTCCACCCACGTCCCGCCTCTTTGCCCATTTTCAGTTATCCGGGAGTGACGTACGGTGCGGTAAGCTTCAAAACTGCTCTTCAAAATCCTATGGCTAACGTCACGGACACTACGGCCATATTTTTTTACAGTCTATTCTGAAAAGAGTTAATAGTAACCATTGTAAATAGCAAGCATTTCATAACAATGCGACTGCGAGCCAGGCCCTCTCATCCAAAATCAGTGCCTGACCTCACAAATGCGCTTCTAGAAGAAAGGTAAAAAATTCCCATAAACACACTCCTAAACCTTGTGGAAAGCCTCCCCAGAAGAGTTGAAGGTGTTATATTAAACCCATATTAAACCCTACGGATATAGAGGGTGTAAACAAAAAGGCTCACAAAACTAAAATATGTCCACCAAAAATGAGGCAAGAATTTGTGATTAAACTGAGTATAAAGCACAAGAAGAGGAACAAATTCATCCCTCTTTGTGCCTCCTGCCCCACAGGTGCGTGAACGAGGATTATTTGCATGTTTTAATAATGCATATCTTCTTCCCTTCGAGGGAAAGCCGTTTGCATTCAGCTCACTGTGAAGACACATAAACCTGAATTTAATCACATTATGCTTTGTGGACTATAACGTCTCCCGTGTTCATGATTTATGCACGGTCTCATTTGAGCCTGTTCCTGGACGTCGAACAGTGAGGGGTAATTCAGTATCTTGAACCATTTTTTCGTCGAGAATAAATGTCAATTAAAAGAGCAATTTAAAGACATTAGAAAGGATTTATTTTGACATATCAAGCAAAAAGGTGTAAAATGCACTTAAATGTGATTCAGTTATATTATGTCATACTCTGTAGTCATCCATCTTCAACTTCCATCTCTGAATATGTCCAATAAACCAATAAAAAAGTATAAAATACAGAATATAGTAAATATGTATGAGTGAAGTTCAACCAACATATGCTATTCAAAATGTTAAAATATTTATAAAAATATCATTATGGAAAATATATAAAAGTGCATATAAAAACTAGAACATTCACAGGTAATAAAACAATAAATGCTAAAATATATTTGCACTTGCAGTGTCGCATTCACATTTAGATTTTCTTCAACAACAAAAAAAAGTTCAGTTGTCCCGACATTTATAGTAACAACCTTAATAACAGAGTTCAGTAAATTATGTGTATTTAGAAACACTTTCCTTAAGTTAATTGCTATTCGCTCTCATAAGAAACATTACAAAATGCTTCTTTGTACAAAATTGGAAAATGGCAGGGACAAGCTGTCACACTTTCAGTCCAGTCAATATTCCTCAGCATTGATGTATTTTTATATAGACACAAACTGTATAGCTACAAGACTTGGCTGGGGAAAAAAAAGATACAGTAGAAAAATCAAAGTAGCCGTCACAAAACATCAGAAAAACGGTAAAAGGTATTATACAAAAATATCAAACAAATATTTTAGCCAACAAATAGAATGTAACAGAGATGATGTATTTTGTAGACCATAACCTGGAACAGTGTTCGCATTTTAGCACTTCCGGCTCCATCTTCATCTTCCCAAAGTCAATGGGTTTTTGGTTAAATGCCTGAAATAAGGTCTGTGCTTAACACAAGCTTAAGATTTTTTCACGTTTCACTTTTTTCTTTTTCAAAATGTATCAGTAATACCTCCTTGGGATTTAAAGCTTTTACTTTTCTTGAGAAAGGTGGTTTCTAACAAGTGGCTAAATGGGACATTAAACATCACATTGAACTGGTAAACTCGTCACTAATCTGCTTTCACAGCTTCATTGCATTTATAGTCGTAGTCGCACATTTGCAACTATTCTAACTCAAACTTTCAGGGAAAATTATTTTAAAGAAAGACTGAAAGAGTTAACGGTGGTGATATCTAGAAGGTCTTCACACCGGGATGATTTACGTGCCCGTTTATCGGTGACGTTTAAACCCTCGTGACTAAACAAAGAGCGCCAATGTGAGTGTGCACACCAACACGCAAAACGGCAGGCGTAAAAGCGTCATTCAAAAAATGCCATGGGTTCGTTTTTTTGTTTTGACGCGGCGCGATAAAAACTGGCCGACCGATGAGATCGGCGCTTTTGTTCACGTGCCTGGAGCTGCTGAAGTTACAATAAAACACGACTTGGTGGCGCTCAAGCACAAAACGGTCTTGCCGAGCACACATTGATACGACGAAGAAGAAGTACGTTCACAAAGAAGAAGATGAGCTGCTAATGCTGCTTGCAGTTAGAAAAAAGTGTGTGTTTTGGCAAGCACGTTAATACTGTCTCTCTTCTTCTTCTTCTGTGTGACAAGCGAGTGTCAGAAGCGTAAAGTGCCGCAGCACCACGCTGGCGATATGCTCGCACGATATTTATCCTGATGTGTACAGGCCTTAAGGGTGAGTTTACACTTGGCATGTTTGGTTTGATTAAGACAAACCCTAGTACGATTGCTCTGTTAGTACGGTTCATTTGAATAAGAGTGAACCCTGGTGGGTACCGAACAACACCAAACAAACTCTGGTGAGGGTCGAATTAAATATGAATGCAACAAGGACCAAATGTACCCAGTCCTACTTGACCCAGTCAGAGTGGCATTTGAACTGGGGTCTCCGGCGTCGCCGTGTGCTAACAAGGACGCTAAAGACTGCATCCTCTAATATCAGTCGCTAGAGTGCCTCTTGAGATCAGGGAAGTGAGAATTTACACGCACAGCACTTACTGGCCTACGACAGTTACATCCCTCTAAACATCACTCCCATCCGGGTCACGGCACCAAATGTAACCGGTCCTACTTGACCCGGTCAGAGTGGCATTCGAACTGGGGTCTCCGGCGTGGCCGTGTGCTAACAAGGACGCTAAAGACTGCATCCTCTAATATCAGTCGCTAGAGTGCCTCTTGAGATCAGGGAAGTGAGAATTTACACGCACAGCACTTACTGGCCTACGACAGTTACATCCCTCTAAACATCACTCCCATCCGGGTCACGGCACCAAATGTAACCGGTCCTACTTGACCCGGTCAGAGTGGCATTCGAACTGGGGTCTCCGGCGTGGCCGTGTGCTAACAAGGACGCTAAAGACTGCATCTTCTAATATCAGTCGCTAGAGTGCCTCTTGAGATCAGGGAAGTGAGAATTTACACGCACAGCTCTTACTGACCTACGACAGTTACATACCTCTAAACCTCACTCCCATCCGGGTCACGGCACCAAATGTAACCGGTCCTACTTGACCCGGTCAGAGTTGCATTTGAACTGGGGTCTCCGGGGTGAGAGGTGGGTGTGCTAACAAGGACGCTAAAGACTGCATCCTCTAATATCAGTCGCTAGAGTGCCTCTTGAGATCAGGGAAGTGAGAATTTACACGCACAGCACTTACTGGCCTACGACAGTTACATCCCTCTAAACATCACTCCCATCCGGGTCACGGCACCAAATGTAACCGGTCCTACTTGACCCGGTCAGAGTGGCATTCGAACTGGGGTCTCCGGCGTGGGCGTGTGCTAACAAGGACGCTAAAGACAGCATCTTCTAATATCAGTCGCTAGAGTGCCTCTTGAGATCAGGGAAGTGAGAATTTACACGCACAGCTCTTACTGACCTACGACAGTTACATACCTCTAAACCTCACTCCCATCCGGGTCACGGCACCAAATGTAACCGGTCCTACTTGACCCGGTCAGAGTTGCATTTGAACTGGGGTCTCCGGGGTGAGAGGTGGGTGTGCTAACAAGGACGCTAAAGACTGCATCCTCTAATATCAGTCGCTAGAGTGCCTCTTGAGATCAGGGAAGTGAGAATTTACACGCACAGCACTTACTGGCCTACGACAGTTACATCCCTCTAAACATCACTCCCATCCGGGTCACGGCACCAAATGTAACCGGTCCTACTTGACCCGGTCAGAGTGGCATTCGAACTGGGGTCTCCGGCGTGGGCGTGTGCTAACAAGGACGCTAAAGACAGCATCTTCTAATATCAGTCGCTAGAGTGCCTCTTGAGATCAGGGAAGTGAGAATTTACACGCACAGCTCTTACTGACCTATGACAGTTACATACCTCTAAACCTCACTCCCATCCGGGTCACGGCACCAAATTTAACCGGTCCTACTTGACCCGCTGCGAGCGGGATTCGAACTGGGGTCTCGAGCGTGGGAGGTGGCCATGCTAACAAGGACGCTAAAGACTGCAGCCTATAGCATTAGTCATTAGCGCGCCTCTTGAGATCAGGGGAGTGAAGTTTTACAGGCACAGCTCTTACTGGCCTACGACAGTTACACAAAGACATGTAAACAAACCAAACTGGACATGATGTTGCAAGATGTGACCCTAAAAAGAGTGCTCAAGCATATCTGTTTTTTTCTCATCATAGTCGTGATGTTGCCTATAACAGTTCGGTGCAGGCGTCAGAACCGCGTCTCCTCGCAGCAGATCTTGGTTTGTGTGCGTGACTGAGGGATTCCTGTCTCTGTTTTGACTCCTTTACACATTTTATAAGCTCTTAAAGAGTTCACAGTCAAAATACGTATGCTATGTACATACAATGTAGGCTATGCACATACAACGAGCACGTTTATCCCAGCACACAGGTTGTTAACGTATCCACATGCCTTTTTTTTTTTGTTGGTCAGGACCAAACAAACCAAGTGTGAACACACTCCAAGTCATGTGACTGTAATATAATTGGTTTAAAGCCAACGTCTAACAATGGCATTTGGGCTTCAAAATTCTTAAAAGTTGTGTTAATTTGTGAAGATTGTCATGATGAACAAAATGTGTCAGAATCATAATCTTTTGTTGGTCACAGAGCTTATTTTCTGCAAGAATACAAAAGTCAATGGAAAAATTCTATTGTGTTTTTCTTGAGGGAACCAGGGTTATGCGAACTTGCAGGTTGGCCTAAAAACACGTCACCACTGCAATGCTCTATAACATTGGCAACTCCTGACAACTTGCGCCAACCTGACATTTATGGTCCAAAAAAAACAGGTCCTAATAACCGTTTAACCTTAAAATCTACCAATATTATATAGTTGACTCTTGTTTAAACGTATCCCAGTGTTGTTTCTGAGATACTTCCCTTGTGACAACTAGCCCGGTCTCCCTCATTCATACAAGACATATTCACATGCACACAAATCTTACAGTAATTCTCTTTTGTAAGAGTCCAACAAAGTGGACATGGACGGAAACAACTGGAACCCCTGTGCACAATCACCCCGTGTTTGAATTTATGGTGTCTACAGGCGTCGCTGAAAGAGAGCGATGACCCTTTGCTTCCACTCTCACTTCCTCCCGGGCCTGATGAATCACAACTAATCTCTAACAGCTGACGGCACAAACAGAGGCAGGGTCAGTATCCCGCCGACCTGCCGTGCTTCCTGGCGTCAGACACGGCACTGAAGCACTCTCCTTCTTTCGATATGCCGTTGACCACATTGAAAAAGTACGGGTAGTTCTCCACGTTGTGTCTTAAGGCCTTCATCGCCTTATTTGCAGACTGAGAAAAAAAGTACAATATGTTACTACTTAAAAGTCACTTTTGTTTTAAATGATGACTATAATCAGTGACCGGGGGCGTTTCCAGAGGAGGTAAGAGCAATTACTATCAGTACTTCCACACAAACAGCATGCGATTATGGGAGTGTGATTCGTGGTGACATCCAGGGCTTGACATTAACTTTTTTTCCCAAAGTTAGCCACAATTTTGACATCAATACCATGGGGGAAAACTGCCATATAGATATTTTTAATATGATCTCATAATTTGGCAGCAGGTAAATTAGGGTGCTGTCACTTTAAGACCTGACACATAAATCTATTAGACTGTTACACTGGGCATTTTCTTTCTCAACTGTTTACGTTTACTTAAAACATAACTGTTTAAGCGGAATAAGCAGCGAAAAAGAACTACATTTACTACTGAGAGGCGGCTTTATGTGTATGCACTTTGGGTAATACACACAATCCCACGGCTAAATTCAAGCCCTGTAACACCAACAATGTTCACCTGGAGCAAATTAAACGAGTGAGAGAGGGGAGGCGGGTTTGCGTGTCAACTCGCTGTCGGAGAGATGAGAGAGAGCGAGAAGAGCAGCTGGTATTGTGTATCTATTCTGCATGAAATTAAGTATTGGAAGCATTTCAGATATTTCAGTATCGATATGTATTGAAAAAGCAATATTTTTTTGACAACACTACATTGCACTTAGTTTATTACATCAGATGTCTTTTTAAAAGACTACAATTGAAAAATGTATGTATTATATATAAAATTCAACCCACCAAAGTGGCTAGTAGGAGCATTCTAACGTAGTGTTACACAGAAGGGTGTTAATGTCAAGCCCTGGTGATATCATAATGTAAGAGCGAAATTCTAATTTCCAAAGGACTTACTTCGTTGTATCCAAGCTCAAAGTTGACATTGTTTTTGGAGTCCACAAATACTATTTTAGCAGCAATAGATTCATTAAGGTTCATCCCAAACCACAAGTGGTTCATAATGGACTGAAAGAGAAAGAGAAGGTTATTCAGGTTATTTTCTAACAGGGTATCTCTGCACTGCATCTGTGTTGACTGTGTTTTAATGCAGCCAATTTTATAGCTCAAGTTACGTTTTTTAGTGGTTTAACAGAAATGTGATTTTAAAGTGATGCACACTTCTAACATTTTTCTAGGTGAAACAGGATATTCAATGAGAAGAGGCAAAGCAAACTATTAGGGCCCTATTTTAATGATCTAAGCGCACTTAGGCTGTGTAAGAATCTACTAGTTTAACAATGGGAAAAATGGTCGGCGTGCCAGACGCATGGTCCAAAAGGATTGTACATAGTCTCTTAATGAGTAATGGGTGTGTTTTGGGCGTAACGTGCTATAAACCAATCAGATTCTCATCTCCCATTCCCTTTAAAAGCCAGTTGTGCTCGTGCCATGACGGATAGCTAATTACATGGTGGAATTTGCAAGCGAAAAAATTGAATGCTTCTCTAGCAAGGAAACGGATCTGCTTGTCATTACTGCAAATAGGCAGGCTAATTCTGATGCATGCAATGACTATCCATTATGACATGTAGGCATTTTATGTATATTATAATCACATATTTAAAAATGTTTGTGTGCTGCTGCACGTCCATGTGTGTAATAAGCAGAGTGTACACATTGTGGTCCCACTTATAGGCTAATATTACTAACGTGACCAGGTTTATGTTGGTCAATGGCGCAATCGTTTTCAGTTGCCTCAAAAAAGCAACGTGACAACAATGAGCCTGAACACACTCATTTACAGACCAGTATGCCCATAGGCGCACAAATTGGTGCAAATGCATTTGCTATTTAAACAACGTGGCGCAGGACGTGAAAATGATCATTGCGTCGGGCTGACACTAGCAAAAAACACTTGCGTGTCACGTCTGGCGCCACATTGCACCTGGTGTATGATAGGGCCCATAATGTGATAAAAGATTACAAAACAATTTTTTAAAAATAGGCTGAATATTGATAACCCTAATAACTTCAAATCCAATGTGACTCTAAGGGCCCTGTTTTCAAGATCGCATGGTCTGAAGCAATTGCGTTCATGCAACCCTAGAGCAGACACTAGCCAATTGTGTTCATGCAACCTTAGAGCTGACACTAGCCAATTGCGTTCATGCAACCCTAGAGCAGACACTAGCCAATTGTGTTAATGCAACCTTAGAGCTGACACTAGCCAATTGCGTTCATGCAACCCAAGAGCAGACACTAGCCAATTGTGTTCGTGCAACAGTAGAGCTGACACTAGCCAATTGCGTTCAGCAAACCTTAGAGCTGACGCTAGCCAATTGCGTTCATGCAACAGTAGAGCTGACACTGACCAATTGCGTTCATGCAACCTTAGAGCTGACACTAGCCAATTGCATTCATGCAACCCAAGAGCAGACACTAGCCAATTGCGTTCATGCAACAGTAGAGCTGACACTAGCCAATTGCGTTCATGCAACCTTAGAGCTGACGCTAGCCAATTGCGTTAATGCAACCTTAGAGCTGACACTAGCCAATTGCGTTCATGCAACCTTAGAGCTGACGCTAGCCAATTGCGTTCATGCAACCTTAGAGCTGACACTAGCCAATTGCGTTCATGCAACAGTAGAGCTGACACTAGCCAATTGCGTTCATGCAACCTTAGAGCTGACGCTAGCCAATTGCGTTCATGCAACCTTAGAGCTGACACTAGCCAATTGCATTCATGCAACCCAAGTGCAGACACTAGCCAATTGCGTTCATGCAACAGTAGAGCTGACACTAGCCAATTGCGTTCATGCAACCTTAGAGCTGACGCTAGCCAATTGCGTTAATGCAACCTTAGAGTTGACACTGACCAATTGCGTTCATGCAACAGTAGAGCTGACACTAGCCAATTGCGTTCATGCAACCTTAGGGCTGACGCTAGCCAATTGCATTAATGCAACCTTAGAGCTGACACTGGCCAATTGCGTTCATGCAACCCTAGAGCAGACACTAGCCAATTGCGTTCATGCAACCCTAGAGGAGACACTAGCCAATTGCGTTCATGCAACCTTAGAGCAGACACTAGCCAATTGCGTTCATGCAACCCTAGAGCTGACACTAGCCAATTGTGTTCATGCAACCCTAGAGCTGACACTAGCCAATTGCGTTCATGCAACCCTAGAGGAGACACTAGCCAATTGCGTTCATGCAACCTTAGAGCAGACACTAGCCAATTGTGTTCATGCAACCCTAGTGCTGACGCTTGCCAATTGTGTTCATGCAACCCTAGTGCTGACGCTTGCCAATTGTGTTCATGCAACCCTAGAGCTGACACTAGCCAATTGCGTTCATGCAACCTTAGAGCTGACACTAGCCAATTGTGTTCATGCAACCATAGAGCTGACACTAGCCAATTGCGTTCATGCAACCCTAGAGGAGACACTAGCCAATTGCGTTCATGCAACCTTAGAGCAGACACTAGCCAATTGCGTTCATGCAACCCTAGAGCTGACACTAGCCAATTGCGTTCATGCAACCTTAGAGCAGACACTAGCCAATTGCGTTCATGCAACCCTAGAGCTGACACTAGCCAATTGTGTTCATGCAACCCTAGAAGAGACACTAGCCAATTGCGTTCATGCAACCTTAGAGCAGACACTAGCCAATTGCGTTCATGCAACCTTAGAGCTGACGCTAGCCAATTGCGTTCATGCAACCCTAGAGCTGACGCTAGCCAATTGCGTTCATGCAACCCAAGAGCAGACACTAGCCAATTGCGTTCATGCAACAGTAGAGCAGACACTAGCCAATTGCGTTCATGCAACCTTAGAGCTGACGCTAGCCAATTGCGTTCATGCAACCTTAGAGCTGACGCTAGCCAATTGCGTTAATGCAACCTTAGAGTTGACACTGACCAATTGCGTTCATGCAACAGTAGAGCTGACACTAGCCAATTAGCAATCCGCCAACAACGCGCCTGAACACACCTCATTTTCAGACCAGCACGGCCATAGCCGAACAGATGTGCGCAAGTGTATTTGCTATTTAAACAACGTGGGCCTGGACGTGAATATGATAACTGCATCGGGGCTGAAACTAGCAAAAAACACTTGGCGTTGCATTGCTATGAAAAGGCCCTAACTCACCAAGGCCATAGCTGAGGTGATTAAACTTCCTCCTGATCCACCAATCACAAGAGTCTTCTTGTGGGACACGGACTGCAGGATGGCAGGAGCCATGGAGGAGGGAGGCTGTTCACCTGGAGAGAAAAAAAAGACAATATGGTGAGAAGAAGATTCAAGACATGCCAAATGTAAGAAGATATAGTGGGTGAAAGATCTTCACCTGGTGTGATGGAATCTGCTCGGCCACAGAAGTCAACAAGCTCGTTGTTGAGGATGATACCCGTTTTAGGAGAGTAAACAGCTGACCCAAACCTGAAGACAGAACATTTAAAAAAGATTTGCTTTTATAAATAGAGGATTATTTATGATTTAAATTATTAACAATATTATTTATTTTAAAAATATATTAAAGGAGATATGCTATGGTTTGTAAGATTTTGTATTTTTTTATTATGCTTTATTATAATAATAAAAAACAGTAATATTGTGAAATATGATTACAATTTAAAATAACTGTTTTCTTCTTGAGTCTGTAATAATGCCATTTATTCCTGTGATGTCAAAGCTGCATTTTCAGCATTATTACTTCAGTCTTCAGTGTCACATGATCCTTCAGAAATCATTCCAATAAGCTGATTTGGTCCTCAAGAATAACTTATTATTATTATTATGAATGTTTAATCTTTTTTGTGGAAACTGTAATACGTTTTTTCAGGATTCTTTGATGAACAGAAAGTTCAAAGGAACAGCATTTATTTGAAATACAATTTTTTTGTAATAATATAAAATCTTTACTGTTGCATTTGATTAATTTACATCCCTGCTGAATGAAAGTATGTGTATATAAATTCACATACTATCCCTTTTAAACGTAAAAGTTCATTTTAACAGGATCTCTGATGAACTGTAAAAGTGCCTCACATGTGGTTGATGGTGCTGGTGACTGACACAGCAGTGCCATCTGCTGCCATCACTGAAACATGCGTGGTGCCAAAGCGGTCGACTGACGGGGTGATGTTGTAGTAAGAGGCGTCGTGCGTGGGGCCGTCAGTGATCAGAGCCCTGATACGCTCGATGAACTTCTCATCTGTGATGTACGTCATCTGCATTCACAAGACACAAGAAAAACATGAATACATCTAGTATAATAATAATGTCTCAGGGACATTAATTAAGTTTTTTATCTGATAGTTACTTTCTTTTTCTATGCCAGATTTGGAATTGTTTGTTATGTTGCTAAATTAAATCAAATTCTTGCTTTGAATGCATGATTAGTTAAACATTTTGATTTAATTTCAACCATGAATTGTTTGCATTTGTGTGGTGTGGCCTTAATAAGAAACAACATCCGGTTCTCATAGTATTTACTCAACCCTACACAGAAGTCCAGTGATATTATGCTTACTACAGCCAAAAATAGCAAATATAACAGAAGCAAATTGAGGGAAACTCAGTGTTGAGTCATTTTTAAATGAATGTTCCAGACAGAAAAGCAAGCCATTTTGGTTATAATAGGAACCCAGGCACCCCAGTATGATAAATGAAGCTAGAGTCATACATCTCTGGAGCTGAAGAGGGGGTCTTTGAGGTAACGCTTTTGTCCATTTGCAAACTTAACCGCCTCCAGGTAGCGATGCAAAGTCAAGGTTTTCTGGTCTCCTTGGTTGGAGGCTGGAGAGAGCCCGAAACCTGAGGAAAACAAAGGGTTGCTGAATATTTATTGGTAATGGCAACAGTTGGTATAGAAACCATGATTAATTTTTTGTCATCTACTACTAGACCAGGGGTGGGTGGCCAACGTTGGTCCTGGAGAGCCACAGTCCTGCAGATTTTTGCTCTGACCCTAATCAAACACACCTAATAAACAAGCTAAACAAGGTCTGAAGGGTTACTAGAAAGCTACAGTCAGATGAGTTTGATCAAAGTTAGAGTAAAACTCTGCAGGACTGTGTCTCTCCAGTAGAGGTATGCTACCGTACCCGAGCCTGACGGCTTAGGTTGCTGTGTTGTGACCGCAAGAGCACGTGAGAGAGAGAAAGCACATGCGCAGATTAATACACACACACACACACACACACACATTAACCAATGAGTGCGAACATTAACCATGAGTGCGATAACGCAAAAAATTACTGAGGGAAAACTTATCACAGTTCCAAATAATGCAGGAAAAGCTGCACTCTGGAAGAATTATGATCAACTGTCGATGCCGTTCTCTTCCTTCATAACTCATAGGCTACTTAGAAGGATATATTTGTGTAAATAGTTTGGCAACACTGCGTGAACCTTTTGTAGTTTAAAGTTTGAGTTCCAGAGAAATGTGTGAAATGTGTCACTTGTTCGACCACAGCAAAGTTACGTAATTAGTAAAAAGTTGGTCATTTTTGAGTGAGATGCTAACGGTCTAATCAGATTCAATGAATTATGCTAAGCTATGCTAAAAGTGCTACCACCAGATTCGGATCCAGATCCGGCTGAAGGGATTCGAAAATGGTAAAACTCAACTGTTTAAATCTAGGGGAGTTGGAAAATGAGCCTATTTTCAAAAAAACGTGAGTGTTCCTTTAAAGCCTGTGCAGACCTCTACTATCCAAGACCGACATTAGCCACCCCTGTACTAGACCCTACCATGCATTAGTTTCAGGATAAAGCTGAGTATCGCTCCCCCTGCTGGTGGAGGCGGGAAGTGCATCTTATATTCTCCTAGTTGGACTGTCCAAGCATCACTCTCTCTGACCTTGAAAGTCTTTAGATCTTCTAATGATAAAGTTCCATCTGTAAAATCCAAAAGTAAACTGTGTAAACAAGCACACCTGCCAAAACAAAATGTATTTTGGAAGCACTACATCTGTTGTAATTACAGCGACTGCAGTTTGTATACAAAAAGTACATACTTTTTGCTTGTATATCATGTATCAAGTCCTCAGCGATTTGTCCGGTGTAAAAGGCCTTGGCTCCTCCTTTGGCAATAGTTTCCATGGTTTCTGCCAGCTGGGGGTACTTCAGGATATCCCCTGGGCCAAAAACGGTCTTGTTCTCGTGGCAGAACAGTTTACTAGAGAACATACAGTATACAAAGAAATTAGTTTCTAAAACCAGACAGAAAACAAGTCCATAACTAAATGAAGCAAACGTGCGCATATGCATTCTTCACGTAACAAGCCAACCAGTTGAAACAAAATGTGGTGAAACCTGCCAAGAACATGTCTGGATCATATTTCATACCACAATAATGATGATAATAATATATGAACCCACTACTGCTCAGTAAGTTTGGGGTCAGTAAGATATGTTTTTGAAAAAGAAGTCTCTTATCCTCACTTAGGTTGCATTAATTTGATAATATAATTTTTTTACATTTTAAAAAGGATTATTATATTATATTTTAAAACGAAACGTATGTGATGGCAAACCTGTATTTCCTGCTGTTTAATATTCCTGTGGACACAGTGATGCAGTTTTTTCCCAAAATGATTTGATTCATAGAAAGTCAGAACAGCATTTATTTGAAATAGATTTTATAAATGATTATTAATGAATGATGTCTTTACTGTAACTTTTGCTCAATTCAATGTCGTTGCTGAATAAAAGTAATGATTGTTAAAAAAGCAACAACTTTTGAATGGTATATATTATCCTTTAAAATATTACTACACACACACACACCCACAAAATATTGCCAAAAGTATTGGGACACCCCTCCAAATCATTGAATTCAGGTGTTCTAGTCACTTCCATGGCCACAGGTGTATAAAATCAAGCACTAGGCATGCAGACGCTTCTACAAACATTTGTGAAAGAATGGGTCGCTCTCAGGAGCTCAGTGAATACAAACGTGGTACTGTCCATTCATAAAATTTCCTCACTACTAAATATCCCACGGTCAGCTGGTCAGTGGTATTATAACAAAGTGGAAGCAATTGGGAACAACAGCCACGTAAAATCACAGAGCAGGGTCAGCGCATACTGAGGCGCACAGTGTGCAGAAGTCGGCAACTTTCTGCAGAGTCAATAGCTACAGATCTCCAAACTTCGTGTGGCCTTCAGATCAGCTCAAGAACAGTGCGTAGAGAGCTTCATGGAATGGGTTTCCATGGCCGAGCAGCTGCATCCAAGCCTTACATCACCAAGTGCATTGCAAAGTGTCGGATGTAAAGCACGCTGCCACTGGACCCTAGAGCAGTGGAGACGTGTTCTCTTGAGTGACAAATCACACTTTTCTGTCTGGCAATCTGAAGGACGAGTTTGGTTTGGCGGATGCCAGGAGAACAGTACTTGTCTGACTGCATTGTCAAGTCAAGTCAACTTTATTTATATAGTGCTTTTTACAATGCAGATCGTTTCAAAGCAGTTCTACAGAGTTAAACAGGAAAATAATGCAACAGAATTTTATTCGGCCGTACAGCCGTTCCGGAGAAAACGGTAAAGTCATCTAGCTCATTTCAATTATCATACAGTGACAATGTGGGCATTAGATCAGTAATTAGATCAGTAATTTAGTTTATATGGTTAATTTAGTTTACTAATTAGATTTATTTGGATATTTAGTTGAAAAATGTATTGTCCCCAACTGAGCAAGCCAAGCCAATTGGCATTGTGCCAAGTTTTAAGTTTGGTGGAGGGGGAATTATGGTGTGGGGTTGTTTTCAGGGGCTGGGATTGGCCCCTTAGTTCCAGGGAAAGGAACTCTTAATGCGTCAGCATACCAAGACATTTTGGACAATTTCATGCTCCCAACTTTGTGGGAACAGCTTGGGGATGGCCCCTTCCTGTTCCAACATGACTGCGCACCAGTGCACAAAGCAAGGTCCATAAAGACATGGATGAGTGATTTTGGTGTGGAGGAACTTGACTGGCTTGCACAGAGTCCTGACCTCAACCCGATAGAACACCTTTGGGGTGAATTAGAGCGGAGACTGTGAGCCATACCTTCTCGTCCAACATCAGTTCCTGACCTCACAAATGCACTTCTAGAAGAATGGTCAAAAATTCCCATAAACACACTCCTACACCTTGTAGAAAGCCTTCCCAGAAGAGTTGAAGCTGTTATAGCTGCAAAGGGTGGGCCAACTCCATATGAAACCCTACGGATTAAGAATGGTATGTCATTAAAGTTCATGTGCATGTTAAGGCAGGCGTCCCAAAACTTTTGGCAATATAGTGTATTTACTGAGTTAAAGTATATAATTCAGCAAATGACATGACAAAAGACAAAAAGCGTATTTAATAGAAAACTGGTAATGGAATCAATGCTGTCATTATTCTTGCAAGAGAAAGTATCTCTTTACACAATTTTTCTGTGGTTTGCCTGCGGCTAAATCATAACCTACTTCTTTGACATTGAGCACTAGGAATGTTCTTCAAGGTTCATCATACATAAACTATTACATTGAGTGATCATTCATAACAAACAGTAGTGTACATGTTAATGTGTATGTATTTGTTTGGAGTAGATACAGTACCAGAGTTCAGAGCCTTGAATTAGCTGTTTAATAAATGTATGCTGCAAGAATTGACCAAGGTAGACTGGCATGCGGAAGCCCTCTCGTGCCAGCTTGATGGAGGGCTCGAACAGTTTGTCCCAGGGCAGCTTTCCATACAACTGATGAGCCCGTTCATAGCCGAGGATTTCTCCTGGTACGCCTATCCAGTGACTCCCTATGAGGTGCATTGCTGTTAATTATGTACCAAAGTTTAATATTACAGTGTTTTTTAATTGCTTACACACTAAAATTAAAACTTTCCCACAATTAGCAAAACACTCAAGGAGCAAAACACCAGCCTAGATTTGCACAACTGTAAGCACACTGTCAGCTTCACACTTTTTGAAAAACATAACACACAGTGATTTGCAAAACACTAAACACACTTGCATGCATTTGACACAGGAATTTATCATGATGTAATTTCCTTGCAATTTCAAAGCAAAGGGTTTTCAAATGAACACACCCATGAACAATTGGTTAAACACAGCCACCAGCTGTGCACACACACTGCTGCTTGTAGACACACCAATCAGGTTTAAGGACTATAAAAGGCAACAGGTAAGTCCACCTGTCTTCAACAAAAATGGAAGGCAATGTCGCAGTAAGAGAAAGAGTGAGGATGAGAGGGGGAGCCCGTGGAGGAAGAGGGGTAGAGAGGGGAAGGGGGGAAGGAAGAGGTAGACCTTGAGTAGGATGGTGACAAAGAAGACCAAATTTATCAGATGCGATTCGCGCAACCTTGGTTGACCATGAGTACTGAGTACCCATGGGTTGCCATTGAGAGAGGCTGGACAGAGACTTCAGCCCAACCTCAGCAGATAAAAAAAACAAACCTTTGAAAATGCATGAATGAATCGAATGATTTTACAATGTGGAGAGAAATAAATATTTTCATCCCTAATATGCAGTACTGGTCTTGTGTGTACTGTTTGGTCAATATATTCATAGACTTTACTCTAACAATATCTCTGAAACAAACCCAACCCAGATTATATCATTAGTAAAGTAGAAATTTTACACGTGTTTAAGATTGAGAACAGCAGTGTGTAAATGCATCAAACAGAATCAGATTGTATGAACCATGTGTGTGCCGTACGGTGTCAAAATTGGGTTTTGTTAAATTATTGAAAATATTTGAAAGAAGTGTTTCACTTTACAAAACTACTTGTGTGTGGATGTGTAAATTGTGTGTAGTGTTTTGACATAAGTATGAGCAATAGAAGAGACACATTTCAAGACTTATACTGTAAGTGAAACTGGTCTTAAACAAAAGACCAAAAAAAGCCCCTATTTTAGCTTTTATAGGAATGCTGCATGCAAAGAATTGTCATCACTGCCAAATCAGATTATTCCCAGCTTTAAAACACTTTCAGTGTGGTTTCGTTCTTTTACAAGTTACATAAACTACATTTGGGAAAGAAACTAATCTCTTTTTTTTTAACAAATCTGATAAATACAGATATACAGTCATTAGAGTCACATTACGCATGAAGAGCGTAATTTGTCAACAGTCGAATCTAGCTTTTGAGTATATGAAACAGGCAAAACAAGTCCACTTTAGTACATCATTTCCCCTAAGACAAAATTCCCCTCTCCTGCAAACAATGTTCCCTTGTACTTTCTACATATTCAACATGCTCATATGTTATTGTACACAATATGATAAGATCAAATACAACAGAAAAAAAACTAAACAACTGACATGCTTATGAAATCCAACGATTCCATATAAAGTTGTGTCATCGCTTACTCATACCAGCTAAAATGTCCTCTTTCCGGGAATCACAAAAGGAGAGGTC
Organism: Romanogobio albipinnatus; assembly: GCA_023566225.1. NCBI lineage: Eukaryota > Metazoa > Chordata > Actinopteri > Cypriniformes > Gobionidae > Romanogobio > Romanogobio albipinnatus. Next base: position 38,288,400 of record CM042259.1, on the reverse strand, counting down.
AGCTTGGATGGAAAGCGGGTTGGCGATTTATACAGCCAAACTCCAAAAAATAATTATTTTGGAAGAATTTTAAATGGAAGAAAAAGATCGATGTGGGGTTGTAAATAATAACAACATTTTGAGTTAGCTTTCCCTTTAAGACATTTCAGTTCCTGCTTCCATGTAGTAGAGTTTTACCTGGTTCTAACGTCAATGTTTTTGGACACTTATTCAGCAAATCCATCCGGACACCTTTTGGGGCTGTTTCTCTTGAGCTGATGATTTTCACTTTGCCTTGAAAAAAAACAAAACAGAGGAGTACTTATGCAGATTTTATTTATCAAAATGATAGTATATCACTCCTCTTTATTTACACTAAACCAGCACTACAGGGAACATTCTCAGAACGTTCTCTCAAAGTTATGAGCAAACATTCTTCCAGTAACGTTAATAGAACGTTCAGTCAGAGTTATCGGGTCTTTAATAATGTTAGCACAACATTGTTATTTATGTATCATTTATTCTTTTTTTTCTGAAATGTTTTAGTTGGATGATCGTCTAATGATTTTCAAATGTTTCAGAATGTTCAAAGGACATTCAAAATTAACATTACCATAATCTTTGCAAAATGATCAAATGGAATGTTCTCTAAATGTAAAAAAAAAAAAAAAAAAGTTTTGAATCTAATGGGAATGTTAGCAAAATGTTCTTAGAACATATTTTGGTTACACTTTATAAATGTATTCATTACAGTTGAAAATTAGCCAAGTTAGCTAAATGGCACATTTGCATAAATGTTTATTAATGTGTACTGTCCCTGTAACTCTAAACTGTATAAATAAATAAATAACTGGACGTTTTAAACCTAATGGGAATGTTAGTAAAACGTTCTTAGACCATATTTTGGTTACACATTATAATAACTGGACGTTTTAAACCTAATGGGAACGTTAGCAAAACGTTCTTAGACCATAATTTGGGTAACACTTTATTTTGATGGTCCACTTTAGACATTTTACTAACTATAGTAAGTAACTTTGCAACTACATGTCAACTAAATCTCCTTAGAGTATTAGTAGACTATTAGACTGTTAGGTTAGGGTTAGATGTTAGGGTTCAGGTTAGTAGAATAAGTTGACATGTATAGTTGTAAAGTTATAGTCAGTAGAATGTTATAGTCTGTTGGGGGACCATCAAAATAAACTGGAGATATTAACTAAGCAGACAGACTAAGAGTCTACTAATACTCTAATGAGAGTTAGTTGACATGTACTTGCAAAGTTACTTTAGTCGAACATCTAAAGTGGACCATTGAAATAAAGTATTACCAATATTTTTGGTAGTGGGGAAACCAGCTCTAAACAGCATAAACAAGCCTGGACCAATCCTGCTGGTTTATGCTGGATTCTTCAACAGGGAGCTTATTAAACTTCTTGAGAATCAGTCATATCGATGACGTTTTTTCAAGCGGCAACCTCCCGCAGTTTCTCTTGAAGACAATACGGAAATGACTTAAACTGCAATTCATCGACTGGCCGTTAGGGACAGGCTCCAGAAGAGAGCAGAATCTCATTGAGCCCCATGTTAAATGCCCAACTTTACAGCAGAAATAAAACATGTTTACAGCCTGGTACAAATTGTGGTTTTGGTCTATACGGCTATTTTTGCCCTTCATGACCAGTGTTGGGCACATTACTTTAAAAAAGTAATTAGTTATAGTTACTAGTTACTTCTTACAAATAGTAACTGAGTTAGTAACTGAGTTACATCATTATAAAAGTAACTAATTACCAGGAAAAGTAATTACTGCGTTACTTTTTTTTTTTTTTCTCATGTTCAAATAACTTGGATGCCCCCAATATTAAATATGTTAAATGAATGAATTGGACACTAAATAGAATTAATTATTATTATAAAACATTGTACATTAATGTAGGCTACACTATTGCTATGGGACAATGTGAGAGACATCTATCAAATTCCATACATTATTGTAAATATTTTCTGTAGACCTACTATAGTGTAAATATTGTGTAAATATTATCAGTACTATCCTACTCCTTTGGTAGTGGAGCTCACGTTATCACCTGGGTTTTTAGCCACTAATTTTGTGGCGGCATGTGATGATGTGAGGAGCTTCATTAGATTAGAATTACTTGCCACAGACGTGGAGAGACTCTTTCTTCCTGGGCATAAGTTGCACGTTACATAAACATTCTTACCTTTCACCTCAACGAGGGAAGAGTAGCGCTTATACTTCCAGTTTGCGAAAGCTACCTTTGAAGTCGTTGGACTTGCCATCGCTCTGACTTCTCCTGGTCATGTGTGACTTTGCATATGCGTGTGCGTGTGTGTGTGAACTCAACCTATCAACCTCAACCTTGTCTCCCACCCACCAATCATCATCAGTTATGCGTCCCACCCCACCCACCCCCCAACACGCATGGCTGGCGCGCACACACACACACGTTGCAGGTCCGACTGACAGAGTGCCTGTTCGGATGAAAACCGCTTCTGTGAGCTCAATTACAGTAACGCCGCATTTTATTCTCGGTAACGCTAACGGCGTTGTAACGGGAGAAACAGTAATTCATTTGATTACTCGTTACTGAAAAAAATGATTCCGTTAGTAATGCCGTTTATCTATAACGCCTTTATTCCCTTCACTGTTCATGACAACTGTGAAGGGGGTGAATTTTTTTATAACTCATTCGTTTACATTAGAGTTGTTCCGATTCCGATACTAGCATCGGAAATATCACCGATACCACAACAAATTCTGGCATCGGTATCGGCGAGTACTTGAACCCATGTACCGATCCGATACCATTTTCTTAAACAAGACCTAGTTATGACCGCAAGCTTTGCCTAACCACTGCACGGTTCTTCTTCGCTGCTCAGAATGCATTGCAAACACAGGAAGTTGTGCTGTGTTGCCACAAGCAAACCTTGTTTAGAGCAGCAAAAAAGAAATGAAGATGCGTTAGCAGTATGTCCGCTGTTAAGCAGTATTTCAGACTGGACCAACCAGACAGTAAACCGGCGACTAGGGATGTCACAAGTACGAGCACTTCAGTACCAAGTCGGTGCTGAAATTTAAAAAATGTGATGATACCAGCATTTCTGTAGTACCAGTAGTAAGTTACCGACTCCTGAGTAGGCTATATTCGGTACCCGCAGCTGCGTTCATACGCTTCCGTGTTAATCTAAGCGCACACTGAAAAAAATTATTATGGCCCAATTAAATTAAGCATAATTAATTTGTGCTCGTTTAAATCTGTCACAGGGTGTTTTGGTGTTGGTTCATGTTCATTGTTCCCTGTTCATGTTTTTAAGGTTATCATGTTCTTATGTTTTACTGTCATGTTTCTAGTTTGTCTTGTCCTTTCAGTTTCCTGGTTTTGTCATGTGTTGCATTGTCATGTGATTCCCATGCCCTCATGTGATCTTGTGTCTTGTCCTGTCATTAGGTGTGTTCGACATCGGCTGCGGCCGGATTCAACTGATCGGCGAGAGTAGCCGCGTGCAGACGGGGAGGAGCTGCAAACGGAGACGTGAAGTCGGACACTTTCTGCTTCCCGCAGTGACGCTCGCGCTGTGTTTGCATACTTTATCAGCTGAAGTTAAATAAATGCAATATTTGGCAATGCACAGATGTTTCAGAGACATTATTGTCATGTAATACTTTATGTACTGCTTAATACAGCGTGTGTTTGTACAAGAATAAAGTTCAACATATAATCCTACACTATCAATGAAGTGGGGTTTACATTTTTTATCAGTTTTATTTTGATAAACATGACAATATAACATCGCAACTACATGAAAGGAGGTTTTACTGTTATAAAAAACAGATTTGTGCGCATTAGTGGAGCTGAAGGTTTCAGAATAAACACGAAACACACGTGATCGCTGTCATGCGGTGAATCCAGCCAATCGTGGAACAGCTGTGTCGTCATCAGAGTCCGTGTAGCCTCCTGCAGCTGCTCTGGAGAAACTGCACCGGCTGTATCAGCCGACTGCTCTCGAATCGCTCTCGCAGCACTTTGTTGACATACGTCACTGTCACGTGGCGTCGGCGCTGCCTCAAGTCGGACAAAATTTCTAACCGGCATGCACTGCTTAAAGTCAGCCGCCGATCGGTCTGCGCATCGCTGGGTGAAGTCGAACAAGCCTATAGGTTCTTTGTCTCATCACTGTTCACAGGTGTCACTTGTCTTGTCATTAGTCTGTGTGTATTTAAGCCCTCATGTTTGCCATGTGTCTTTGTCAAGTATTGAATGTTGTAACCTGCTGGTGAGTGTTAGTTATGGTTCAAGTTTACGTTTTGGTTCATGGTTCAAGTTTACGTTTTGGTTCATGTCAAGCCATGCCTTTTGTTTACGTTTTGGATTTAAGTTTTAAGTTTTGTTAATAAAGAACTGCACATGGGTCCTTCAACTTGCCTCGTCAGTGGATACTCGTTACAAAATCATTTAAATTAATTTTTTTGATTTTAATTTAAAAAAAAAAATTGGTTATATGGGAACTGCATGTGTTAAATTGAGATAAAATAAATTGATTGCAACCACTTATGATAAAATGTTTTAGTAAATTCAACGAATAATTTTTTCAGTGCAGGGCTCCAGACTGTAGCCGAATATATACTAGTGTCTGTGAATATTAAACTGCAAAATACTATTTAAATATTACTCCTGCAAATTCTACGTCTCTGTGGATGACGGGCGCAGGTGCACGCGCACACACACACGCATGACACTCGCTCGCTGCCTTTGTAGTCTCTGCCATGTGTCACTATATGAGGACACGAATGCATAAACCGTCACTTCATGAGAATTTACCGTTTCATTTGAGAAAACTGTCATATCATGAACACAGACACTCAAAGATCTTCATGGCAACCCGTCAAAATAAAAGTTCGGTTTAACGTGAATAAATTGACAATATATAAAGCTACTCTTGTAGCCTATAGTAGATTTCATTACGTCTCTATGTAATAATAATACGTCTCTATTAATAATAATAATTATGCCTAGACGGTTGCTTATTTTTAACTTGTTTTGTTGTAAAGAGATTATTTTCTGCTTAATATATCATTTTTTTATATTCCTAGACTTATTTGTTGCACAGTTATATTGTAAAACTAAAATATCTTTTTCAGTTTGCAGTATTAGATTTGTGGCTGCATTTGAAGTTCTTTTTCGCTTAAGAAAAATAAATAATATGACTGTCAAATGCATGTCAGATAATAAAAATACTGTAATAAATACAGTAGTTCACTGTATGTATTTGTTCATGTTTTATTAAAGCAGCACTAGGTAACTTTTCAACCTTCATAATATATTTTCAAGACTCTTGTGATGATACATCGACTTACAATAGGTTGAATGACACGTCTGCCATAGCCTGACGGGGTCTGTATCGTTTTTTAATCGTACTTTTAAACTTCGGGTTTCGGGTAGTAACCTGAGAAAAAAAAGAACTACAAAATTCGACTGCTTTACGGCATATACGTCACTTCCACCATCACCCCCACTTCCTTAAATTCGGACGTGCGAGCCCAACTATCCTTTGTTTGCCGGATGTTATAGTCATGGCCGAGGCAGCACAGAAAAAGAAGAAAGCAAAGGTTTTGTCGGAGGGATGCAAAAAGAGGAAACGAGAAAGTGATCGTATTAAAGTATTATATTTGTTTATTTGTCTTGCCTCAAGCTATAATGCAAATCGATTTTTCAAATTTGAAGATTCATCTATGGTAGCTTGATATTATATTGACGATATATGGTTATTACCTACCACTCAAACATTGAATTGAAGTATCATATAGATTCTGTAAAACGGTAACCAATAGACTAGACTACTATAATGACGCTGGCTTGTAAACGTGATAATCGCAATCATTTGGCGTTTGAAAAAAATAAATAAAACCCATGAAATTATATTCATATGACATGCTGAAACATATGCCACTGTACCTGGGATGAAGACATTTCACACGCGACGCAAGCAGAACACCTGCATGTGAACTCCTGCAGTGTTCAGGGCTATCATAGTTGTCATGTCAACAAATGCATGTGCGATGCATCCCCTGATGCAGGATGACAGAGTTTACGACAGTAGTAGAGGACAATACTGTTTCCCAACTGTAGGGGGACCCCGAGAGCAAAACCTACCTAGTGCTGCTTTAAGGGAAAAGTCTGAAGCACACCATAAAATAATTCTAGCAATTCATACAGGGCTAGTAGTATATCCTGAGACCCAGAAAAAAAAAGTTTTTTGAATTTAGTATTTTTTTATGTCATTACATTGTTTAGAGCATAATAAACAATTGGAAAAAAACATTTTTGAAAAATGATATTTTATTCATATGTTATGATATGTACTCTGTAGTTGACAGCAGGACTCAGTTGTTAAAAAAATTAAATGACATGAAATTGCATGTATAGGCAAAAACAATGGGATTTATTTTTAATTCACCAATCGATTTTTAGGTTTCAGGGTTTTTTTTAAACAAACTTTATTTAAAGATGATTCTGAACTATGTTATGAAAGATATAATGAAATGCATTCATATACCATTTTACTTTATTAAATATGTGGGTAAAATGACAATACTTGGATTTTCCCATTCAATACAATGTATCTATTCACTGCATCTAATTTGCATATTAATGTGTTCTTGGTGCAACATGTAATGAAAAAAGAAGTGTAATAATGGGAGGAAAAATTGGCAACATTTTCATAATAATATCTAATATTTCATAGGAATATTGATATGTAATTTCTTTCCCTGTTCACTTGTTATGTCTCCAAAATGCCTGATAAACATGATTTAAATCCTGGTGTCCACTACAGTGGTCATTTATGAAATCAATGCCCTGTTTTGTAACAGAAAGTCATATTTTGATTAGAAACCCCATAACATTTTCCTGAGATGTTGATTTATAACAAACAATTTGAAAATTAATCAGATTTAAATTATAATTAAAAAATATGATCATATTTCCATAAGAGTGCTAAACATTAATGTCAGCCGTTTTTAAAGACCAAGAAGAAGTTGTTGTCCTGGTGAAACCTCCAAACATTTGGTATCCCTGCAAAGCCCCGAATGTGCTCTTTAAAGGACATCCCGACTGTGACATGTATGATGTCAGAGAAATTCACTAAAATATAATGTCCACTACAGTGGACAAAAGTCTATTCTTGGGTCCCAGGAGGTTAAACAGCTGTATATACAGATACACACCCAGGTATCGGATCAGTACTCGGTATCGGGATACCCTGAGCCCAGGTATCGGAATCGGTATCGGGAAGGGAAATAAAAAAGGGTATCGGAACGTCCCTACTTTACTCTTCAAAACTGCTCTTCAGAATCCTATGGGTGACGTCACGGACACTACGTCCATATTTTTTTACAGTCTACAGTTTTATGACTCCTTATGATGCAATTTTTACAGCAAATGCCAAAACAAACATAACTACAATACTCCCAAATTACTTGACAGTGATTTTCACAATACATATACAAAGACATACCTGTTTTGTCCATAATGGTAAAGATGGCCCCTCCACCCAAGCCCATGCTCTGTGGGTTGACCAGTCCAGTGCAGAGCAGCGCTGCGATGGCTGCGTCCACCGCTGAGCCCCCCTGAAGCAGCATGTCCCTGCGACCAGAAGACATGTCTCATCATAACTTTAGCATAGGGTTACAATCAGTTTTCACTCCAAAATAACAAGAAATTATATTTTGCATTTGTGACGGAAAACATTTTATCAACGAAGGAGATTAATAATTATGAGAAGTTTATTGATTTACATATATTCACACAACAAAGAATCATTATGTATGTTTAAGTTCATTTACAGTTCATCTTTATGAGTTAATATTCTGCCACAAAACACTTTTCTTAACTTAATGGACTCTGTGACTACTAGCATGTGATCATAGGGGTCACCGGACGAACTTGAGGGTTTTTCTGACCCTGGAGTCAGCAGATCTAATTCAGAGGGCCTGAGGGTAACACCAAAAGACAAATGTTATGTGTGTGCTGAGCGTGAAACTTTTGTAATGTGTGGAAAGTTACAGGAGGAGAACAACGGAGACCTTGAGAAAACCTATAAAGTAAGCACTGCTACTTTCTTACACTTTCTTACTGCTACTTTCTTACACTAATGAACCAGAGACAATAATCATTGAATATGATTTAGAAAAATAAGTTTGCAAATAATATTATAATGTTGAGTAGACTATCATAATATACAGTGCATCCGTGAAGTATTTACAGCGCTTCACTTTTTCCACATTTTGTTATGTAACAGCCTTATTCCAAAATGGATTAAATTAATTATTTTCCTCAAAATTCTACAAACAATACCCAATAATGTGTCACAGGGTGTTTTGGTGTTGGTTCATGTTCATGTTTCATGTTCTTAGTTTATCATGTTCACTGTTCAATGTTAAGTCTGTTTATGTCACGTTTTGCCAAGCCAAGTTTTTGTTTCTGTTGAAGTTTAGTCAAGTCAAGTCAAGTCAAGCCAAGTCTTTGTTTTATGTTTTGGATTTTGTTAATAAAAGCTGCACTTGGGTTCTAAAACTTGCCTCTCCAGTGGAGTATGTTACAGAATATCAGACTGCCAAACATGGACCCAGCAGCTTCCAAGTTTTTGATTCCTCAAGCAGGAAGATCCATTGAGGAATATGTTAAAGATTTTTTGCATTTCATAGATTTTTTGCCTTGGGATGAGGTCCACCTGAAGAGGTGCTTTCGTTTTGGTCTGGACCCTGACCTCTCAGAACTCATGCCCTCAGTAGAGCACCCTTCTACTCTTTCTCTCCAGTTTATTGATTTTAAGTGGTTCAAGTTTCACAGTGGGGGAGGCAGAGGACAATTATTTGTCTAGGCCTTTCCATGTCCAGAGACCTGTCCATGCCCTGAATCCAGAGACCACGTGTCCTGTTCACGTCCATGCTCCAGCCCACGTACAGGCCCCAGCCCACGAGCCCGCTCCAGCCTATGAGCCCGAGAGGACTCCTCACCATGACCCCATAGTCCTGTCCAAGAAGACTTTTGGGGGGGACTGCCTGATCCGCCATGGCATCCCACAGCTCCTGATCTGCCATGGCCGCCCATGCCTGAGAGTCCAGGTCCACCCACGCCTGAGCGTCCAGGTCCGCCCACGCCTGAGCGTCCAGGTCCGCCCACGCCTGAGCGTCCAGGTCCGCCCACGCCACAGGGTCCAGGTCCGCCATGCCACAGGGTCCAGGTCTAGCCCACACCACAGGGTCCAGGTCCCCCCACCCCACAGGGTCCAGGTTCGCCCATGCCACAGGGTCCAGGTCCGCCCACGCCACAGGGTCCAAGTCCGCCCACCCCACAGGGTCCATGTCCGCCCACGCCACAGGGTCCACCCACGCCTCAGGGTCCAGGTCCGCCCACACCTCAAGGTCCAGGTCCGCCCACGCCACAGGGTCCAGGTCCGCCCAAGCCTCAGGGTCCGCCCACGCCTCAGGGTCCAGGTCAGCCTACACCTCAAGGTCCAGGTCCGCCCACGCCTCAGGGTCCAGGTCAGCCCACACCTCAAGGTCCAGGTCCGCCCACGCCTCAGGGTCCAGGTCCGCCCACGCTCCGAAGCCCATCCTTGTTGCGCCTGGGTCTGCGTCCGGTGCCCCTGGCCCACCAACCCTCCCCCAAGACCGCCCCCCAAGACTTTTGGTTGGTGCTTTAATTTTGTTTGGGCGTCTGGGGTGTTCTATCGAGTTGAGGTCAGGACTCTGTGCAGGCCAGTCAAGTTTCTCCACACCAAACTCACTCATCCATGTCTTTATGGACCTTGCTTTGTGCACTGGTGTGCAGTCATGTTGGAACAGGAAGGGACCATCCCCAAACTGTTCCCACAAAGTACGGAACATGAAATTGTCCAAAATGTCTTGGTATGCTGAAGCATTAAGAGTTCCTTTCCCTGGAACTAAGGGGCCAATCCCAGCCCCTGACAAACAACCCCACACCATAATCCTCCCTCCACCAAAATTTACACTTGGCACAATGCAGTCAGGCAAGTATCGTTCTCCTGGCAACCTCCAAACCCAGACTTGTCCATCGGATTGCCAGACAGAGAAGCGTGATTCGTCACTCCAGAGAACACGTCTCCTCTGCTCTAGAGTCCAATGGCGGTGTGCTTTACACCACTGTATCAGACGCTTTGCATTGCACTTGGAGATGTAATGCTTGGATGCAGCTGCTCGGCCATGGAAACCCATTCCATGAAGCTCTCTACACACTGTTCTTGAGCTGATCTGAAGGCCACACAAAAGTCTACCACTTTGTGGCTGAGTTGCTGTTGTTCCCAATTGCTTACACGTTGTTATAATACCACTAACAGTTGACCGTGGAATATTTAGTAGAGAGGAAATTTCACGAATGGACTTATTGCACAGGTGGCACCACACTTGAATTCACTGAGCTCCTGAGAGAGCAATAATAATATATAATAATTTTCTTATATAATAAATGACTTGTGTCTCAAAGCGCACAGACAAAACATAATAAACGCATTTTGGAGGAAGATATCCCACAATGCACATAAAAATAAGTGGGTGGAAACATAGCTACTGACAGACGACGCATTGACATGGGATGTTTCCATCCAAACATAAAACAAATCTTTAAAAAAAAAGAAGGGAATTAGGTGCATTTCTATGAAGTCGTTAGAGCGGATGATGGTGGTTTTGGTAACCTAGTAACCAACATCAGTAAATAAAACACCTTCAGTGGAAACAGCCAATTATTAATAGTCCATTTCCATCTCCCATTAACAAATTTCTTAACTAAAGTCAAAAACTACCCCAAGCGAGCTTAAAAACTGTGAATTAAGGGATTTTTTTTTGTTTTTGTTGAAATTTGCCTTTTCAATCATTTGTTTCAGATGCAATACTTTAAAATGTGCATACAAACAGAGTGATGGACACATAGCTACTGTTTAAAATTGCTGATTTCTCAGGATTTAAACATTGTTGGAAACATTTGGGATAGTGCAAGTACACAAGTCAAAATATATTGTTCTAGTGGTTTTTGGATATTTAATCTGAAAATCTTACATTCTGTTCCTTTATAAACTCATTGCTTAGGGAATATGACACATTCAAGCACATTTCCTGCTGATATATTACTGTCCCTTTATGTGTTCGTGTCAGTATGAAAAATGAGAATCTTGAGGCAAGTCTGAGCCAGAGGAGAAGTGATACCCAAGAGCTCAATGAACCTTGAGGAGTTCCAGCCTTCACACACACGCACCCAAAACATGTGCACAATCGGGCAGAATTCTGAAATTTTGTGCTAGATTAGTGTTTATTGTGTTTTAAGCACCTATATGGGTCACACTTGTGTCTCTACACGCAGCAGTGATTTGTAAGGAAAATACGCCACAAAGGATGATCTCTGGTTTCACAGGGTGTCATGTAAGGAAATGTGAGATATTTCAGAGACAGTGATGGAAGAAATCAAATATGTGAAACATAAGAGAACTTCTTATAAGAGTACCACAGTCTTTATATCACTGGTAAGTGATACGACTGACCATCAATCACACAATGATGCATCACTCAACACTCGTATCCATGACAATTAATAGCCCTTGAAAGCATATTATCAGATTGTCATGGTATGTACATGAAGTTAACAACACCGTCAAGATGATAACAATTTAGTGTTTGCCGTTAAATTTGACGGTTGGAGATTAAAGATTAGATCAGTGTTACAGTGAAAGAAAAGAAATCCCAATAGGATTTAATTTGACCCTCCTAGACAGCAAAGGGAACAAATGAAGAGAATATTCCAATCCTAAAAGTGCTCGCTCCAAGCCTGTTATGATCTGAACAAACGCCACCTTGTTGTTCCTTCACAAAGTCCCTCTCCAGAACCTTCACCCTCCCCGCTCCTCCCTGCTAACCTCCACTCTATTTTTCATCATCTTTTACTCAGATTTATTTTTTAATTCTGCACTCGTGCACATCCTTTTTAAAAAATCAATATGCCCTCGTAATCTTTAATCAAAATAATTATTCTCTGATGATGTGTTTACTGGCGTGAAGGCTGGGCAACCTACCACTCACATGACATCACAGCAACAGCAAATCACAATGATCCAAGCATCCAATCAATTTCCAAAATCAAGTCCTTCCCTAGATTTTTTTGTTGTTCGAGAAGTCGTTTGACACGGATATACATATAGGGAAAGGAAAGATTACAGGTCAACATAGTTCTATAAACAAGAACAATTAACAGACTTTTAACAGACAATTAACAAACCAAACAAGGTATATTAAAATAAATCATAATATGATGACAACATGATAAAAACGATCAACAAAATTGAAGAAATAATACTTGAATTAGAAAAAGTAAAGTTTTCACACACATAACCAGTGATGGGAATAACGGCGTTATAGATAAACGGCGTTACTAACGGAATTATTTTTTTCAGTAACGAGTAATCAAACGAATTACTGTTTCTCCCGTTACAACGCCGTTAGCGTTACTGAGAAAAAAATGCGGCGTTACTATAATTGAGCTCACCGAAGCGGTTTTCATCCGAACAGGCACTCTGTCAGTCGCACCTGCAACGTGTGTGTGTGTGTGTGTGTGTGTGTGTGTGTGTGTGTGTGTGCGTACGGTCGGGTGTGCGTACATGCCATGCCATGAGTGTTTACACATAACTGATGATGATTAGTGGGTGGGAGACAAGGTTGAGGTTGATAGGTTGAGTTCACACACACACGCACACGCATATGCAAAGTCACACACGACCAGGAGGAGTCAGAGCGATGGCAAGTCCAACGACTTCAAAGGTAGCTTTCGCAAACAGGAAGTATAAGCGCTACTTTTCCCTCGTTGAGGTGAAAGGTAAGAATGTTTATGTAACGTGCAACTTATGCCCAGGAAGAAAGAGTCTCTCCACGTCTGTGGCAAGTAGTTCTAATCTAATGAAGCTCCTCACATCATCACATGCCGCCACAAAATTAGTGGCTAAAAACCCAGGTGATAACGTGAGCTCCGCTACCAAAGGAGTAGGATAGTACTGATAATATTTACACAATATTTACACTATAGTAGGTCTACAGATAATATTTACAATAATGTATTGAATTTGATATGTGTCTCTCACATTGGCCCACAGCAATAGTGTAGCCTACGTTAATGTACAATGTTTTATAATAATAATTCATTCTATTTAGTGTCCAATTCCTTCATTTAACATATTTAATATTGGGGCATCCAAGTTATTTGACATATTTGAACATTTGGAAAAAAAAAAGTAACGCAGTAATTACTTTCCCTGGTAATTAGTTACTTTTTTAATGATGTAACTCAGTTACTAACTCAGTTACTATTTGTAAGAAGTAACTAGTAACTATAACTAATTACTTTTTTTAAAGTAACGTGCCCAACACTGCACATATATATATATATATATATATATATATATATATATATATATATTAGGGATGCAACAATACAGTTAGTCCACGGTTCAATACATACCTCGGTTTTTAACCACGGTTTCATTGCAATACTCTTTATTTTACTTAAAAGAATTGAAAAACCTTACTTAAACTTAAACCTTTACTTAAAAAAAAACCCTTGTACACATTGCTAGTGTATCGGTAGTGTATTGTATAATATAAAATAAATATAAAGATTTACACTGGCAGCTCAGAGATGTACAGCAGTATTTAAGTATGAAATTGAATGAATAAATGTAAAAATAAAACACTACATAGACTTCACTATAAAATATACATTGATTCTTAGCTACTGTATTCGTTTTTCAGTCAAGAGCAGCGAGTGATTTTCACTTTCAAAAGTTGGAACGGCTGATAAGCACACAGTTGATGCAGTGGCTTGGAATTCCACGTTATTTAAGTTCTGTCGAACTTTATGGACATGGCAAGTTGGAATTACCAATCACAGGGCTCGTGGAAGAGTTCAAATGCACTAAAGCAAGGCTCGTCATGACCCTAACTGAATCCGAGGATGCAGTCATTCGAACAGCAGCCCCCCGGGTGGTAGCGGGAAGGAAGTGGACTCTATTAGAAGCTGTTCAGAGTGCAAAGTCTGCACTTCACCTCAGAGACATAGTTGGACAAGTACAGCATGGGAGGGCAGGGTTTGGACTCATCCCAAAAACTAACCCTCTGTGGCATAAAGCAACATCAATACAGAGGAGACAGCTAGTGGTAGGAGAAATCAGGAGACAGGAGGAGGAAGAGCGATATGCCAAAGCCGTCTCAATGGCCAAGCAGGGGAGATGGACCAACTGGGAGGGTCTGGAGAAGAAAAAGTGTGACATCTGGCAGATGGAGGGAGCTCGGCTGAGTTTTGTAATCAGAGCCACATATGACCTGCTACCCTCCCCCCAAAATCTGAAAGAGTGGTATGGAGAAGACCCTGCCTGTTCCCTGTGTCAAGTACCTGCATCCCTAAGCCATATTCTATCAGGGTGTACTACAAGTCTTACCCAAGGGCGCTATACTTGGCGGCTTAACCAAGTACTGGCATTAATAATGGAACAGAGGCAAACCACCACAAACAATCTCCCACAAACATCGGCAGGACAGGTCAACTTCACAAATTTCGTACCAGCTGGCCAACATCAAGAGAATAGTACAACACCTAAGGATGCAAGCATCCTGCAGTCAGCGCGGGATTGGAAATTGGAAGTAGACCTTGATGAGAAGCTTGTGTTTCCCCCAGAAATAGTGGCTACACACACTCCTGCCAGACATTGTCCTGTGGTCTCCAACAAAAAAGCTGGCATATGTTGTAGAATTAACAGTACCATGGGAGGCTTATGAGAGGAAAAAGAACAAATATTCCGACCTGGCAGCTGAAGCATCTCAGAACGGCTGGAAGACCAGCATCTTCCCAGTAGAGGTGGGATGCAGGGGATTTGTTGCCACATCTACTACCAATTTACTAAAAAAAATAGGGGTGAAGGGTCGCTCTCTCCAACAGGCCATCAAGTCCATGTCAAGCGCTGCCGAAAAAAAGCAGTAACTGGCTCTGGATCAAGCGTAAAGACCCTAACTGGGCAGCAAGGTAGAGACAGATGGTATGCAGTCAGGCTTAGGCCTGACTCAGGCAGAAGGACGCCCCTGCCATGCACACGCCTTCAGGGATATGGAGGGTAAGGCATGGAGGGGGGTGTACCTGGGACGCTGGGTACACCGTTGAGCCTTCTGGAGACGTTGTGGGCTTCCATTAACGAAACATCGATGAAGCAGGGTGCCCACCTGATGACCCCAATGACATACCTTACCCTTCTTTTCACCACCCCACACCGTCTGCTACTGTCAAGAGTTTCCTACTAAAGGGATTGAAACATCTAGTTCTATTAGCTTAACTACTAGACTGCGCTGCTGTCATTTTAAGACCTGCGTGCATCTAATATCCACACACGCCGATTTTACTTTCACTTTAGACATAACCGACTGTGTTTATGTTAACCTTGTGTGTATTTGACAGTATTAGTGCAGTAAGATGTGTAAGGATCGGTTTTGCTGCTAAGACAAAAGCTGAGATCCACACCCCAACAATAAAACAATAAAAGTCACTAATCTTGAGAGAAGATCTCACAGAAACTGTGTGACACCACCCTGATCAAACATTTCACCCCCTCCCAATTTTGCCCTCTCCTTGCCCTGTTTTCAAGTCAACAAATGCAGATATACCAATGATGATGTATCTTGTAAATCTATTGTTTTATCCATTTCATGTTTGGTGTCCTTTTAAAGGTCTGGGTGCGAATAGTAAAATGGCTCAGTATCGCTGCAGTCACTAGTAGTATTAGAAAGATTGAAAATTAATGAGAATTCTGTTCGTGGATATTACTAAAATTACACTTTTTGTTGAGTGAGCATGGGCAACCACTTAAAGGTAAAATATCCACTCTGCATCCTCTGACTAATATCAGAAGTAATCATTTTGTGTTCGTGAACGCGCGGTCCGGACGCGTCTGTTCTGTGCGATATTGGGTCTCTTGATGAACGAATTTGAAAACTAGGAAGATACTAAGAAAATCAACGATCTAAATTAAATCGCAACTAATCGTAAAATCAGCTGATAAACTCTAAACGTAACACACTTTATGGAGTTTAGTGCACACGCTCAGAAAAGCGCATGTTTAAACACTGCTTAAGCGAATTAAATGTTTAATCGGCAAGGCTAAAACGTGTGCAAATAAGGAACTTTCGTGATTGTGAATAACTATAGTGTTCCGTGAGTATAACTCTACCACTAACGTGTGATGTGAATGTATGTCGCGTTGTTCAGTATATTGGGATGGAGGCAAATTATAGAATTTGTAGAAAAATAATTAATTAAATGCAAAACCGAAAACAATGCAATTCACAAGCGCGTATCGTATCATCAAAAGGTTGATTTATTTCACTAATTCCATTCAAAAAGTGAAACTTGTATATTATATTCATTCATCACACAGATATATTACAAATGTTTATTTACTTTCATTTTGATGATTATAACTGACAACTAAGGAAATCCCAAATTCAGTATCTCAGAAAATTAGAATATTACTTAAGACCAATACAAAG
This sequence comes from Romanogobio albipinnatus, assembly GCA_023566225.1. Classification (NCBI taxonomy): domain Eukaryota; kingdom Metazoa; phylum Chordata; class Actinopteri; order Cypriniformes; family Gobionidae; genus Romanogobio; species Romanogobio albipinnatus. Next base: position 38,271,812 of record CM042259.1, on the reverse strand, counting down.
AAAGGATTTTTAGAAATCTTGGCCAACTGAAAAGTATGAGCATGTACAGCACTCAATACTTAATTGGGGCTCCTTTTGCCTGAATTACTGCAGCAATGCGGCGTGGCATGGAGTCGCTCAGTCTGTGGCACTGCTCAGGTGTCGCGAGAGCCCAGGTTGCTCTGATAGTGGCCTTCAGCTCTTCTGCATTGTTGGGTCTGGCATATCGCATCTTCCTCTTCACAATACCCCATAGATTTTCTATGGGGTTAAGGTCAGGCGAGTTTGTTGGCCAATTAAAGGTCCCGTTCTTCGTGATCCCACTGTTCAAACTTTAGTTAGTGTGTAATGTTGCTGTTAGAGCATAAATAATACCTGTAAAATTATAAAGCTCAAAGTTCAATGCCAAGCGAGATATTTTATTTAACAGAAGTTCCCTTTCAAAGCCTACAGCGAACGGCTGGCTTGGACTACATCCTGGTACTTCCTTCATAAATGACGTCAGTAGAACAGTAGAACAGACTAACCTCCGCCCACAAGAAGACGCAAAAAAAGGGGGCGTGGTCTTGTTGCTGTCCCACGTGAAGAAGAGGACGTGTCGCGTGGAGAAAAGGAAGTGCTGCGTTTGAGTGTGTTTGTCGCTATGTCGTCGAGACGCTGTTATTTTCATCCCGGAGTCAAATCACCTTTGTTTGGCTTTCCCAGGGACGCTGTAGAGATCATTAAGCGCATACATCACCCCGTTAAGAGGCGTGACCTTTCCACGTGCGCTAAGCTGCTGTCGAATCACAACACAGGAACCGTGACACATTCGCTAAGCTGCGGTCAAATCACAACACGGGAACCGCTGGCACAATCAGAACTCGTTACGTATTTCTGAAGGAGGGACTTCATAGAACAAGGAACTCATCAGCCGTTTTTAGGACAGTGAAAACAGAGGTATACAGATAAGTAAATTGTGTGAAAAATACTGTGTTTTTTTACACGCGAAACATGAACACGTTATATTGCACACTTTAAACACAATCAAAGCTTCAAAAAAACACGAAGAACGGGACCTTTAAGAACAGGGATACCATGGTCCTTAAACCAGGTACTGGTTGCTTTGGCACTGTGCAGGTGCCAAGTCCTGTTGGAAAATGAAATCTGCATCTCCATAAAGTTGGTCAGCAGCAGGAAACATGAAGTGCTCTAAAACTTCCTGGTATACGGCTGCGTTGACCTTGGACCTCAGAAAACACAGTGGACCAACACCACCAGATGACATGGCACCCCAAACCATCACTGACTGTGTAAACTTTACACTGGACCTCAAGCAACATGGATTGTGTGCCTCTCCTCTTTTCCTCCAGACTCTGGGACCCTGATTTCCAAAGGAAATGCAAAATGTACTTTCATCAGAGAATATATCTTTGGACTACTCAGCAGCAGTCCAGTCAGGTGGGAGGAGCGTTGTGTGTGTGAAGAGTGATGATCGGCTCACAAGTGAAGAAGAAAACGCTCCTCCCACCTGGACTATTTACATTTTTACGGCTACAAGTTCCCACTGGACTTCAGCGCGAGACTACAGCTAGCCGTATAAAACACTATTTAGGTGAATTTAAACAATGGCTAAGTTGCTAAACGCATCTCGTTGTCATGTAAGGGCCCTGTTCATGTTTGACAGACATTTTAATTGCATTTTGTGTCTGTTAAGAGGCACAAAGACACTCTTTATGTATATGCCCCCATAACACATACCACCCATCTTTTTTTTAATGAGGCCTGTTCCAACCTACTGTACTGTACTGTACTGTCATTTTGGATAAATCTGCCTGTTAAATTAATAAAATTTAAAACTTTTACTAAGTCTCATTAAAAAAGTGCTCAGTTTCAGAAGATCTCAACAATGTTTCAAATTGTGCTCGGGGACCTCAATATGAACTCAAACATTTCATCAAATTCTTTAGGAGAAACATTTGGAAGTTCATACTTGCATACTTAAATCATCAAGTAATATCAAGTCACCTTTATTTATATAGCACTTTATACAATACAGATGGTTTCAAATTAGTTTTACAGTGAAAAAAAGAAAAATAATGATTCAATGATGCAAACAGAATTCAATTCTGCTGTAAAGCAGCTCTAAAAAAGACAGTCATTATTTAGTTGAAATAACTTCAGTGTTAATTCGGTTTGGTTATGTGTAAAGTTTGTCAATTATGGAATGAGTTCAATTAAATTATAAAGCAGCTCTGGAGAAAACAGTGATGCCATCAGCTCAGTTCAATTCTCATCCAAAAGTGTTTGTGCATTCAACTCAACAAAATTGCAGAATATTAAGTGTCCCCAAGCAAGCCAAAAGGCAACAGTGGCAAGTAATCCAAACATTGGAGACAGAATGGAGAAGGACATAAATACTTGGGAGAAACGAGGCGGGGGCCAGTTCTCCTCTGGCCAGATGAACAAACATATTCAAAATTAGATTAATTTGAGATTTGAAATTGTTAACTGTAGTAACTGCTTAGTAAATAATTAAAAATAGTAACCTATAGTGAAACATCTACATATATTTTTCTGACTCAGGGCCAGTGAAAATATTGGTAAAGCAAGAAAAATAAAAACACTTGGCACGGTCCGAATGAGCCAGCAAAAAGTATTTACTTAAGCCCTGCAGTGGTTGAATACAGAATAACAGCTTTCATTAAGACATTGCGCCAATGACTGCATGTAACCTGCATACAAATAATGCCACAGAAAAACACCTCAGTCCCCTTTATTTGATGCAGGCAAGTGAGACAAAAACTATTAGATCAGCACAGACTGAAGTGACTGTGGGTAACGGCAGTGTCTGTGAAGACCAAACAGAATTTTCTTTACTTCTTTCACATTGAGATGTGTTTTTTTTTCTTTTCTTTTTTTTTTCTTTTTTACAAAATTCAAGTTCCAGGCAGCACATGCCATTAATCCAAAAGAAGACAAATGCCTCTTCTATCCAGGATATGCCCGACAACTGTAACTAACTCCTCTTTGTATCGTTTTACAGCAGGTTAAAGCGTGACCCAGATGAAATACCAAAGTGAAATGCAGTCATAAAAGACTTCACACATCGAAACAAGGAAACACAATGTACGTTTGGCATGAAATGCAGGAAACGTGGACGATGGACAGAAAATGTGGCAATATAGGGTTTTGTGAAGCTGGTTGATCCTGTTTTGACAGACAGAAGTTTGATCTGTTTGTTAATCTTCAGAAAAAAAAACCTCTTGGACATGTTTTTTTACAACATCACTCGGGGGTTTAAGTGGTTGCAGAAATATTTTAGACAGCATCCAAGGTCAAATGTCAACAATGTACACAAGTATGTACACAATTGTCTGGACAGACCCATTCTAATTCAATGTAGAATAATCGTGGTCTTTTTTTCAATTAAATAATTATATAATTCACACATGCACACACGCATACATGGTATAGCCAAAAGTATTGGGACACCCCTCCAATCACTTTCATGGCCACAGGTGTATAAAATCAAGCACCTAGGCATGCAGACGCTTCCACAAACTGTGAAAGAATGGGTCGCTCTCAGGAGCTCAGTGAATTCAAACGTGGTACCGTGATAGGTTGCCACCAGTGCAATAAGTCCATTCATGAAATTTCCTCACTACTAAATATCCCACGGTCAACTGTTAGTGGTATTGTAACAACGTGGAATCAATTGGGAACAATAGCCATGAAGTTGAGCGGGGTCAGCAAATGCTGAAGTGCACAGTGTGCAGAAATCTCCAACTTTCTGCAGAGTCAATAGCTACAGATCTCCAAACTTTGTGTGACCTTTAGATTAGCTCAAGAACAGTGTGTAGAGAGCTTCATGGAATGGGTTTCCATGGCCGAGCAGCTGCATCCAAGCCTTACATCACCAAGTGCAATGCAAAGCGTTGGATGCAGTGGTGTAAAGCACGCCACCACTGGACTCTAGAGCAGTGGAGACGTGTTCTCTGGAGTGACGAATCACGCTTCTCTGTCTGGCAATCCGATGGACGAGTCTGGGTTTGCTGGTAGCCAGGAGAACGGCACTTGTCTGACTGCATTGTGCCAAGTGTAAAGTTTGGTGGAGGGGGGATTATGATGTGGGGTTGTTTTTCAGGGGTTGGGCTTGGCCCCTTAGCTCCAGTGAAAGGAACTCTTAATGCTTCAACATACCAAGACATTTTGGACAATTTCATGCTCCCAACTTTGTGGGAACAGTTTGGGGATGGCCCCTTCCTGTTCCAACATGACTGCGCACTAGTGCACAAAGCAAGGTCCATAAAGACATGGATGAGTGAGTTTGGTGTGGAGGAACTTGACTGGCCTGCACAGAGTCCTGACCTCGACCCGATAGAACACCTTTGGGATGAATTAGAGCGTTATTTTCAATAACGGAAGAATATGTAAAAGTGTGGTAATTGGGGTAAAAGGTGCTGCTGCTGTTGGGGTGAAAGACACAATAATTAACATGACATGACTAACTTTCATTAGTTGACATGACATGGTTAGATTCAGATGGTAAATATGATATATTAAGTTGGGTGTCCACCTTAGAGATAATCATCATTACATCAATACATCAGAGATAAACATCAATTATAATGAAACATCATATTGAAAAAATGTATTAATTATATCATATAATAGAATTAGGGCCGGGACTTGAACTCGTTAATTAAGATTAATTAATTACGGGACTTTAACGCGTTAATTAAGATTAATTACGCAAAAAAAAACAAAAAAAAATTAACCACACTTATTTTTGCACCGCGGAACGTTTTTCAATGAATGAGTTTCGACGGACCGATTATACTGGAGCACCAACTAGCGTTCTTGACTTCCGACAACAACAAACCACAGTGAACATGAACGAAGAAGCTGACGAGACCGCTTTGCTTGGCCCCGTGGATGGGAAATTTTGTTTTAAAAAACGAAAGGATGGAAGCGTTGACAAGAGCATGGTTGTGTGCAAGCTATGCAACAAGGAATTTGCGTATCACCGCAGCACATCGAGCCTCAAATATCACCTCAACGCAAAACACATAGGAGTTAGCGTGGACGTTAGCCCGACTCCGAGTAAAGTTAAAAGGACCCACACTCCACCAGATGACTGGTTTCAAGACCAGGGTAACTAAGTCACTGGTCTGCTGGACTGAAATAAATAAACAATATTTTGTTGATTAAACTTATGTATTCAGTCATTATTCAATGGTATACTAAAAATCCATGTGAAAAAAATTACTTCTCACTGTTCTCCGGTCAAATATTTATATGCGATTAATTTCGATTAATTAATTACAAAGCCTCTAATTAATTAGATTATTTTTTTTAATCGAGTCCCGGCCCTAAATAAAATATATATTTTTTGTTAAATCTATATTAAATTATTATGGGATCTTCTTCAATGCTTTCAGAATCTCTACTTTTTAAAATTATTTTGTTTCTATAATTTTTCTATATTCTTATTTTAGCATATTTATTGAACAAATATAAACAACAAATTTTGATCAAAATAAACAGAAAATAGTTCAAACTTTTGTAAAGTGGTTGTTTTGAACAAGTAACTTTGAAAAGCATTATTAAAAACATTATTTTAGCTAAAGTATTTGTATCAATACTGTGTGCCTTTTGCCCCATACATTTATGAGATTTTTAAACAAAATAAACCACTTTTATGATTTATTTTCACACAAAACCTGTTGCGCTATAAATGTTTATTACAAACATATATATATTTTTCTGCAATCATACACTATGGGAGAAATGAAAAGTACGTTTCTTAAGGTGTGCCTTTAGCCCCGTTGTACCCTACACACACACACACACACACACACACACACACACACACACACACACACACACACACACACACACACACACACACACACACACACACACACACACACACACACACACACACACACAGTATATAAATTACACTTTATTGTCACTGTAATAGGAGTATAAATATGAGCATAAAGTATTATTCAGCCCATGTTAAAGTGCATTTATGATGCAGATGGTAGAAGAGTCCGTGCAAAAAAGTAATAGTAGCCTATATCAAAAGATGTGCTCTGGTAGTGAAAGAGTTAGAAACGGTAGATATTGATTGTTATTGTATGCATATGTAAGATGTTTAAATCAAAGTGTTCGGTCCATCCAAACGCAACTGTTTGTCCAACCACCTGTTCAACTTGCAAGGCTGCATTATCTAATCTCCTTAACTGATTATCTCTCTACATTGATCAATGTGGATCACTGTTTGAATCACTTAGCCTACAGCATTGTTTCCTATCCTCAAGACCCAGGAAAACACGGTCTTTTGAATGTAGTATTTTTTCATGTCTTTACATTGTTTAGAGTATAAGAAACAAATAGAAAAATGTTGTATTTTTTAATTTTTATGATAATGTATTCATATATGCTATGTCCTCGTAAGTGGACACAGGGACTGAGTTGACATGACATGTATAGGCAAAAAATTGGGATTGTTTTTTTTTTTTTTTTCATTCACCAATCAATTTTCAGGTTTCAGGATTCTTTTTAACTAAACTTTGTTTAAAGATGATTCTCAACTATGTTATGAACGATATAACGGAATGAAATGATATACATTTTACTTTATATGCAATATGTGGGTAAAATGGCCATAGATGGGTTTTCCCATTCAATGCAATGTCTCTATACAATAATTTGCATATTAATGTGTTCTTGGAGCAACACGTAATTTAAATGAGTCTAATAATGGAAGTAATAACAGAGATTTTCATAATAATATCTCATATTTTATAGGAACATTATGTAAGTTCTTTCCCTATTCACTTGCTATGTCTCCTAAAATGCCTTATAAATTGTTCAAGTCCCGGTGTCCTCTGTGGAGGACATGTATGACATCAATGCTAGCCGTTTTGAAACAGAAAATCATATTTTGATTAGAACCCCATAACGTTTTCCTGAGATGTTGATTTATAACAAACTATTTAAACGATAATTACGAAATATTTTAATATTTCCTAAGAGTGCTAAATCTGATCATTCATTTTTAAAGACCAAGGAGAAGTTGTTGTCCTGGTGAAAATCTCAAAACAACTGGCATATCTGAAGCCCTGAATGTGCTCTTTACGGGACATCCGGACTTAAAACTGTGTATGGTGTCAGAGAAATTCACTAAAATATAATGTCCTCGTCCTCGTACCTGGGTACCCAGGTCAATTTTGAAAGTCAATTTGAATGTCTTACCTGCCGATGTCGGAGCACACGAGAGAGTCCGCAGCAACAGCACCGTGTGTGAAGGCGCATCTCTGTCTGGTTGCTAAAATTATGCAAATGCAGATAATTGCAATAGAGGACAGTAAAGCGAGTACGCACAGGCAACAGCAGCGTCTTGACTGAGATTTGGCCATGCTCAGCGTGTGGGCAGCCGGTAGAATGAAGCGCTCGCGCTGCTCACTTACTTACTACTTTCACTGCTGGGGGCGGAGAAGAGTCTCGCGACTTTACAAATCAGAAGGCTGTTATAAACTTACTTGAGAGTTTACAGTAGCTGTAAAGTGAAGTGTGAGAGAAGAACACGATTAACGTTACATTCGGAGGCGTCAAAATTAAAATAAGCCAGGAGAGAAGTGAGCCCGCTGCCCCTTCTGCTAAAACAGTGACTGACATGACAACCAAAATATGGTATAAAAACACATTCAATAAATGTTTACATTAATTATGTTGAATTATTCGGTAACACTTTACAATAAGGTTGTATTAGTTAACATTAGTTAATGCATAGTTAACATGAACTATACCATAAACAACACCTCTGTTCAGCATAGTTCATCTTTGTTAACGTTAGTTAATTAAAATACAGCCGTTCATGGTTTGTTCATGTTAGTTCAGTGCAATAACTAGCCTAATGTTAACAATTAGTAAATGTTGAAATTAAGATTAACAAAGATAAATAAATGCTTCAAAAGTGCAGTTCATTAGTTATTGTTAACTAATGTAGTTAACTAATGTTAACTATGAACCTTATTGTAAAGTGTTACCAATTATTCAGATAAACAACAACAATTCTTCCACCAATTAATATTGTTCGTTGGTGGTTGCCAAGCAGCGGGATTCGATGAAATTGCAGTCATTATCGTTGTTTACGAATTCAAGCGCGTTTATTCTTTTAGATACGGAACTACACATTTTATTACATAGTAGCCTGGATGCCAGACGAATTTAGCCCCGCCCACAAATTTTTTGCACGGGCAGTTCGGTCTGGACTTGATCCGTAGAGAAGTAATGCTGCGTTCTATTATTTATCCATGTCGGAGCTCCGACTAGGAAGACAGACGTTACCTAGCAACACGCACCAACACGCCCCCTTTCCTCGGATTTTGCCGCTCGGAAGTTTGGACAACCGTGAGGACACCGAGCAAGAATTCCGAATACAAGAATACAAGATGGCTGCGACCTGTGTGACTTTAAGTACGAATTGTTTTCATTGTTTTTGGACCGATTTAGTTGTTTAAATGTTCATTTGGCAAAGATGTTCAGATATCTCTATGCCTAGTAGACCTACAACAAACGTTCATTAAAAAGGGTCCTGTACCCGCCTTTTTCAAACTGGCGCAGCGCTGACTCGCGGAAGGTAACGTTAGAAAATGCATGATTTGATTTGATAACGTTAACCTAGATTATTGTTAGCTATTATTATATAACCAAGTGTGTGTGCGGAGTGTGGAGCGGCCAGTGCTACCATAGCAACAGCTTTCCGGGTGGCGTCCATGTTTTTCTCCGACTCGGACGCGCAAAACATACCAGAACGCTTGAAGTGTGGAAGTGACGTCATATCCGAGGGCCGAGTCGGATCGTTGACCATAATAGAACGCACCATAATTATGCCCGAACAGAAACTGTTCGGACCAATGAAATTGTCAGGGCGGGCTTTAGACGATGATGGACAGATGATAAACCGTAACGTAATCATCCACGTCATCAAAGGCGCTTGGGTTGAATTTGTTCTAATCCTAAACGGAGAACTTGTTCGTATATGCATTCACCTTTACTATTTCTCTCAGAAATGATGATCGTGTTGGTAAGTACTCTGTGTATCCTTAAATTCTTTTTTTACAACACCGGCAAAGATCGTTTACACTCATCTTTTTCTTCTAACCTTAGGCTACTTATTCTAGCGTGCGTGCAGACAGGGTTGCCAAGTTTTTACAACAAAACCCGCCCAATACCGATTGCTACTCAAAACTAGCCAAAAACAAGCCCAATAGCTTTCCGGGTAGCATTTGGGGGGTAAAATATGTGTTATTTTGGTTTTTTTGGACTGCCTGCTAAATTTCGCATTCCTGTGTCTGTATATCACATAATTGGGGTCGCTTCAACCCGCGGACTTGGCAACACAGTGCAGTTGAGTTCTGTTGACATTAGACAACTAACGTTATGCGTCGCTCCGTTGCTCTGATTGGTTGTAGGTATATCCAATTGAGGTCTTTCCTGGTTCGGTTTAAACACGCCCCATAATCACAGCCCAACGGAGCAGTATAAGGCCTAGTCCACACGTACACGGGTATTTTTATAACCGGAGTTTTTCCTTCTCCGTTTAAAAAAACAATCGCGTCCACACAAGCACGGTTTAAAAAAAATCTCTGTCCACATGAAAACGCAAAACCGCGCTATGATTGGCTGCCTGATTTCCACATGGGTCCCATCCACGGAGGGATGCTATGGGCTCAGTGAAACCCTTCTACAAGTTTACTTTGGACTCAGTGACAGGTAACTGTATATACAGGGGCAGGGCTCAAGTGGACTGAAGCTTCACACACTTGCCTTACTGTGTTGTATTATTGAATTCTGGCGCCTCTGTTCTGCAATACAATGAGATAACTGTGCTGTGCATGTATCTGTATAGGCTACATGTGATAAGCGCTATTAGCAGAGTTATTAAAAGCTACGTCCGCGCTTGCATAGACTCGACTCATGTAACGTTAAACAAAATCGATAACGGCGCACAAACTGACGTCAAACAAAGGAGAGAACGTCGCACATTTTGACTTAACAAGCCTAAATCTCCGGTTTCACCGTCTACACGACACCGCTGTAACCGGAGTTTCTAAAAAAGTTCACCCTGGCCGGAGTTTTCAAAAAAGTCCGGTTTCAGTAACCGGATACTGCGTTTGCGTGTGGACGAACAGCCAAACCGCATAGAAAAAGCTGCGGTTTTGAAAATACCCGTGTTCGTGTGGACAGGGCCTCAGACTCAAATTCTGACTAGAATTGAGTATGACGACGTCAGGCTACATATATAGTATATTAGACATAAAAGTCACAATGTAGTTAGAGGTCGCCTAATCAAAACAAAGGTATAGCTTGATAGGTATAGCGTTAAACACTGAGTTTAAGCACGGAATCTTGGGAGTTGTTGGCTGCGTCCGAAACCTAGAAAATGCTGCCTTCGGAGGACACATTTTAAAGGCACTTATCAAGGCATGTCCGAATCTAATGTTAGCTTCACTTCCTGTCTCCTGAGATGCTTTCATCTGATCGATTTTTGAAGGCAGCATAGATGTATCCTTCGCTGCCTTTGATATCCCCAAATCCTGCACGTTCCATTCTGTGACAATTGAGCTAGAAAAAAAAGATAGCGTCCGAAAGTTGCGTTTGCTGGTCAGGTTGTGTGTAAATGTACATTTTTGACCAACATTTTCCACTTCTGATGTAATTTCTAGCAAGAAATTACTAATGTAGTAATTAAATATTTGTGTAGTTCTCACCAAAGCTCTCTCAATTTTGCTATAGATCATTAAACTGTTACGCTCCCTTAGAAGTCTGTCCAAAATCAATTTAGTGAGGTGCCTTCATGCACAAACACTGCCTTACAAGTCATTGCCTGATAGGGCAGCTTTCGGATGCAGCCATCTTCACCTCACAGCTGGTGAGGACGGAAATCTGGGGTAACGTGGGTATAATGTCATTGATAGGCGACACACGGACACGTTCCGTGTTTAAAATGGCTAATTTCTCTGGATTTAAATATTCTTGGAAACATTTGGGATAATGTAAGTACACAAGTCAACAAAATATATAACATTGTTTAAGTGGTTTTTGGATATTTTAATCCAAAAGTCTTTAAGTGTAATATATAAGTGTAACAGTAAACATTTAGTGCACAAAGTAGTTCACAATTATGTTTCTCATTTGTCCTGCAGCTGTACTATAAGTTAACTTATAAGTATACAAGTAGTTTACTATTTTAATACTTGCAGCACATTTTTTAGTTCACATTTTGAAGGATACTCTCAGTAAACTGCTAGTTTAGTAGTTCTCTTACGAGAGGTTCTCTCGTATTGCGTAAGTTCCTTACGCATCGGGAAAGTATTCTTTCTTCGAGATTTCTGAAAAACCCAAAATTATCCTTAATTTTGTAACATTGTCAACGCAGTGCGGCAGCCTGGCAGACCATAGCAGGCTATTCCAGCGTGCTATTGGCTGCTCTGCTGGCAACTGCAGCAGCCTATCGGTGAGCCCGCGTGACGTGGCGACCAATGAGGGCGCTTCGCGCCCACCTGGCTTCATTTGCCTACAGGTGGGGCGTGGCCACGTGTATATAAGCAGGGCTCACGGGCTGCATATTCGATTTTCTTTTCTTCAGCGAAGCCCTTCGCATCGCTGGATCTGGAACCCGCCGCCGTGATCGTGCAGACGAACAAGCAGAGGACAGCGCCTGAGGAAGCCGGCAGCATCGTGCCACCTTCAGCCATCCGTGCCTGCTCTGCTATCCGGCAGCCCATATCCTTTTACGCTCAAGTGTTGTCGCCGCTGCGTCACACTTTCTCAGAAAAGAGCCGAGCGTTTGATACAAAATGTCTCGTTCCACCTGCGGCTCGTGTCACGCGCAGCTCAGTTCCGGGGACCGCCATGTGATCTGCGCTCTCTGCCTGGGCCGTGATCACGCCGCCGCCGCACTTCTCGCCGGCGGATGCCCGGAGTGCGAGGAACTGACGATGTCGACCCTGCGGGCTCGACTCGTTCTGTTCGATGACGACATCCCTCCAGTCCCTGCTAAGCTGCGCAGAAAGAAGCGCCGCTTGCAGCGGACTCCGGAGTTCGCCGAGAGAAGCTCGCCGGAACCCTTCCCGCCCGCTTCACTCTCGCCTTCCCCGCCCCCGCCGCCGCGCGGCCACCTCCAGGACTGCACCCTTTCTGCCAGAGCTTCACGAGGAGCTCGCGAAGTCCTGGAACGCGCCATTCTCCGCGAGGGTCTCGTCTCAGGCTTCTTCGACGCTCTCACAAGAAGACGGCGCGGCTGAGAAAGGCTACAACACTATCCCTCCGGTGGAAGAGGTGGTCGCAGCGCACCTTTGCCCGCCTTCCGGTTGGCGCTCAAAGGCTGCCCTCCCGTCTAAGGCCTGCAGAGTGACGTCATCGCTGATCGGCCGCGCTTTCGCTGCCTCCGGTCAAGCTGCATCTGCTCTGCACTCTATGGCCGTGCTGCAAATCCTCCAAGCTAATCTCCTCCGCGACCTGGACGAGAAAAGCTGTGACGCTGAGTTGATCACGGATTTGCGAAGCGCGACGGATCTCTCCCTTCGCGCCACCAAGACCGCAGCACAGGCCCTCGGACGCTCTATGGCCTCCCTCACGGTAGCTGAGCGCCACCTCTGGCTCACGCTCGCGGACATGCGAGAAACAGAGCGCGCGGCCTTCCTAAACGCCCCGCTCTCTCCGTCTGGGCTTTTCGGACCAGCGGTCAAGGGGATCGTCGACCGTTTCTCTGAAGTGCAGAAAACGACGCAGGCCATGAACCTCTTCCTGCCTCGACGCCCCGGCGCTAGCAATAGCTCCGTTGCTCGCCGTCCTCGCGACCAGCCAGCACCGAGCTCCGCGCAGCGCGGCCCCCTTCGTCTCAGCAAAGACCGAGCGGCCGCCCCAGATCGCGCTCTTCCAGCCGTGGTAAGCCGCCTCCACCTCGGGGCCCCCGGCCTAGGATCGCGCTGAAGCCCGAGCCTCCAAAGTCCTCCTAGCCAGAGGCAAGAAACGACGGTTAAGTCCCGCTGCGGCCGGACCACCGTCAAAACTCTCTTTCCTGTCAGCCCCCACCACTGTGGCTGCTGCAGATGGATTTCACGCAGCCAACGAGCCGGCAAAAATGCCTTCTCGCCTCTCAATAACCGCCGTTTTTACGGCGAACCAGAGAAATCACAAAAGTTGCATTATTTCTGGTTGCACGGCTCACGCCGTATGTGTTTCAAATGCAGTAAATGTGCCCACTTTTCTGTGTTCACCCCTGCACACAAGCACTATAAACCCTGTGTCCCCCACTCACATAAAGCGGCCACCGGCCGCTCGAGTGCTAGAGTTAGGTCACGTGTCCGCTTGTTTGCGTCCACGACTAACCACCACACGCGCTGTCACACAGCCACTCTTAACCGGTCATGTTCCACGCGTAAGAGTTGTGCCCGCTCAAACGCGCTCACACATTTTCGCAAACATTATGCCTCAGGCGCCACGCGCCGCGCCACACACCATTTGTTCTCCGCCCAGGGTGGCCGGAGCGATGAGTGTAGGGCCACACACAAGCCACTCCCCGCTCGATCGGCTGGCCCACAGCACAGAGAGCGCGCGCACCGCGCCCGCCCCTCCTTTACAGGCCGTCAAACCCGCGAAGCGCTGCGTTTCGAGCCCGGAGGCCGTTCTATCCCGTGTGGCACACGCGAGAGCGTGGGAAGCCATTCCAGGTGTATCAGAATGGGTGCTGAAAACAGTGAAGCACGGCTACACTCTGCAGTTCGCTCGCCGCCCTCCGCACTTCTGTGCGCGTACAGAGACGAGAGTGAGCGAGGAAGTAGCACATCTACTTCGAGCAGAAATAGCCACGCTGCTGTGCAAAGGGGCTATAGAACCGGTTCCCCATTCTATGAGCGAGTCAGGCTTTTACAGCCGGTATTTTCTTGTGCCAAAAAGGGATGGGTCGCTCAGACCGATTCTGGATCTGAGGCGTCTGAACAAAGCTCTTATGAGAAGATCGTTCAAGATGCTCACGACCAAGCAGATCCTCGCGCATATTCGCCCGAGAGACTGGCTAATCTCCCTAGATTTGAAAGATGCATATTTTCAAATCAAGATAACGCCGCGTCACAGGCCATTCTTACGATTCGCCTTCGACGGCCAGGCTTATCAATACACCGTCCTTCCGTTCGGCCTGTCACCAGCACCCCGTACATTTACGAAGTGCATGGATGCGGCCCTCGCTCCTCTGAGAAATCGAGGGATGCGAGTGTTGAACTATCTGGACGATTGGCTCATCCTGGCGCAGTCAGAGGCCGAGCTCCTCGCCCACAGGGCAATGCTGCTCAGCCATCTGGACAGCCTGGGGCTCACGGTCAATTGGACCAAGAGCTCATTAGTGCCCACGCAATCAACCTCATTTCTGGGTTTGAATCTGGACACTGTGGCAATGTCAGCCCGCCTGTCACCCCAATGCGTGCGCCAAGTTCGGCGCATGGTTGCGTACTTCCGGCCGGGCAAAATCGCACCTCTCAAGCTTTTTCAGAGGATGCTGGGACGTATGGCCTCAGCTGCAGCTGTGCTCCAGCTGGGCTTAATGCGCATGCGCCCGCTGCAATGCTGGTTAAACGCCCGAGTGCCTCACAGAGCCTGGGCGTCCGGAGGCTTCAGGATCAGAGTGACTCAGGGCTGCGTGTCAGCCCTAGAGCCCTGGTTAGTAGCCGACTGGTACCAGAGGGGAGTGACGATGGGAGCCATCTCACACCGCAAGGTCATCTCGACGGACGCCTCCACCACGGGTTGGGGCGCCGTTTTCGAGGGCAGATCAGCCTCGGGCCTCTGGTCGAGCGAGGAAAAACTCCTACACATAAACTGTTTGGAGATGATAGCGGTAGAGAACGCGCTCAGGCAGTTTCTCCCGCTTATACGAGGACACCACGTGTTAGTCCGGTCGGACAATACCACAGTGGTGTCCTACGTACACCGGCAGGGCGGTGTCAGGTCCAGATGTCTGGGCAATCTGACAGAACGCCTGCTCGGGTGGGCACACAGCTCGCTGCGCTCGCTGAGAGCTGCGCTCGCTGAGAGCTGCGCATGTACCGGGCCACCTCAATGTAGGCCCGGACAAGCTGTCCAGGGGCCTCATTCTCCCAGGAGAATGGTCCCTGCACCCCCAGACAGTCCAGCTGGTATGGCGCCTATTCGGCAGAGCGGAGCTCGACCTCTTTGCAACAAAAGAGAACGCCCGCTGCCCGACGTTTCTGTCCAAAAGCGAGGATGCGCTGTCCCAACCTTGGCCCAGCCTCCCGCTGTATGCTTTCCCGCCGATTTCCCTATTGCCCCAGGTCATAGCGAAAATCAGGGAGACGCGCCGCCCGGTGCTCCTTATAGCGCCGCGCTGGGAGAACCAGATTTGGTACCCAGAGCTGGTGAAGCTGTCGCACTCACCCCCCTGGCCAGTTCCGCTGAGAGCAGACCTCCTCTCTCAAGCAGGAGGGTCAGTTTGGCATCCCCATCCAGAGCAATGGTCTCTGCATGTATGGGTGACCAACGGATACCCGTTGACCTGCCCGAAGGGGTTATGAACACGATTTCACACTCTAGAGCCCCCTCAACGAGGCGGTTATATAGTTCTAAGTGGTCGGTGTTCACTGAGTGGTGTGTTTCCAAGGGATTGGACCCACAGCAATGTGGGGTCCAGCGGGTGCTCTCCTTCCTCCAAGAGCTTTTGGAACTGGGCAGGTCCCCTTCCACGCTCAAAGTGTATGTGGCGGCTATAGCAGCGTTCGCTCAGACGACGCTAGGTAGCACGCTAGGAAGGAACGAGCTCATCATCCGTTTCCTCAGAGGAGCCAGACGGATGAATCCCCCGCGGCCCCCATCGGTTCCTATATGGGATCTGGCCTTGGTCCTAGAGGCCCTGAAGGCTCATCCCTTTGAACCGCTCGAGACTGTGGAACCAAGGTTCCTTTCGCTAAAAACCGCGTTCCTGATAGCTCTGGCTTCAGTGAAACGCGTGGGGGATCTACACGCGCTCTCAGTGAGCCCGACGTGTATGGAGTTCGGTCCTAATGACTCTAAGGTCATTCTCAGACCGAGGCATGGTTATGTCCCCAAAGCGATCGGCACTCCCTTCAGGGCGCAGATTATCTCCCTCTCGGCTCTGCCAGCATCCGACGAGGGGGACGGTGGCAATATCCTCTGCCCTGTCAGGGCATTGAGGGTTTATGTCACATGCTCCGCCGCCTTCAGGCGTTCTGAGCAGCTATTTGTTTCGTTTGGTGGGCGCACTAAAGGTCTCGCCTCCTCGAAACAGACCCTGTCCAGGTGGATAGTGGACGCGATTGCAACTGCAAACGCTTCCAAGCACCTGCAGTGCCCGCTAGGTGTCAGAGCACACTCCACCAGAGGCATGGCCTCTTCGTGGGCTTGGGCCAGAGGGATTTCCATCCACGATATCTGTATGGCGGCAGGCTGGGCCTCCCCGTCTACGTTCGTGAGATTTTACAATCTGGAAGTTCCTGCCTTACAGGCGAAAGTGTTATCAGTTCAATAGGGCTGTTGGTTCTGCCCAGTGATTCTGCGCAGACATAGCTCACATACTGGTAGTAAGTTCGGTACTAGGCTCATGTGAATTTGAAGGAGACCGGCGGTGCCGTTCCCTCATTTACGAGACGAGCTGTTGTGAGTTTGAAGGTGACCGGCGGTGCCGTTACCTCACTCATATAACAAGATATTGTGAATTTGAAGGCGACCGGCGTTGCCGTTCCCTCATTCATGAGACAAGGTGTGGTGAATTTGAAGGAGACCGGGAGGTGCCGTTCCCTCATTCATGGGACAGGGTGTTGTAACCACCCGTCGTAACCACCCGTCAGTTCGATTGAAGTGTCTGTATATGTGGTGGCCCGTTCTCCTTACCGGCCACCCTGCCCGAGCAGTGTTATGGTCCCCGGTTCCCTGGGATACATATGCTTTACGCGAGGCGTGCACGGCGTTGACAATGTGTTCCCGATGCGTAAGGAACTTACGCAATACGAGAGAACCTCTCGTAAGAGAACGATACTCGGTTACTTAACGTAACCTCGGTTCTCTCTAGAAGAGGGAACGAGTATTGCGTTCCTTGCCGTGCGCCCCGCGGGCTTTTACGCTTCAGAACTACGAAAACCGAATATGCAGCCCGTGAGCCCTGCTTATATACACGTGGCCACGCCCCACCTGTAGGCAAATGAAGCCAGGTGGGCGCGAAGCGCCCACTTTGGTCACCACGTCGCGCGGGCTCACCGATAGGCTGCTGCAGTTGCCAGCAGAGCAGCCAATAGCACGCTGGAATAGCCTGCTATGGTCTGCCAGGCTGCCGCACTGCGTTGACAATGTTACAAAATTAAGGATAATTTTGGGTTTTTCAGAAATCTCGAAGAAAGAATACTTTCCCGATGCGTAAGGAACTTACGCAATACTCGTTCCCTCTTCTAGAGAGAACCGAGGTTACGTTAAGTAACCGAGTATCGTTTTATACTGCAAGTATGTACGTTTTCTTTAATTGAACATAACCTTATAGTCATAGTTTAATATTTATATATTAAGTAGCCTATACCATGTTCCTTCCTATTTAGGTTTTAATTTTTTGGTTTGAAATATACCTTTAACTCTTTCCATTTAAAAAACACTTTTTCTAGCTTCATTCATACTTTTTTATCAACACGTGAACGTGGGTAAGTTTCATTAAAAGCAACATTTTAAACAAAAGGCTGAGAAAATCACATTTTTGTCAAAAGATAGACGTCCGGATCAGATTCAGAACGATGATTAAATCACAGATGGAGTTGATAAAGTCCATCAACACTCACAAAGCTTCACAGTCATTTCCTCTTCATGGGTTTGACATTTCATTCGGTAACGCTTGGCAGTTTTGATTTATATGCTGTTTATTGTTTGATGATCTTGAATTTACATTTGTCTAAGCAATCTTTTATCACTTGGGGCCAGTTGTTTAAAAGTAATCTGATCGGATTTCGGCTATCGGATTGGATCAAATCTTAAAAATGGGTTGTTCAAAAAAAAAAAAGGATTCTGAAATCAGATTAGATCACAAAATCCAATCTTGGTTTTCAGTTTGTGTTGTTCAAAACTTTTTAGTAAGATTACGATTCCTTTGATTCAAAAAACAGGATTATACTGATCCCAGCAGAAGGGTGGATTTCAGGAACAAAAATTTTATAAAACTTTAAAACCGGTCAAAAAATACCAGTTATTTTTCATATTTTCCCCCTCACCATGTCCATTTAGGGCAACAAACTCAAGCCCCTCTTCTATTATATCAAAATTCTCTGCCATTTCTCTTTAAAAATTCTTGTTTTAGACTCTAATTCATGACCGGTGTTTTGTTTTGCTCTATCCTCTGCGCTTCTGCATTCGTCAATACGCATGCATCAAGGGTTCAAGGTTCAAGGGTTACTCTTTCGCCGTAAATCGATGCGTAGCCAGCAGCCATATTACCCTGTAACCAAAGACTGGTTTTCCACTGAAGCTAAGCAGGACGGAGACCTCCTGGGAAAACCAGGTTGCTGCTGGAAGAGGTGTTAGTGAGGCCAGCAGGGGTCTGTGTGGGTCCAAACGCCCAAGTATGATGGGGACACTATACTATCAAAGAGCACCGTCCTTCGGATGAGACATTAAACCGAGGTCCTGACTCTCTGTGATCATAAAAAATCCCAGGATGTCCTTCGGAAAAAGAGTAGAGGTGTAACCCTGGCATCCTGGCCAAATTTGCCCATTGGCCCATGTCCAACATGGCCTCCTAATCATCCCCATATACTGATTGGCTTCATCACTCTGTCTCATCTCCACCAATAAGCTGGTGTGTGGCGGGCCTTCTGGCGCAATATGGCTGCCGTCACATTATCCAGGTGGATGCTGCATATTGGTGGTGGTTGAGGAGATTCCCCCCTTCTATATGTAAAGAGCTTTGAGTACCCAGAAAAGCACTATATAAAATGTAACTAATAATAATTATTATTATTATTACGGCTGTCCGACAGAAGTTAGTTATTTAAGTCTATAAAGTTTTAAATAAGGATATTTTTCTTACACAAACGCATCACTTCGCTTCAGAAGGTCTTTATTAACCCCCCCGGATCCGTGTGGAGCAGTTATATGGTGGATAGATGCAGTTTTATGGACTTCAAAAACGACCCATTAAGTCACTGCCATTATAAAGCTTGGAAGAACCAGGACATTTTTTAATACAACTCCGATTTTATTCGTCTGAAAGAAGAATGTCATGTACAGATTGACTTGAGGGTGGGTAAATCATGGGTTAAGTGGCTATATAAAGTATTTTTCTGAAACGTACATAAAAAGTAGAATGAAAATATACAAATTTTTAGGTTAAAATAAGTATACGAATAGCACACTTCTTTTTAGGGAACTTAAGAACATTCTGATGAAACATAAGACTGCAAATCGACTTATCATTCATGTGGGGAAGAACGATATTCAGAGAGAGCAGTCAGAACAGAGGGATTTCAATGAACTTTTTGAAACACTTAAAAAACTGAAAGTTCAGCCGTTCATCAGTGGACCACTTCCAGCAAGAGGAACAAATAGGTTCTCACAGTTACTTGGGCTTAATACATGGCTGCAAAAAACCTGCAATATGAAGGGAGTGAACTTTATCGACAACTTTAATCTCTTCTGGAGTCAAAGACAACTGTTTACATCAAATGGCCTCCACCCAAACAAACTCGGTGCAAGAGTGCTAAAGGACAATATTTATTTTTCCCTTCATCATCCTTCAGCTGTGTGTGCTAACCCACTCAACCTGGATGGCACACACACACACCAGTACAGAGTATAGACGATCACAGGACTTCATTTCAGCATCTGAATGGACATGCGGTTGATACACCCCACAAGGACAATGATAACACCACGCAGCCACAACAACCACTTCTCATGGACACACTCCCAGCTGAGCCCTGCCCTCAGAGCTCACCACAGACACACTGTGACGGATTAGAACTGCTCCAAGTGACACAGATCGAGGCACTAAACAGTAACATCTCAGCCCAGACTGTGGAGTCTGTGGAGGCACTGGTAAAAATGGGGACCATAGGGGGTGAGACTGGTGAACTTTTACACCTTATGTGTGGTCTGAGCAATAAGCTGGAAGAAATGTCTAAGTCACTCCATGAACTGGACGATAACATATTGCAGCCTCCGGTAACACCAGACCAACAGCCCCCCTCACCAGACATGTTATTCCTCTCTTCAGCATCCCCGCTTCTGAGCTTCACAGAGAAAATGTATTTTGTTTATACTGGAACCAGACAATCACACTCGATCACTGCGAGCCCCCAGATATCAACTAAAGAGCGCCGAGCCCCACAACCACTAAAGACTGTGGGCCCAGCTCGCTCTGCCCCTCCTCCTGTGAGATTTCTCCGGTCACAACGCCAGGGCCCACACCCTCCTCCATCTGCACCAAAAACAACTGATACCAGCTCCCAGTGATGTATTATGGGTCCTCGCAACGTAAACAGCAACCTTATCAAATGTTTACAAAACAAACGGGAACCCATTGTGCCTGTCTCTTTCTCTATTTCTGTTCTGTTACGTGATAGAATGTCTAAGGCCTTCTCAGGCCGTATGGCAAACCCATCTAATCTGCGGCCTGTTACTTGTCAACCTAAGATTACTGTGGGGGAAAAAATTAAAATGAATACTGTTAAGTTATCACTTTTAAACATCCGTTCACTCAAAAACAAGTCAGGAGTCAGGAGGGGTGGGGGGGGGGGGGGGGGGGGGTCGCTGCTCTTTTTAAAGATGTCTATCAATGTAAGCAAGTATCATTTGGTGACTATTTGTCTCTAGAATATCTGGGCATTGTGCTAAAAGGTGCTCCACGCATCCTGCTTATCATTATTTACAGGCCTCCAAAATATTGCCCAGCTTTTATTGATGACTTTACAGAGCTGTTATCAGCAATTTCATCTGAGTATGACACTTTTGCTATTGCTGGGGATTTTAACATTCACATTGACAATGATGAGTACAGTACAACAAAAGAGCTCATGACTGTTCTTAACACTTTTGATTTGACACAACACGTACATGGACCCACACATGATCGTGGACACACTCTAGATTTACTTATCAGTAAGGGTCTAAACATTTCATCGATAGTTATTAAGGATGTGGCACTGTCTGATCATTTCTGTATTTTCTTTGATATATCAATCTCTCCTGCCATTGAAACTAGATCTGTCTCTGTCAAAAAGAGATGCTTAAATGACAACACTAGTGTGCTGTTTATGAAGGCTATATCTCTAACACCAAGCATATCTGCAGACTCTGTTGATTTTCTCCTTGACTCTTTTAACTCAAAAGTTAAGAGTGTTATTGATGATATTGCTCCTGTGAAAGTCAGAAAAAAGAGTGGCAAACAAAAAGCACCTTGGAGAAACTCAACAGCAGTGCAATTAATGAAAAGACAATGCAGGAAAGATGAGCGCATGTGGCGAAAGACAAAATTTGTAGTCCATTACAACATCTATAAAGACAGTCTTCGTGCTTTCAATGTGGAACTAGGCAAAGCTAGACAGACCTTCTTTTCAAATATTATAAACAGAAACATAAATAACACGCGCACTCTTTTTGCTACTGTAGAGAGGCTAACAAACCCTCCGAGTCACATTCCCAATGAAATGCTCTCTGACAGCAAATGTAGTGAGTTTGCTTTCTTCTTCTCCGAGAAAATCAATAATATCAGAAATGCGATCAGCACATCCTTGAGTTGCTCTGGGGTGAGTCAGATCAGACCACAACCTCCGAAAGATACTATGATTGATTCCCAAGCAATTGATGGTAAAATTTTAGAAGAAACGGTACAGCACCTAAAAACATCAACCTGCGCCCACACTTCTTTTTTCAAAAGTGTGTTTAACTGTTTAGAAGCAGATATCCTAGAAGTGGTAAATGCCTCACTTCTTTCTGGGACTTTTCCAAACTCCCTTAAAACCGCAGTAGTTAAGCCTCTCCTGAAAAAGAGAAATCTGGATAACTCCATACTGAGCAACTACAGACCAATCTCAAATCTGCCCTTCATAGGCAAGATCATTGAAAAAGTTGTTTTCAGTCAGCTGAACAAATTCTTGAACTCAAACGGATACTTTGACAATTTTCAATCTGGTTTCCGACCGCATCACAGCACAGAGACAGCACTCATAAAGATAATAAATGATATTCGTCTCAATACAGATACAGGCAAAACATCAATTCTGGTACTACTCGACCTCAGTGCTGCATTCGACACTGTTGACCACAACATACTTCTTGACAGGCTAGAAAATTGGGTTGGGCTTTCCGGAATGGACCTCAAATGGTTCAGGTCATACTTAGAAGGGAGAGGTTATTATGTGAGTATAGGTGACCATAAGTCTGAGTGGACATCCATGAAATGCGGAGTCCCACAAGGGTCAATTCTTGCACCACTCCTATTCAACCTGTACATGCTCCCGCTGAGCCAAATAATGAAAAATAACAAAATGGCTTACCACAGCTATGCTGACGACACCCAGATCTACTTAGCCCTATCACCTAATGACTACAGCCCCATTGACTCTCTGTGCAAATGCATTGAAGAAGTTAACAGTTGGATGTGCCAAAACTTTCTTCAGTTAAACAAAGACAAAACTGAAATCACTACATTTGGAAACAAAGATGAAATTCTCAAGGTGAACGCATATCTTGAGGCTAAAGGTCTAATAACAAAAAATAAAGTCAGGAGTCTTGGTGTGATTTTGGAGTCAGACCTGAGTTTCAGTCGTCATGTCAAAGCAATAACTAAATCAGCCTACTATCATCTCAAAAATATTGCAAGAATTAGATGCTTTGTTTCCAGGCAAGACTTAGAGAAACTCGTTCATGCTTTTATCACCAGCAGGGTGGACTATTGTAATGGTCTTCTCACCGTTCTCACCATTAGACAGCTGCAGCTCATACAGAACGCTGCTGCCAGGATCCTGAGCAGAACCAGAAAATATGACCATATCACACCAGTTCTCAGGTCTTTACACTGGCTTCCAGTTACATTTAGGATCGATTTTAAAGTACTTTTACTTGTATATAAGTCACTCAATGACCTAGGACCTCAATACATTGCAGATATGCTGATTAAATACAAACCTAACAGATCACTAAGATCATCAGGATCAAGTCAGTTAGAAATACCAAAGGTTCACTCAACGCAAGGAGAGTCTGCTTTTAGCTATTATGCCAGCCGCAGCTGGAACCAGCTTCCTGAACAGATCAGATGTGCTCCAACAGTAGCCACTTTCAAATCCAGACTCAAAACGCATCTGTTCAGCTGTGCATTTACTGAATGAGCTGTGCTACTGTACATCCGACTGATTGCACCTTATCTTATGCTTTTACTGAATGAGCTCTGTCAGAACTGCTTGCACTTTAATTATGTTTCAATTTAACCCGGTTTCTATTTTTAGTGCACTTTAATTATGTTTCAATTTAACCCTGTTTTTAATTTTAGTTTTAATTATACTTTTTATTTTATTTCTTTATTTTTTATTTATTTTAATTCCTATTATAACTGTTATACTGCGAATATTTTAACTTAATTTCTGTGTAAAGCACTTTGAATTGCCACTGTGTATGAAATGTGCTATACAAATAAACTTGCCTTGCCTTGCCTTGCCTTGCCTTGCCTTGCCTTTTTCAAGTTCTTTTTCGTAGAGGATGTTGAGTTCTGCCTGCCTTTTTTAACAAATAGTCTTTCTGTTTATTTTCTGATTTATAAAAAAAAAAAAATTGTTTTCAATTCTTGAATCTAGTCCATTAACATTGTTCCAGCCAACCAACCCCGTATTAAATTATACCTTTAGTCATTAATTAACTGAAGTCAATAAATATGTTGTGACTTGAATATGACTGTTCTCGTGTCAAACTCACCTATTAACTGTACATATTATGATTGTGATTATTAAAGATAAGCAGATGGTGATGAGTTGATTGAAGTGAGTTCACAGACTCTTCTTGGCAAATTTTCAGTGCATTGTGAGAAATTATTTCAATTAAATTCTAGGTGAGACGGTTACGGGATTACCAAAGTCTTTCTCAGGAAACAAACCTGAGAAACATATGACTTCAACTTGTTCAAATGATTACTCATAATGCACTTAGATTTTCCAAGAAGATTCTGTGAACGCATTTTAATCAACTCATCACCATCTGCTTATCTTTAATGATCACAACCATAATATTTACAGTTGATAGGTGAGTTTGATAACATGAGAAAAAATGTATCGGTGAGAGTTTGTCACATTCCAGAAGCCGACAAGCACCTTGAAACCTTTTTCAACCTTTTTTTTCAACCAAACCTCTTTTTTTTTACCCTGAAAAAAATAAAGAAGTATAGAAACTGCACTGAGAGAGAAAGATATATTTTTTTTAGTTTGAATTAAAATTATTGCACATTTTCCCTTAAAATCATGAAAAAGATTTCAATGTTAATGCTCAGAACAAGCATGCAACCTTGACACGTCTTACTATTTATTCAACACAGCTGCCTTCCTGTCACTTCCTTGGAAGGTTGGTAGGTCAGAATCATCACAAACAATTCAAGTAAAGTGTCTGTACATTCATTTCTCAAGTAAAGATTATTAACATGAGCTTTTGAATTGACCTATTGTTTCATCCCTTAAGACAATATATTTCAAGCGGTTCCTTGTTTACCATGAAGAAAACAGACAGTCTTCTTTGTACTCGATCAGATTAGTTTTAGTCTTAGCCATTTTTCTGTATGATGTTGCTGCCAAATCTACTCCATATAATCTACTTTATATGGGGTTGATGAAGTATCTTCATATAATATTAATAGTAGCAATATAACAAAATAAAGGTTCTTTAATGGTTCTCTGCATAATGTTATGTTAAATAAATAACTCTCTTATTAACTTAAAGATGTGCAGTAGAACCAGAAAGGGTTTTATATTCTGATGAAAAACTTTCGAAAGGTATTCTGCTCTTTAGAGAAGCATGTTTTGTTGCTTTAAAGAACCAATAAATGAAAACACTGATCTAAAAACATATAATGTAACATCACAAACACATATAGCAACTCAAGAACCCTGTAGTCAAATGGTTCTAGATTAGAAGGACCTTTATTTTTAACAGTGAAGAATAATTTTTTCACTGTAAAGGGTTCTTGAGTTGGTTCTCTGGAGATGCAAAAGTTCTTAATGTTAAAGGTCCCATTCTTCGTGTTTTTTTGAACCTTTGATTGTGTTTACAGTGTGCAATATAACATGTGTTCATGTTTCGCGTGTAAAAAAACACAATTTACTTATCTGTATACCGCTGTTTTCACTGTCCTAAAAACGGGCTGATGAGTTCCTTGTTCTATGAAGTCCCTCCTTCAGAAATACGTAACGAGTTCTGATTGTGCCAGCGGTTCCTGTGTTGTGATTCGACAGCAGCTTAGCGCAAGTTGTACAGAAAGGTCACGCCTCTTAACGGGAGATGTATGCGATCAATGATCTCTACAGCGTCCCTGGGAAAGCCAAACAAAGGTGATTTGACTCCGGGATGAAAATAACAGCGTCTCGACGACATGGCGACAAACACACTCAAACGCAACACTTCCTTTTCTCCACGCGACCGACCTCTTCTCCACGTGGGACAGCAACAAGACCACGCCCCCTTTTTTGCGTATTCTTGTGGGCGGAGGTTAGTCTGTTCTACTGTTCTACTGACTGACGTAATTATTGTAGGAAGTACCAGGATGTAGTCCAAGCCGGCCGTTCGCTGTAGGCTTTGAAAGGGAACTTCTGTTAAATAAAATATCTCGCTTGGCATTGAACTTTGAGCTTTATAATTTTACAGGTATTATTTATGCTCTAACAGCAACATTACACACTAACTAAAGTTTGAACAGT
This sequence comes from Romanogobio albipinnatus, assembly GCA_023566225.1. Lineage (NCBI taxonomy): Eukaryota > Metazoa > Chordata > Actinopteri > Cypriniformes > Gobionidae > Romanogobio > Romanogobio albipinnatus. The sequence goes on along the minus strand of CM042259.1, from coordinate 38,245,881 downwards.
GGGATCACGAAGAACGGGACCTTTAATTGATAGGTTTTTAGTGCACACTTGTAAACATAAAGGTTCTTTATTGACATCAATGGTTTCACAAAGTACCTTTAACATTCATGGAACCTTTCCATTCCATTTTACAGACAAATGGTTCTTTTAAGTACTGTTTACTGAAAGTTTCATTGGGGAACCAAATCCCTCTTTGGGAACCTTTATTTTTAAGAGGGCAGCATATTGGTTTCTCTGTTCTTTAAAGTACCAGTACATAGATGTTTTTTCTTAAAGGTCCCATGGCATGAAATTTTCATTTTATGAGGTTTTTCAACATTAATATGAGTTCCCCTAGCCTGAATATTGTCCCCAAGTGGATAGAAATGTTGATCGGTGTAAACCCGAGTTCTGGCTGTCTCTCTCTGCCTTTGAGAAAATGACAGGCCAGACGAGCCAATCCTGAAGTCTCCTGGTTTGACGTCCAAGCAGGAACGGTTACCTCCCTTTCCTCCGCCCAGAGAATCTGGCACGCCCATGCAAACGCTCGAGAGATCATTCCTTGTGAACGAGTGAATGCTGGCAGTTTCTCAGTGTTTGGATGTACAAATGAAAACAGAAGTCTTTTTTCAGTTCCTTCTGATCTGTGATCAGTAATTTCTGATGTGTAGCTAATTATTTATTATTCGTGCACACAATGCGGCTTCTCTCTCTCCAGACAGAACGGTGTTTTCGTGTTTTCTATCTTGTGAGTCAGTGTTTTTGTACGTCCTCGTCGCGTCTACCGGTTCTAAAATGTGCATACAGTCATGAGTTTCTGCTCAACATCGGCCTCACACACGCCGAAGCTCGGGCTGCACTGGCTGTTGGCCTTCAACATCCCCGACCCCCAGTACTGCATCTGGCCCACAGCGGAGGCACCAAACGCGGCGTGAGATTAAGCAGAAGGGGGGTAAGTTAAGCGTGAGCATATTCAGGCTAGCCAGCCTAGCCCCACAATAAACTGGATTACATTCGATTACTGCTGTTGTGTCTTTGTTTGCGCTGTGTACTAACGCGCGTCACTGACGCTTTTATTTTATTTTAAAAATAATGCTATTATCAACACTTACTTTTAACTCGTTCATCTCGACAGCTGTAATGGTACTTTGCATGTGTTACAAAGTTGGTAATAATGATGAAGACTGACTCGGTGTGACTGGGACTCGTGTTTATTCAGAACTCTCAGATACAAACACAATAAACTCGCGCTGACTGACAGCGCTCTCATAACTCAGTAGGTACTATAAATAACTTTGTTAGCGATCGCTGAGCTAGTGATGTCCGGTTCGCGAACGATCTTTCTTTTGAACCTGTTCTTTTTAGTGAACCGAATCAGTTCACCAAATCGGACTGAATCATTCTAGATGTCAGCCAATCACAACAGTGGGCGTTTTTACTGAAGTCTCACAGCAGACACGCCTCTTGAAGCAGGGCATTCAGCCACAGGGCAAACAGCAGTATTGAAAAAATGCCTTTTATTTCTAAATTATGACATTTTATGATGTAAAAGTCATACTAACAATATAAGTACACCTCAGGAAACATTATAAAATAATAGAAAAATGCCATGCCATGGGACCTTTAAGAACTCCAGAATAAAAAGAACTTAAAGGGTTAGATCACCCAAAAATGGAAATGCTGTCATTATTGCTCGCCCTCATGTATTTCCAAACCAGACTTTCGTTCATCTTCAGATCACAAATGAAGATCTTTTTGATGAAATCTGAGAGCTCTCTGTCCCTCCATTGAGGAACGCAACTGATGTTTCAAAAAGTTCATAAAGAGATCATAAAACTAATTCATATGAATTGAGCGGTTTAGTCCAAATTTTCTGAAGACTGTGTTGTTTTGATGAACAGATTTATTTTAGGCTTTTATTCTCATATAAACATTGATAACAACACTGGTTCTTGCAGAAGCTCAAACGTGCTGCGTAACACGAGAATGAACCTCATTGGTTCTTGCAGAAGCTCAAACGTGCTGCGTAACACGAGAATGAACCTCATTGGTTCTTGTGGAAGCTCCAACGTGCTGTGTAACATGAGAATGAACCTCATTGGGTCTTGCAGAAGCTCAAACGTGCTGCATGACACGAGAATGAACCTCATTGGTTCTTGTGGAAGCTCAAAAGTGCTGCATAACACGAGAATGAACCTCATTGGTTCTTGCAGAAGCTCAAACGTGCTGCATGACACGAGAATGAACCTCATTGGTTCTTGTGGAAGCTCAAAAGTGCTGCATAACACGAGAATGAACCTCATTGGTTCTTGTGGAAGCTCAAAAGTGCTGCATAACACGAGAATGAACCTCATTGGTTCTTGCAGAAGCTCAAACGTGCTGTGTAACATGAGAATGAACCTCATTGGGTCTTGCAGAAGCTCAAACGTGCTGCATGACACGAGAATGAACCTCATTGGTTCTTGCAGAAGCTCAAAAGTGCTGCGTAACACGAGAATGAACCTCATTGGTTCTTGTGGAAGCTCAAACGTGCTGCGTAACACGAGAATGAACCTCATTGGTTCTTGTGGAAGCTCAAAAGTGCTGGATAACACGAGAATGAACCTCATTGGGTCTTGCAGAAGCTCAAACGTGCTGCATAACATGAGAATGAACCTCATTGGGTCTTGCAGAAACTCAAACGTGCTGCATAACATGAGAATGAACCTCATTGGGTCTTGCAGAAACTCAAACGTGCTGCATGACACACTGCATGAAAAGTGGGATTTTCGTCAGTATGTGGCACTATAGATTGCCGTGAAACTTCAGGTTTACGACTGTGCACGGCAATTTGCAGGCAACTCCGAAAACTGCCGGAAATTGACGGAAATTGACGTGGGCCTTGCTTGGCAGTTGTCCCCCCATGACCCCCCCTCCCCTTAATTCTAGGGGAGGCTTTATCATGTAAATGAACATGCTGTGAGCTACACAAATGCAAATCAGAGTAGCAGCAGGGGGAGTTTTATCTAGGTTCTGAATTTTTTTAACTAAAACAAGTTTAAAGTTTAAGTTAAAATGTTAACTTAAATTTAAGTTAAATGTACTCGTTTTAGTTCACATTACTAAATTTTTAGGGCAACCAGTTTGCTCCAATTTTTTAAGTAGATTCAACTTGTCCGGGCTCACAGTGTAGATTAATTACTCTGTATGTCATTGCTTACACACAATTTATGAAAATATGGCTCCATTTCTTGTAACTCTACACACAAAACACACAACATGCAAAACATCAGACATCGCTTGCAAAAGCAACACTTTGTGCAAAACTATTTTAACTCTTCCAAAAATGTTGTTTTTGCATATATCTAACTACACACAAATATGCACAACTGAGGAATTTACAGTTGAACTGAAATCAGTTGAACTGAAATCAACTGAACTGAATCAACACTGAAGTCACTTGAGCTGAATATTGACACTATATTGGCTTGTTAGAGCCGGTTTACAGCAGAATTTGTTTTGAACTTGTTACTGAAGCTGCTATGAAACAATATATTTTGTTGTATGCATATTCTTTCTTTCTCAAACCTTAGTTTTGATTTCTAAGTGATCAATTTATGTATAAGTGTTTTCACACATGATCATTGGCTGTATGGGTCCTCAGTAAATTAATGTGGCATTTAAATGGCAAAAGTTATTCTTGTCTCTATAACTTATGGCTTCCTAAAGACAAGTTATGGGTAAATAAAATATTAATAATATAAATAAAATGTATATCAAAACATATTTTAAATATAATGAAGTCATTTTATTATAGCACTCATCAGATGTTCCTGGAAACAAAACAGAGACAGAACAGCAGGGCTCTGAACCGGTTCAAGGAACGAAAACGAAAACCGGAAACGAACGAAATTTTAAGAGGAACAAAAACGGAAACGAAATCAAAATCAATTTGAATCGTTCTGAACAGAAACGTTAATTTGAAATGACCATTAACCGGTTAATAACGTTATTTTATCGTTCTCTTTAATATTTTAATTTGGCAGTGACCAATCATGAAATGAGTAGTACAGCATGTGACGTTGACGGATCAAGCGTGAGTGAAATGCCCGCGCACCATCATCTATGAATCTAACGGTAACGCAAGTCAGTGTGAGCGCGCATTTTCATGCCTCAAGTACATTTCTTTCCCCGCTGAGGTCTACAATGAATGTGCAGGTATTGGAGGACATTCTTTTCGAACGTTTAAATAAGCAGTACGGACTTTAAGCTCAAATAGACTGATTTAGGCTAGTTTATGGATTCCGTTTAAGCCTATCCAAGTAGGCTTATAGCATCTATCAAACATTTTTCCTATAGTCTTTCAGATTGCCAATACAGGACAGGTCAATGTTTTCTATATAGACGGTTGATGCTTCGTATTAAATGGTATGTTATATTGCATTAAATGCAAGCTTTATTAGCTGACTGAATTTGATTATGTGATGCAAGAACGTGTTGCGCAGTGTTTGCTTTGAAATTAGCAGTTGACGGTGCATTAAAAGAGCAATGGTTATCCAGTTTATTTATTCTTTATTCATGCATTTTTTAAAACAAGTCGTGTTGAAAAAAAGTTATGTACAAAGAATGTTATCACTCTTCTGAAAATAATTCGGCATTAGAGGCCACTTTCGATTGTCTAACGCTCCATTAAAACAGGTCCGCTGTTTATGCCTTGTAATTAATGCATGTATTTCTGGTTTTAAAAATGTTATTAAATAAATATTCAAGTTTAATTACCATGTGTTATATTATTATTGAGTGAAAATAAGTCTATTTATACATATTTGTTTAAAATGTATACATATTTGTTTAAAGTATAGGCTTAATTAAAATAACGTTATTAACCGGTATTTTTTCATATCAAACCGTTTCGGAACAGTAATGTTTATTGAGGAACGCAAAAACCGAAACGCTATAATATCGATTGATGTGAACCGATTGATATTTTTTTTCCGTTTTTAAGCCCTGCAGAACAGTATAAACAAACTAAACACCAAATTACAAAAACATTATTATGTGAAAGTGAATAAAGTTGTGTGTGTGTGTGTGTGTTTTCAGTTATAAATATGTGCTGTGTAAATTAGCCTATACTTTTAGAAATGATATATAGCTAAATTATAATAATTGTATAATTAAGCATTTACTTAATATACATTGTAACATTAGGCTACTTTACTCTAGCACAGTAGTCAGTTAAGCAATTAATTAATATCTTATATTAATATGTATGTAGCCTAGGCTACATCTAAAGGTAAGTCTGCTTTAAAAAAAAAAAAATTACACTTCGACATGTACAGAATGTGCGCGTTAAGAAACACGTTCAAATGTGTCTTCTTAACATGTTAAAACTGTGCGTCGACTGTGTGTGTATGCCTGTTACACGACCAGAATGTGCGTGTCTACACATACAAAAGAAACACGTAAAAAATTGCTGCGTTGACGCGGACAAACAGTGCGTGTTGAAACAGTCATAAGTCACGCGTTTCGTATAAAGAGATTTGGCCCCGGGCGCGTTCCATAGTAGAGTCCTAGTCCAATGACGTGTGAGGTCGAGGTCATGGCCATAACGCGTAGAAGACGAGCTTTAAACCTTTTTTTTTGCTGCTTTCCTTTTTCGTGATCAACAATGACAGGACGCTGTCTTCAACTCCTGGACGCGACCAACTTTTTCGACTCATTTTCAGGAGGCTGTCTTCGTCTTCACAACTCTGGTTCATAGCGCCTGCAGTTTGCCTCAGAGCATGGGTAATGTAACGTCACGATTTAAAGAATATGCTTTTATTCAGCTGTATAAGGAAATGGGTGCGTTAATAGATCCGAGCTTAAAACTGCACATTTTGTTTACACAGACTATCCTCGCCTCATAACGAAGCCGCGAGCTCTTATCTGCTTGGAGCGATTTCCAAGAGTCCAGATTTAACCGCTGATCACGACGAAATTGTGTGTAAGTAACTTCTAATGTGTTTCTCATTCCTAGTTTAATTTTACCGTGACTGTTTTTATTAATACCAGTCTCATGTAATTGTTTTCCAGCTGCCTGTAAGACGTATTATGAATCGACACGCCGCAGCTTCAGATACAAACACTGAACTTACATAGCAGGCGGGAACTGCGAAGTTTAGCTCGAAGTTTAGAGTCGATCAAGAAGAAAAAGGGTAAGATTTATTATATTAGATCCGGTTTTTGTCAATGTGAGTATTTTTCAGGTTGCTTATTGTCTTTATGGATTGTATTACAGTTGCTGGAAGCGAGAGTGTGCTGGATGAGGTGGACATGTGGAAGTCCGCGACCATTGAACTCATGTTTGACGAGGAAGACGCATTGTTGACGGGGTGTCTGGAAGGATTGTGCGGCCACCGCTCTCGCAGCCTGGAGCACGCCGAACTTTACATTACATTACATTACTGCTGCACTGTACATAGTTGTGTGTTTAACAATAAAGCTCTTTCTTTGAATAAACAGCTGTGTTTTATAAATGAAGCCCTTTCTTTGAATGAACAGCTGTATGCTTATAAATGCTCTTTCTTTGAATAAACGGCACGGTCCGTATAATTTTCCCATATATTCCTTGATGGTATGAATACTTCATAGCACAATAACATTAATATAAAACAAATTATTACAACATAAATTATATATTTATTAATATTATTGGGGTTTACATTTATAATGAGCCATGGGGACCAATAATGATTGGTTTGCAGTGATCTGCAAACCAATCACGAGGGATTTTTCTTTTTTAAATGTAGTGGCTTCAGCCAATAGTGAGTGAGTAAATTCAAGTCTGGCCGTTGACTCTCTGGTTTCGCTGCTATTCATATGCAAATTAGAGGCGTCGCACCTCCGCCCGGTGTCTCAGCGGGGGGCTCTCCACCTACGTCATGGTTCGTTTACGACAATTTGTGGCACAGACGAACGCGACGTTCGCTGCCTGTAAATTGTCGAAAACTGCCGAAAATTAGGGAGATTTCCAGGAGTATACAGGCGTTTACGGGGTCGAAAATCTCACTTTTCATGCAGTGACACGAGAATGAACCTCATTGGTTCTTGCAGAAGCTCAAACGTGCTGCATAACATGAGAATGAACCTCATTGGGTCTTGCAGAAACTCAAACGTGCTGCATGACACGAGAATGAACCTCATTGGTTCTTGCAGAAGCTCAAACGTGCTGCATGACACGAGAATGAACCTCATTGGTTCTTGCAGAAGCTCAAACGTGCTGTGTAACACGAGAATGAACCTCATTGGGTCTTGCAGAAGCTCAAACGTGCTGCGTAACACAAGAATGAACCTCATTGGGTCTTGCAGAAGCTCAAACGTGCTGCATAACATGAGAATGAACCTCATTGGTTCTTGCAGAAGCTCAAACGTGCTGCGTAACACGAGAATGAACCTCATTGGGTCTTGCAGAAGCTCAAACGTGCTGCGTAACACGAGAATGAACCTCATTGGTTCTTGCAGAAGCTCAAACGTGCTGCGTAACACGAGAATGAACCTTATTGGGTCTTGCAGAAGCTCAAACGTGCTGCGTAACACGAGAATGAACCTCATTGGGTCTCACGTGCAGCGAACATGTTTGAGCTTCCTTCTACCACAAGTCATGTGTGATCATGTGTTGATGTGTCTCTTCAGAAAATGTGAACTAAAACGCTAAATTCATATGGATTAGTTTTACAATCTCTTTTTGAATCGTCAAAGTCAAAATTTTCATTTTTAGGTGAACTTCAATGGCATTAGGTTATAAAACCATTTCTATCAGGACCACTATCATCAAAGATGATTGACAGTTAGCGTATAATTGGGCAAGAACTCCCTGCGCATTCATGCAGCCTAGCATGGATGAGAGCAGGGAGAGAAGCGATGCCCCAAGGGGAATCAGAATGCAAAATCCTGACTGATGAGAGGAGGAGCTGAGGATGGAGGAGGGTAATTAGCTCCGGAGAAACACGATAGCTTATATATGTATGCTGTGATAGACATAGTATTCCTATAGGTAGACGTGATCAGCTAACAGTTAGGTGATGCAAGCTTGACTAACGTGACCCTTACATTTTTTAACCTTTATTTTTATATCAAGAAATTGGGCACAAAGAGTTATTATTTAATATTATTCTGTTGGACAAATATTGTGCAATGCTAGTCCTATGTATGTTGTTATATGAAGACTGAAAGTAAAGTAATTGTTGTGTCCTTGGACTGAAGGAATTTGTTTTGATTTAGATCACTGTGTCTGTCACATCTGTACATGTTCCCATGACAAGACACAGACATCTGAGAGAAACATGAAGAAGGTTCTAGAAAGATTGAGTTTTGGATACGCGACAAATATGGGTTTGGAAAAAATATGAATTGTACAGTCAGCAGGTCATTTTATATATCACCTAGCTAGTAGTTGTGTCAACAGTGATCTATTTGAACACTTGGAAAGCCCCAAAGTGTGTTTTGTGAATCTTGGCAAAGATAACAGTAATGATTAGAATGTTAAACATGGGGGTTGATCTGTTGTTGAGTGATTTTCTGTATTGCCAGTTTAAAGAGGAAGATATACGAGATAGATATGACGAATAGAAACACTCGCTAAGTGAAACTAGCATCTGCTGCCAAATCAAAGTTGGCTAGTAAGTTTCTTTAAAGAGTCTAAATGTTTTGCAATTTCCTGCAAATCCATTACTGCGCAACAACGTGTTTGAACACCAAACAAATGCCATATTGAGCTCTCTAACACACAGGCAAACACATAACTTTCAGATTGACACCTATTGTGTGGCCTATATTTAAAGGGATATTATTACTCCCAAACCCATGACTAACAGGGATGATTGAGAAATGCTTTAAGTTTTTCTTTTATGTCCTGTTTTTTTAGTCCGTTTTGTAGACAGAAAGAAAAAAAAGAAAGAAAGTCATATGTTTGTAATGAGGGTAAGTAAATTATGACAGATTTTTCATTTTTTTGGTGAACTATCCCTTTGAGCAATATCGCACAAGCAAGGGAAATGTTCTATTCGGTGTCATAGCCTATGTGGTTCAGTCAGCTCAAAACTAGGATACTTCTCATTTCTTGGAAAACTGTTTCATTTAGCGTTTCATTACATAAGCCTGTCAATCACTGAACAGCTTAGTTTACAAAAGTTTAGCAGCGCCTGATCCAAACCACTTTTCATTCTATTAATAATAAACCCACATCTTCAACACAAGCCCTGACAAAGCAAAGCAGAGAGTGAAAGAGAACTGCAGGTGTAGGGCTTCAACATTCTACACCATATCTATTCACAGAAAATACTGCTGATCCTGGAATTGTAGCTTTCAGCTGACAGCAAACAGACATAGAAACCCAAATCCAGAGAGCTAATGAAAGTTAAGTTGAGGATGATAAAGAAACTTCACTTTTGGTTGAAATGCATATGAGCACAATGGGACAGAAGAGGGCAGTAGTGTCTAGTAGCTAGTTCCTCATAGAGAAAAAAGATATGAGATCTTATATGCCATTTTAGAGCTCTATAGTCTTACCATATAATAACTAAGGTCTCATTTATTTTCTTCTTCTAAGAAATTTGAGGAGAAACGTAGAAGAATTGAGATCAAGTTTATACTTTAAAGGGACAGTTCACCCAAAAATGACAATTCCATCATCAGTTACTCACCCTAAAGTTGTCCCAAACCTGTGTGAATTTCTTTTTTCTGTGGAACTGTTGAATATATGTTGATACCTAAACAGTTTCGGTGACTTCCATTGCATGGACAAAAGATAATGTATGTTCTTCCAAATTCTTCAAAATGTCTCCAGCAGAAGAAATACCGGTTTTGAACGACATGAGGGTCAGTAATTGATGACAATTTCTTCTGAAGCGAAACGATAGCTGTGTGTAGGAGAAATTCTAATGTTTTTACCTTTTTAACTATAAATCAATGCTTGTGGTCTGTTGTCATACGAGCGTTCATGAGAGGGCACGTGACACGTCACGTGACGTAAGTGCGCTGTGAAGCTGCCTTCCGCCTTACTTCTCATGTGAAGAAATTAATTAATTATAATTAATTATATCTCGCAATTCTGACTTTATATCTCGCAATTCTGACTTTATATCTCACAATTCTGACTTTATATATCACACAATTCTGACTTTATATCTCACAATTCTGACTTTATATCTCACAATTCTGACTTTATATCACGCAATTCTGACTTTATATCTCGTAATTCTGACTTTATATCTCGCAATTCTGACTTTATATCTCGCAATTCTGACTTTATATCTCGCAATTCTGACTTTATATCACGCAATTCTGACTTTATATCTCGCAATTCTGACTTTATATTTCGCAATTCTGACTTTATATCACACAATTCTGACTTTATATCTCACAATTCTGACTTTATATCTCGCAATTCTGACTTTATATCTCACAATTCTGACTTTATATCTCGCAATTCTGACTTTATATCTCGCAATTCTGACTTTATATCACGCAATTCTGACTTTATATCTCACAATTCTGACTTTATATCTCGCAATTCTGACTTTATATCACACAATTCTGACTTTATATCTCACAATTCTGACTTTATATCTCACAATACTGACTTTATATCTCACAATTCTGACTTTATATCTCACAATTCTGACTTTATATCACACAATTCTGACTTTATATCTCGCAATTCTGACTTTATATCTCACAATTCTGACTTTATATATCACAATTCTGACTTTATATCACACAATTCTGACTTTATATCACACAATTCTGACTTTATATCTCGCAATTCTGACTTTATATCTCACAATTCTGACTTTATATCTCGCAATTCTGACTTTATATCACACAATTCTGACTTTATATCACACAATTCTGACTTTATATCACACAATTCTGACTTTATATCACACAATTCTGACTTTATATCACACAATTCTGACTTTATAGCTCACAATTCTGACTTTATATCTCACAATTCTGACTTTATATCACACAATTCTGACTTTATATCTCGCAATTCTGACTTTATATCACACAATTCTGACTTTATATCACACAATTCTGACTTTATATCACACAATTCTGACTTTATATCTCACAATTCTGACTTTATATCACACAATTCTGACTTTATATCTCGCAATTCTGACTTTATATCACACAATTCTGACTTTATATCTCACAATTCTGACTTTATATCTCACAATTCTGACTTTATATCACACAATTCTGACTTTATATCTCACAATTCTGACTTTATATCACACAATTCTGACTTTATATCTCACAATTCTGACTTTATATCACACAATTCTGACTTTATATCTCGCAATTCTGACTTTATATCACACAATTCTGACTTTATATCACACAATTCTGACTTTATATCTCACAATTCTGACTTTATATCACACAATTCTGACTTTATATCTCACAATTCTGACTTTATATCTCACAATTCTGACTTTATATCTCACAATTCTGACTTTATATCACACAATTCTGACTTTATATCTCACAATTCTGACTTTATATATCACAATTCTGACTTTATATCACACAATTCTGACTTTATATCTCGCAATTCTGACTTTATATCTCACAATTCTGACTTTATATCTCGCAATTCTAACTTTATATCTCACAATACTGACTTTATATCTCACAATTCTGACTTTATATCTCGCAATTCTAACTTTATATCTCACAATACTGACTTTATATCTCACAATTCTGACTTTATATCTCACAATTCTGACTTTATATCTCACAATTCTGACTTTATATCTCGCAATTCTGACTTTATATCTCGCAATTCTGACTTTATATCTCACAATTCTGACTTTATATCTCGCAATTCTGACTTTATATCACACAATTCTGACTTTATATCTCACAATTCTGACTTTATATCACGCAATTCTGACTTTATATCTCGCAATTCTGACTTTATATCACGCAATTCTGACTTTATATCTCGCAATTCTGACTTTATATCTCGCAATTCTGACTTTATATCACACAATTCTGACTTTATATCTCACAATTCTGACTTTATATCTCGCAATTCTGACTTTATATCACACAATTCTGACTTTATATCTCACAATTCTGACTTTATATCTCACAATTCTGACTTTATATCTCGCAATTCTGACTTTATATCTCACAATTCTGACTTTATATCTCACAATTCTGACTTTATATCTCACAATTCTGACTTTATATCTCACAATTCTGACTTTATATCACACAATTCTGACTTTATATCTCGCAATTCTGACTTTATATCTCACAATTCTGACTTTATATATCACAATTCTGACTTTATATCACACAATTCTGACTTTATATCTCGCAATTCTGACTTTATATCTCACAATTCTGACTTTATATCACACAATTCTGACTTTATATCACACAATTCTGACTTTATATCTCGCAATTCTGACTTTATATCTCACAATTCTGACTTTATATCTCGTAATTCTGACTTTATATCTCGCAATTCTGACTTTATATCTCGCAATTCTGACTTTATATCACACAATTCTGACTTTATATCTCACAATTCTGACTTTATATCTCGCAATTCTGACTTTATATCTCACAATTCTGACTTTATATCACACAATTCTGACTTTATATCTCACAATTCTGACTTTATATCTCACAATTCTGACTTTATATCTCACAATTCTGACTTTATATCTCACAATTCTGACTTTATATCTCGCAATTCTGACTTTATATCACACAATTCTGACTTTATATCACACAATTCTGACTTTATATCTCGCAATTCTGACTTTATATCTCACAATTCTGACTTTATATCACACAATTCTGACTTTATATCTCGCAATTCTGACTTTATATCTCACAATTCTGACTTTATATCTCGTAATTCTGACTTTATATCTCGCAATTCTGACTTTATATCTCGCAATTCTGACTTTATATCACACAATTCTGACTTTATATCTCACAATTCTGACTTTATATCTCGCAATTCTGACTTTATATCTCACAATTCTGACTTTATATCACACAATTCTGACTTTATATCTCACAATTCTGACTTTATATCTCACAATTCTGACTTTATATCTCACAATTCTGACTTTATATCTCACAATTCTGACTTTATATCTCGCAATTCTGACTTTATATCACACAATTCTGACTTTATATCACACAATTCTGACTTTATATCTCGCAATTCTGACTTTATATCTCACAATTCTGACTTTATATCACACAATTCTGACTTTATATCTCACAATTCTGACTTTATATCTCGCAATTCTGACTTTATATCTCGCAATTCTGACTTTATATCTCGCAATTCTGACTTTATATCTCACAATTCTGACTTTATATCTCGCAATTCTGACTTTATATCTCGCAATTCTGACTTTATATCTCACAATTCTGACTTTATATCTCGCAATTCTAACTTTATATCACACAATTCTGACTTTATATCACACAATTCTGACTTTATATCTCGCAATTCTGACTTTATTTCTCACAGTTGCGACTTTATATCAAGGAAATGACAGAAATCAACATTGACAGAAGTGACAAAAACATTGTAACTGCCACTTATAATTTCTAAAGAAATATATATATATATAAATATATATATATTGTATTTTTTTTATATTTCTTTAGAAAGTATTAAGTGGCAGTTACAATGTTTTTGTCATTTCTAGTTAGGGTGTTCTGGGAGTATTTAGGTGGTTGTTTACTGGCCCATGTCTTAAGAGACGTTTTGCCTGTTTTATGGTCTATCTGAAACACGTTATTCATTAGTTAGACATAAATCATGTTGTGTACATTTGTTCAGAACCTGATGAAACGAGGGTGCACTAGCAGTTCAGTGGTGTCGGGTATCACGTTCACATCATTTGCTCTAATGGTTTAACCATGAGGGGATTTGCTCCCTAATTGCTTGAGTGCAAACCGATGCCTGCACAACACACTGATATGGGCCATTGATGAAAATCGGATATCTCTCTCCTTCCTCGTTCTCCTTCAGACTCACACACAAGTACACACACACAGGTCATACCACATGTACCGCATGCACTCTTTAAAAAGCAACATGGCCTAGTTCATCCTCGCTGTAAATAAACTGACCTCACCTTCAACACAGAATTCACCCTCAGGTAAAAAACAACATGAGAATGAATCCATCTGCTCTAAACTCACATCCATTCATGATGTATGCTTTTTAATGCACTACCTGAGAAAGATCAATTCTCTGTTTGGTGATCTCTGAATCACTAATCTTTGAAAGATTATATTGTGTGTCTGTGCTGAGGAAAGTACTTAGAGTAGCCCTGTAAAGCCTGACATACACTACCCAGACCAAAAAAAGTCTCTGTTTGGAATTAAATAGGCAAAATATTAAGAGTCAATAAATCTATTTTTTTGGCATGGTAATGGATATGACAATGTTGATATGTTTGGTCTTGGCGGAATAGATCTGCTACGTTGCTTCTGTTATTGCTGCTGCCGAGCAAGTACTGGACTTGTTACTGCCAAAACATACACGACACACTGCTGTGAGCAAGTAAGACACTCCGCTGCTGTACAATATATACATGAATTACCAGTAGCAGATCTATACAGGTGGAACTGGGGAAGGGGGAGGGTTTCTGAAAGCGCGCTGCACTGCTACAGCAGTTTGAGCAGAGAACTCATTGGCTACTGATACAGCAGAAACCAATCAGCTGTGCCCTACAGAGAATGATGTGATTGCAAGCAGATTGAGTTAAGGACCTATTTTAACAATCTGTGCGCATGGTCTGAAGCGCATGGCGCAAGTGCACTTAGGGCATGTCCGAATCCACTTTGCTAGTTTAACGACGGAAAAAATGGTCGGCACGCCAGGTGCATGGTCTAAAAGGGTTGTCCCTATTCTCTTCATGAGTTATGGGTATGTTTTGGGCGTAACATGCAATAAACCAATCAGAGTCTCATCTTCCATTCTCTTTAAAAGCCAGTTGTGCTCGCGTCATGGCAGATTCGCTATTTACATGGCGGAATTTGCGAGAGCAAAGACTGACCACTTCTCCAGAGAGGAATTCTTTTATTTTTAATATTTAAAAATGTTTGTGTGCTGCTGCGCGTCCCCGTGTGTGTAATAGGCGCTAGATGTGAAAATTATAACTGCGTCGGGCCGAAAATCGAAAATGAAAGCTTTAGCATAAGTTCTGCCGGGAAGACTTAATTGTCACGTCACGTCAACTTTATCTATCCAATCACATTCACCTGGGTATAAAAGATCAGTACTTACGCATGTCTGAGTTCGCAGATGCTGACACTCCATTTCACCGCCATCCTCCCCACCACCTCCAAGTCAAATCCTTCCCGACATCCACCCCACCACCACCATGACGGTCCCTTCCATACCTCACGGGGGGTCGGCTGCGCCTCTGCCTTCGTCTTCAGGCAGGATATGCAGAGTCCGGACCCTCAGATTGCGAGCTACGAACGGGGCCTATGCCAATGTACTTTATTGCTTGCTGGGTTGTTAATAAATGGATAATTGTCACAGTATTTATTCTCCCGAGTCTTTCTGGCAGAACTAACAAAAAACACTTGCCTGGGTGTATGATAGGGCACCAAGAGTTTAATGACAGAACTTTGTATAAATTAGAAATTTACATAACAAATATGATATAGGGTTAAAGAATACTTCACCCAAAGTGATGAATTTAGAATTTTGTCATTATTTACTCTCCCTCGTGTTCACTGAAAAAAATATGTTGTGATGAAGTAAATGCAGCAGAATAGACTGTATTTTCTTTATTCAATAAGTTAGTTCAAGCATGAACTTGAAAATATTAAAGGTGCTGTATGTAAGTTTTTGACTGTACTAAAACATAAAATACCATAATATGTTGCAGATATTTAGGAAACAGCACATACTCATTTTTACAGCCATTGTGCTACAGTGTTGTTATTTTAACATGCTACAGCCAGTTATTTTACTTTGAAATGTGTGTTCCGTGTCAGCATGTCTGTTTTTGTTTTGGTCTGTGCGATACCGCACGTTGGCAGTTTACCCAATAGTATTTCGACACCACAGGTTGCCAGTGGCGGAAAACACAGTGTATTGCTGCAGCCATGGAAGCCAGCAAACAAACTATGTCACAGATCGCAGAATCTACCCGACCTAAAAAGCCTCAGCACCCATTTAAAATCTCTATGAACGGGAGAATATTAAAACGCAACATCTTGAATCAATAAATCAACTCATCAACTTACAGTGTGCGTCTCATAGCCTTCCATTGTCAGTTGTGCTCGTTCCTGTTGCATGTCCTCAAACCGGCAACCTGCGTGAGTGTCAACTCCGAGGAGGGGACGTGGGAAACAACCCTCCAATATTTTGAATTTGGACTTCAATAGCCATTTCCCTCTGCACACAATTGGATAGTGCTACAACCAACCAGAGAGCAACATAAAGTGGAGCTAGTTGATGGATTAAACTTTCGCCGTATCTGGTCGGCAAAACTCCGAACACATCTTCCTTTCTTAAGAATGACTTCAGTGCCATTATTTGTTCTTTTCTCAAAGAAAAGCTTAACTCAAAGTCTTCCAGAGTCGCGGCCAAAGCCGATTCGAAAGACCGCCGTTCGCCAGCTTCTTTGTTTACGAGAAGCACGCGGAACCGCCGCAACTCTGCCGTGACGTGCCGTCATTATGTTAAGCCCGCCCACCGACACTATACACGATGTGATTGGCCTGACCAGAGTTTGGTTTTTCCAGCTCGCAGGTCTACCGAGAGACTACACTCGCGGCAAATTAGATTTGCTGCCGCTAGGGTGCGTCTAAATTTCTAGGCTACGAACGCTTAGCATATTCTAACCAAACTTGGTGTGTGTTATGCCAACCATGCCCTGAGGCTGCTGCAGTGTCTCGGCGGTCGGCGCTGTGCCACCTAGTGGTCCAGAGATACAAAAATGTTATATTTTTGATTATAACTTCAGAATGCTTTGGCCAAATCACGCCGAGCCATACCATACTCAATTTTCAACCATTCAACCACCTCAAATATCAACCATTTTGGGCAATTTTGTCAAAAAGTGCTATATTTCACGAACACATTGGCGTATCATTACGAAATGTGGTATGTGTCTTCGGCACCAAGCCCTGAAAGTACTCAAAACATTTTGGGGGAGCACTACCTTTTTCCAAAAATGCTAATAACTTTTATTCAAATTGACTATTGTCATAAAACTGGTTTTAATAGATTCCTTGGGTCATGCCAAGAACATAGATTCCAATTTGACCATATTTGGTCAAACTTCCTGTTCGCCAGTTTGATTTCCTACTTTTTCAAACTCCTCCTAGACCATTTGTCTGATTTTCACCAAAATCAAATCGTAACATCTTCAGACCATGACAGCAAAAAGTTATTAATTTCGTGTCAACAGACAAAACCGTTTTCATATACCGCAGCGACGAATTTGAGGCATGATGCCAAAATGACTCTTGAGGCTGTATCTCTGCAATGCTTTGACATAATGACACCAAACTTTGCCTCTAATTGTCACCTCACTCTGACCACACCACATCAATTTCGTAACTGCGCCACTTATTGGTCAAAAGTGATAAACCATTAAATCATATAATTAGTGACTGTATATATGATTTTTCACCCATTTTGCCTAAAGTATTATTAAAATGCCTTTAATTGCTCATTGTTGCAGTTGGTCTAACACTCCCAGCCATGCTGGCATGTCTTATTGGCTTCTTTACGCTTGGCCCCATTAATTGCTGCTTGCAGCTATATATTTTTTTATTATTAACTTTCTCCATTTCATTTTAATTAACAGATTATTTTGTCTTTTTTGAAGCTTGAGAGCTCCAGTCTGCAATGCATTCATTATAATTGCATGAAAAAGCACCAGCAGAGTTTTCAGAATTTCTCCTTTTTTGCTCTACGTCATATGGGTTTGAGATGCCATGAGGATGAGTAAATGATGACAGTATCTTTTTTAGGTGGAGAACTATGTCTTTAATTCTTAATTGCAGAAAGCTACTCATTTTTTAGGCCAAATAACAGTGCTTTTTAACAGACGTGATGTCACCTTTGAGCTCCAAGCTCATTAGGATCCTCTGCCTGTTACAGTTAAACTGTCTTATACTGTCACATTAAGCCCAAATTGATT
Source organism: Romanogobio albipinnatus (assembly GCA_023566225.1). Classification (NCBI taxonomy): domain Eukaryota; kingdom Metazoa; phylum Chordata; class Actinopteri; order Cypriniformes; family Gobionidae; genus Romanogobio; species Romanogobio albipinnatus. The sequence goes on along the minus strand of CM042259.1, from coordinate 38,227,717 downwards.
AATTGAAAACGAAAACCCAAAGGGAAGTTTCAGAAGTGCTGTATGAGTGGCTTCCATCTTTGTGCTTCCATAAATAGACTTAATAATTATTCTGTCCCCTTTGCGTCATGCAAAACCCCCACCCTGCTTTCCCAGCAACAATGCTTCAAAACACATTGGCATTTTTTTGCATTTGCATTTATTATGCCTTTTTCATTACCTCAAAAAGGAAACGCATACCAGATTTGTTTTGGCTACTGCATTGGCTTGCGTCTTCCTTATTAGGGGACGTGCATTCAAACTTTTCAGCCTTGCTTTATTTTTAAGGAGGGGAATTACATAGTGACAATCTTTAGATGCTCTAGGCGGGCAGACAGTTGAATTAAAACACACACACACACACACACACACACACACACACACACACACACACACACACACACACACACACACACACACACACACACACACACACACACACACACACACACATAAGCCAAGTGCACATATCTCCACTCAAGCGTAAATGCTTTCCAGAAGTATCTTCATTCCACTGAGTCAGCCCTGAATATATGGGAGTGGGCAAATAAATAAAATAAGTGAAAAAGTATTCTAAAATGCATACCTGTCTAAATGGCAAGTAATGCAACAAGAAGAATATTTTTAATTCAAAGCAAAGCATTTGAGTCCAAATCTGACCAATTAACCCTTATCAATTAGCCTGACGTTGTCATACTCAATTCTAGTCAGAATATGAGTCTGATTCTGCTCCGTTGGGCTGTGATTATGGGGCGTGTTTCAACCGAACCAGGAAAGACCTCAATTGGATAGACCTACAACCAATCAGAGCAACGGAGCGACGCATAACGTTAGTTGTCAAATGTCAACAGAACTCAACTGCACTGTGTTGCCAAGTCCGCGGGTTGAAACGACCCCAATTATGTGATATACAGACCCAGGAATGCGAAATTTAGCAGCCGTGGCAAAATAACACATATTTTACCCCCCAAATTCCATTTTTCCCGGAGAACCCCCCCACCCGGAAAGCTTTTGGGCTTGTTTTTGGCTAGTTTTGAGTAGCAGTTGGGCGAGTTTTGCTGTAAAAACTTACGCAAGCTGGAATAAGTTACGTTAGAAGAAGAAGATGAGTGTAAACGATCTTTGCCGGTGTTGTAAAAAAGAATTTAAGGATACACAGAGTACTTACCAACACGATCATAATTTCTGAGAGAAATAGTAAAGGTGAATGCATATACGAACAAGTTCTCCGTTTAGGATTAGAACAAATTCAACCCAAGCGCCTTTGATGACGTGATGATTACGTTACGGTTTATCATCTGTCCATCATCGTCTAAAGCCCGCCCTGACAATTTCATTGGTCCGAACAGTTTCTGTTCGGGCATAATTACTTCTCTATGGATCAAGTCCAGACCGAACTGCCCGTGCAAAATTGTTTGTGGGCGGGGCTAAGTTCGTCTGGCATCCAGGCTACTTATCAATAATAATATACACCGTTCAGGCATAACATTATGATCAATGACAGGTGAAGTGAATAACACTGATTATCTCTTCATCGCGGTACCTGTTAGTGGGTGGGATATATTAGGCAGCAAGTGAACATTTTGTCCTCAAACTTGATGTGTTAGAAGCAGGAAAAATGGGCAAACGTAAGGATTTGAGCGAGTTTGACAAGGGCCAAATTGTGATGGCTAGACGACTGGGTCAGAGCATCTCCAAAACTGCATCTCTTGTGGGGTGTTCCCGGTCTGCAGTGGTCAGTCTCTATCAAAAGTGCTCCAAGGAAGGAACAGTGGTGAACTGGTGACAGGGTCATGGGTGGCCAAGGCTCATTGATGCACGTGGGGAGCGAAGGTTGGCCCATGTGGTCCGATCAAACAGACGAGCTACTGTAGCTCAAATTGCTCAAGAAGTTAATGCTGGTTCTGATAGAAAGCTGTCAGAAGTGCATCGCAGTTTGTTGCGTATGGGGCTGCATAGCCACAGACCAGTCAGGGTGCCCATGCTGACCCCTCCACCACCAAAAGCGGCAACAGTGGGCATGTGAGCATCAGAACTGGAACACGGAGCAATGGAAGAAAGTGGCCTGGTCTGATGAATCACGTTTTCTTTTACATCACGTGGATGGCCGGGTGCGTGTGCATCGCTTACCTGGGGAACACATGGCACATGGCATTAACCAGAATGCACTAAGGGAAGAAGGCAAGGAGGCGGAGGCAGTGTGATGCTTTGGGCAATGTTTTCCTGGGAAATCTTGGGTCCTGCCATCCAAGCCTTGTTACAGACCTTTCATGGAAACTGTGGCTGTGGCTTCTTTCAGCAGGATAATGTGCCCTGCCACAAAGCAGAAATGGTTCAGGAATGGTTTGAGGAACACAACAAGGAGTTTGAGGTGTTGACTTGGCCTCCAAATTCCCCAGATCTCAATCCAATCGAGCATCTGTGGGATGTGCTGAACAAACAATTCCGATCCATGGTGGCCCCACCTCACAATTTACAGGAATTAAAGGATCTGCTGCTAACATCTTAATGCTAGATACCACAGCACACCTTCAGGAGTCTAGTGGAGTCCATGCCTCGACGGGTCAGGGCTGTTTTCACAGCAAAAGGGGGACCAACACAATATTAGGAAGGTGATCATAATGTTATGCCTGATCGGTGTATATAATAATAATATAATTTGTATTTAATGGAATCTTAATTTAAAATGAATCATAATTTTAGAACTCAAAATATTAATAAAAACAATAATCTTAATTATACTAAAATAACATTGGGTTAAAGAATCACTTGAAAACGATTTACTGTTTATTTTTTCCAAATCTTTTTGATTTGATTCTTTAGAATTTTTATCTGAGCCCTTTCAGATTCAGATTCCTGACTATATTAGAAATTCCACTGGCATTCTGGGAAGATTGGTTTACACACTTATATTTTATAATGTTTAATTTATGCAAACTGGGATAACTTCATAAATGTTTCAGAACTTTCATATTCACTCATTTGTTTATAAAGCTCATTACCCAAGCCGCACATTGTGCTTTGAGAAGCTATTTGGCTAATGATACCTCCATATTTGGCTGAACTCTGCGGCGCTGATGTGTTTATGCAGAAGCACGAGTGTACAGCATTCAGTCCACCGAAAACTCATGGGTCTCAAGCTGCTGACTGTTCAATTATTAACCCATCTGATGAATGTTTCAGAACCAGCAAACAGTGCCAATAGACTGGGGTTAATTGAGAGGGTCAGCCCGGGCCAGATAGTTGAACCTGCAACATCAGTCCTGAAAAGAACACACACATGCAGCTTCCTGGTAAGTGGTTTGACTGTAGTGTCTCAGTTTAACTCCCTGTTTTGTTAAGAATTTCGAAACATTTGCAAAGGTAAACATACTGAACATAATTCAAACCGGAAAGTCTGAAAAATGATACAAGCCGAGGTAATTGAACCATAAGACACTGTAAGATGAGCACTTGAAATTTTAGACTAAATGTTATCAAGTGGAACACCAAGTGCTTTAGTCTCAACTAGCATTTTAACAACAGGCTCATTTACAAGGGGAAAAACTGTTTAGTATTATATACTCATGCATACATCATGTCCTTCCTGTTTGATTGACTGTCTCACATAATCTCAATTTACATCTTTAAATCAGGATTTTTGTTGAGTTGCTTTGCCCTTTAAGTTGTTTTTATACTCTCAACTTTTATTCACCCAAAATATAGACTTTAATGCCTTTAATGCCTTTAGTTTTATAGTGCCACACCACACTTACACCACACTAAAAATGGCTGGGTTAAAAACAACCCATTTGCCGTTTGGCAACCCAGCGCTGGGTAAATATTGGAAACAGAACACATGCTGGGTTAAAGTAACAGTCGCAGGATGGGTTGCACAATTTAAAGAAACACACCGACTTTTTGGGACTTTAGCTTATTTACCGTATCCCCCAGAGTTAGATTAGTCCATTGTCCATACATGCCATTCTCATCTCCGTGCGTGCCATAACTTTGTCTGACGCCCCCACCGCTAGCCTAGCTTAGCACAAAGACTGGAGGTAAATGGCTCCATCTAGTCTACTGCTCAATAAGTGAAAAAATAACACCAACATTTTCTGTTTCAACATTACCGACGGAAAATGAAAAGTTGTCTTTTTCTTGACTGATATGGCTGCAGCATAATGATACTACGCAACGCCTGAAAATAGTCTCTGTGCAAGCAGGTTGTCATGTTGGTTATGTTGACAGAAGTTAGCCTATTTTCAGGCGCTGCGTAATATCATTGCGCCGCTGCACCCATGGTACAGCAGCAAAGTTCCTTGATTAGTACGCAGGAATGAGAGAATAGTTCCTAGCCATATCGGTCTAGAAAATCGAAACTTTTCATTTTCCGTCGGGTCTTAGTACACAATGTAACTATCAGTGATGGGTATAATGGCGTTATAGATAAATGGCGTTACTAACAGAATTTTTTTTTTTCAGTAACGAGTAATCAAACGAATTACTGTTTCTCCCGTTACAACGCTGTTAGCGTTACTGAGAATAAAATGCGGCGTTACTATAATTGAGCTTACTGAAGCGGTTTTCATCCCAACAGGCTCTCTGTCAGTCGGACCTGCAACGTTTTTTTTTTTCTCTGGTTGGTTGTTTGGTGTGTGTGTGTGTGTGCGGGCGGGCGTGCGTGCATGCCATGTGTGTTGGGGGGTGGGTGGGGTGGTACACATAGCTGATGATGATTGGTGGGTGAGAGACAAGGTTGAGATTGATAGGTTGAGTTCACACACACACCTATATGACACACACGCATATGCATATGCACAGTCACACACACCAACGACCAGAAGGAGTCAGAGCGATGGCAAGTCCAACGACTTCAAAGGTAGCTTTCGCAAACTGGAAGTATAAGCGCTACTTTTCCCTCGTTGAGGTGAAAGGTAAGAATGTTTATGTAACGTGCAACTTATGCCGAGGAAGAGAGTCTCTCCACATCTAATGAAGCCTCACATCATCACATGCCGCCACAAAATTAGTGGCTAAAAACCCAGGTGATAACGTGAGCTCCACTACCAAAGGAGCAGTATAGTACTGATAATTACACAATATTTACACTATAGTTGGTCTAGTGATAATATTTACAATAATGTATTGAATTTGATAGGTGTCTCTCACATTGTCCCACAGCAACATTACAATAGTGTACATTAATGTACAATGTAATAATAATTTATTCTATGGGCAATTCCATGCAAAGGTCATCTTTACCATGAAAAAAAAAAGTTGGCCTCACACAAACAGACTTATTCTTAAAATGTTTATTTGGGTCTATACTTTATTGTATGTAACCATTCTCATTGAATTGTTTAGATATTTACTGTTTTATTACATCATATACAAGGTGTGTGCCAATGCAAGCAGAGTTTTTAAAATGTCTGTGTTTTACCGTTTTCAAGAAAGGGAATAGATAGACTCAATGGTTCAACAATATGTTATTATTTGTCGATTTCCTGTTGAACAAGGGGATGATTATGCATTGTGTACACTTAGCTTGCTTTAAAAGTAAAGCTCTAGAAATGTATAAGCCTCTTGTTATATGTGTCGGTGAGTTCCAGGGCCAAGTAACATCCATAACGTTTTAGAGGATAAGTTCATGCTACACACAGTGTTGATGCAAAAATGTCCAACGTTTCTGTGCAATGTTAACTTGTATGAATGTATAATGTGATGAACATTTCGTGCCCTTTTGTTTCTTGTAAACATTTTAATTTTGCGTTATGGACGTGACGTTATGGACGTGACGTTATGGACGTTACATTTAAAGAAAATTCTAAAATCAAACCCACGTGACATAACGTGTGTTCCTGTTGCTGGCGGCATGGCAGTGATAAACACATTTCTCCTCTGTGTTTCAGTGAAACGTAACATTGCCTTAGGTCATCATTAGGCTATAAGTACAATCATAAGTAAACTTTAGCAAAACAAATGGTCGCTTTCTGGACATATTTATGATGTGATAAATAAATTAGATTGCGATCGACATCTCAAACAATAATGAAAATCTGACTATGTTCCGTATCGACTCTGCTGTAATGTTCCGTGTGTTCATAGTATTCACTTCCTAGTGAGAGATGTATTGAAAGTGCATGAGGAACCTGATTGGTTTAGGCGCGAAACAGGCGCCTCTAATTCGCTCGCTCTTCCTGTTCTTCAGGAGGTTTTGACAGCTCGAAGATAGCGTTTTCTTAAAGCTGAACGCCTACCACAACAGATTGATAAAATGGTAAGATACTAACAGCACACAATTCGGGAAAATAATTTGAATAGAAATCTAGTTATATCAAGTCTTATATCAAGTAGCTTGACCTGACAGTTCAGTTGAGATAGCCCATTCTTTCATTACATAAGATGGGTTTCAAAAAATAAACATGTAGGCTAAAGACATTTTTTTTATATATTATATATTATATATATATATATATATATATATATAATGTTCATGAATTATAATAATTATAATATTAATGACAGAAGAAAGTGTTAAGCATGAACAAATTAAATAAATAAATAAATTATTTCACCCTCATCTTCTCTCATTGTCAATTATTTTATATATCATATTGCAATCATATTTCTTAATATCAAAACTGGCATTTAGAGTAAATTTATGTGTCGACAAAAGTGCCATGATAGTTTGTTTGTTGATTTTCCAAACAGATTCTATGTGTATTTCAGACTCGTCACATCCATAACAGGGTTTTGTCACATCCATAACGTTGTTTTTTCCTCATGATACACTTCATAAAAATTTTTACAATTTAAACATTTATATTTTTATGTTCAGATAAGACCCCTTCATCATGTGGATAGCAATATTTAAACATTAGACTTAAAAGTTCACAGACTTTAAAGAAAATCGAACAGTCTACTGAAAACTCTGTCATTTCCTGTCACATCCGTAACGCATAGCTGTTTTCCTTTTTTGGGGGGTCTTAAATATATTTTAGAAAAAAATATTTTTGCTGTCAATTCCCCAGATTGGGTGCTCTGAGAATATGCAATGCCGAATTAAATATGGTAAGAAATTGATTTTTACTGAGACATTTCAGCTGTCATTATGAGTTCAAATGTCACATCCATAACGCTGGAATTGCCCCTATTTAGTGTCCAATTCATTAATTTAACATAATATTGGGGGCATCCAAGTAATTTGACATATTTGAACATTTGAAAAAAAAAAGAAACACAGTAGTTACTTTCCCTGGTAATTAGTTACTTTTATAATGATGTAACTCAGTTACTAACTCAGTTACTATTTTTAAGAAGTGACTAGTTACTATAACTAATTACTTTTTTAAAGTAACGTGCCCAACACTGGTAACTACTGTATACACATCACAACAAGTAAATAGGAAAATGTTGGCATTATTTTGTCACTTATTGAGCTGGAGCCGTTTACCTCCAGTCTTTGTGCTAAGCTAGGCTAGCGGTGAGTGCGTCAGACAGAGTTATGGCACACACGGAGATGAGAATGGGACTTATCTAACTCTGGGGGATACGGTGAATAAGCTAAAGTCCCAAAAAGTCGGCGTGTTCCTTTAACCCAAATTCTGCTCATATTGACCAAATGCTGGACTAATTTTACCTCATTAAAGTGGACCTATCATGCCCATTTTTACAAATTATAATTTAAGTCTCAGGTGTCCCCAGAATGTGTCAACGAAGTTTCAGCTTAAAATACCTCAGATCATTTATACATTTTGTAAATATCCATTTCTGACTAGAGTCAAGAACAGGCTTTTTTCGTGCATGTGCCTTTAAATGCAAATGAGCTGCTGCGCCGCGCCCTGTCCACTCCTGCCTCAATCGGATTCTCTGCCAAATATTAGGGTGCATTCCATTCGACAGGGTCCCTACGCACTGTTCACTGCTCCCTACTCCCTGAGCACGGTGTATCAGTTGAAGTGGACTTCGCTGACAATGGGTCGCTGACCCATTTAGAACGTCCTGCAACGTCATCAAAGAAAGGCAAAGACGGGGTCGCGCAGATTATGATATAGCTAACATAAATGTACAGTATAGGCTATAGTAATTTACTTTAGTAAAGGTTTTTTTAAAACCATATAATAAGTATATACATTTACAAAACACACAGTGTGTATCTAAAAATATAATCAAAACATTTGTTTTATTAGTTTACATATAAGTTGTATTGACTGAACACATTTGAAGCTGCACCTGTCGTTCAATATGAAAATACATTTTGATTTGGTTAACTATGTATACATGTAGGCTATTCTTGATCAATGGTCTTTGTAGTGGTCTCATCTCGTGCGCTTTCTTTCCCAAGCGCAGCTGCATAGTAAACATTTCTGAGGTAAATAAAGTAAAATATACAAAAATGACAGCCCTCAGCTGCTTCTCAACACTTTTAATTTGTTTACATATTCATAAAATATAATATGCGAATTGCCATAACCATTCATAAATACTCTAGTTTGTATAATAACTATGAATATTAAAATGCTATAAACTCCTCCATCGCAGAGCTGTTTAAAACTCTTTCAAAGCCTCTGCTCCATCGATGCAAGAGCTGCAACTATGAAGGCCATTCTTTGTGTTCTTTTTGAGGAATTTTCGGAGCCTGATGAAATCGATATAGGCCTAAATACGTGTTTAATACTGCAAAATACATGCAATCACTGCCCTTGCCGTCCAGAATAAAAGACAACATCCCAATCCCATTTAATTAACCTTTTTTACTCCTGGTAATCAATTGTAATTTTATTTTATTTTATTTCTAGTTCTTACTTTTAATAGCTTGTATTTTCTTTCTCATTTTTATGTAAAGCACTTAATTACCATATATGAAATTTGCCTTGCAATGAAGCTAAAAATATAAATATGTTCATAAATCATGTTGATATATATACTGTATAATTTTTTTTTTTTTTTTACGACAATGATGTCTTCTAATATCTTCAATTGTTGCATTTGTAAACAACTTTACTTGGACCCATTGTGTGAGCTGTCTCTTTAATACCGCGTGTTTTATATCATGTTGCTGCTGATTGGGCTGACATTTTTTGACACACCCACCAAACGAGATAAAAAGTTCAAACCTGTTGCGCACCGTTTTCAGGAAACATGACGTTCAACCGGAAACCGTAGCAAAACGTTGCGCAATGCGCATCGGTTTGAGCTTTGAACGTGCCCCAGACAGGTGGCACGTTGGGTGATTTTCAATGGCAGTTGGGTGATTTTCACTCTCCACTTCCTGTGAAGTGATATCGATGGCTGTGTTCGAAATCGCCCCCTATACCCTTAAATAGGGCACTATTTGAGTGAACATCCATTTTTAGTGGTGTCCGAAACAATAGTGGACGTTTTTGAGTGCACTCATTCAACCCCACCATGCACCGCAATAACGAGTGTACATTAGATGTACGCGCTGGAGAATATGCTTGTTCGACGCCCGATCGGCGTATGACAGCAAAGTCCCGCGAGAGCATTTCGAGAGCAAACGAGAAACAACTCCTTATGCTTTTGAAACGTTCTCTCACTCAACCAGACGGTGTACTCTCAACGCACTGAGAGTCGCGCCCTGAATGAATGAACTTACCGCTGTCCGATTCGCCCTATGTACCCTCATTCTCCATTACTCCACTACTCCAAAAACGAGCCAACAAGCTTAAAGTTAACCCTATAACTCTTTACTTGTGTGGCACTGAACTTACTTGGAAAGGGGAATAATAAAGTAACTAATTAGCATTTAATTAAAAAAATAACAATAATATTTGTTTAAACCGTAGTAGGATATATTTCATACTTTATAGTAGGCTACTATTTATATTATGGGCGTCAGAAGCAAAAAAAAATGTCGGTGGGTCCTTTAACAGAAACATTTTACTGGAGTAGATGCAATGTACAAAAAATATATTTAATATATCGGCTTGTTTAAACGTCTGGTTGAGGAACACACACCTACGGAATACAAAACCTTCAGCAGCAATAGTGTAGGGGTAAGACGCTTAGCGTTAAGCTTTGACGCAAATTGATCAGAGGTTCGAATTCGCCTTTTACCAAACTCGCACTGATCCTTTTTTCCATCATATATCAGATCAGAAAGGAATTTATTTTCTATGAATATGAAGAAAATATTAGAGAAGTGAAAATAAAGCTACTAACGCGTTGAATCAGTGTTTATCAGGGTATGTAAACAGACGTGCTCAATTAGAGACGATACAAGTGAGTGGGCCCAATATCATTGGTCTTAAAAAGTATGTGAGTCGATGCCATCTCCTGGCGAAACGCGGAAATGGGTATTCTCTAGCCGTCGAGCATACATCGGTTGCAAACTCGTTATTGTGGTGCATTGTGGGATTGTATGAGTGCACGTCCACTATGGTTTCGGACACCACTAAATGGCTGTTCCCTCAAATAATGCCCACAGCTGAATCAATCATCCATCCATCTTCCGAACCGCACTGGTCCAGGCCAATATCATGCATACAGGTATAAATGATCCTTTTTAAGATGATTATTATATTGTTTGATTAAGGTTACATGCTAGTTTCCGTAGCAGAGTTCAGGATAAATCTTTTCATTATTACTGGAGCTGCCAAACAGCAAGCACAAACTGCAAAAACGGCAGCCTTTCCGGCGCACTTAGTGTCCGAAATCACTCACTCGTTTTCGAAGTGGACTATATCAGTGGACTAATGTAGGGAATAGTGAATGAGGGTATAGGGGGCGATTTCGGAAACAGCCACAGTTCCCTTCTTCCCTACGAAACAAAAATATATTGCTCTATACTAGAATTTATATTGCAATACATTAGAAAATATATTTAAATGTATCAGAAACTTCATATATTTGAAAATATATAGCAATACATGGATGGACAATCTATTGCTATATATTGATGCATATATTAAAATACATTGATATACAAACAAAACTGTATTACATTATTGCATGTATGTTTATTGAAACAAAGTATTTTTTTTTTTTTATGAGTTAAGCAAGCTCATGCATAGGTTTACAGAGAGGTTGATTAACAATAGTCCAAATCAAATTTTGCATGACATATTTTACATTATATAGCCATATGGATGGACCATATATGGCTATGTATTGATTCATATATTGTCAATTGGAGATAAGAGTATTATAAATTAAATTATCATTAACAGCAGCAATTACAAAAAAAATTTTTTGAGTCCACTTTTTATTCCTCCACATGACATTTCAGTCCTCAGGTCACTGTCCCTTCAGTGTCACGGTTCATGAATACATCGTCTCACCTTCTCTCTGTGTGTGGTTGTGTTGGAGGCGTGGTTTCTGATTGCTGAACAATTTGATCACTTCCACCTGCTGCACTCATCACCTGGGCTATTTATACGTGTGTCTCACTCAGCCTTGTTGTCAGATTGTTGCAGTTTGTCTGGAGGTTCCTGTCTGTTTCGTGTACCTGGTCATGGCTCTTCGGTCTGCCTGCCTTTGCCTGCTTCAGTTTCATTCGTCTGTGCTTTGTCCAGCGATCTGTCCTAACTCTACTGTGAACCTGAGTACAGGTCCTTCTCAAAAAATTAGCATATTGTGATACAGTTCATTATTTTCCATAATGTAATGATAAAAATTAAACTTTCATATATTTTAGATTCATTGCACACCAACTGAAATATTTCAGGTCTTTTATTGTTTTAATACTGATGATTTTGGCATACAACCAAAATTCCTATCTCAATAAATTAGCATATCATGAAAAGGTTCTCTAAACTAGCTATTAACCTAATCATCTGAATCAACTAATTACACCTGCAAAAGATTCCTGAGGCTTTTAAAAACTCCCAGCCTGGTTCATTACTGAAATCATGGGTAAGACTGCCGACCTGACTGCTGTCCAGAAGGTCATCATTGACACCCTCAAGCAAGAGGGTAAGACACAGAAAGAAATTTCTGAACGAATAGGCTGTTCCCGGAGTGCTGTATCAAGGCACCTCAGTGGGAAGTCTGTGGGAAGGAAAAAGTGTGGCAAAAAATGCTGCACAACGAGAAGAGGTGACCCTGAGGAAGATTGTGGAGATGGACCGATTCCAGACCTTGGGGGACCTGCGGAAGCAGTGGACTGAGTCTGGAGTAGAAACATCCAGAGCCACCGTGCACAGGCGTGTGAAGGAAATGGGCTACAGGTGCCGCATTCCCCAGGTCAAGCCACTTTTGACCCAGAAACAGCGGCAGAAGCGCCTGACCTGGGCTACAGAGAAGCAGCACTGGACTGTTGCTCAGTGGTCCAAAGTACTTTTTTCGGATGAAAGCAAATTTTGCATGTCATTCGGAAATCAAGGTGTCAGAGTCTGGAGGAAGACTGGGGAGAAGGAAATGCCAAAATGCCTGAAGTCCAGTGTCAAGTACCTACAGTCAGTGATGGTCTGGGGTGCCATGTCAGCTGCTGGTGTTGGTCCACTGTGTTTTATCAAGGGCAGGGTCAATGCAGCTAGCTATCAGGAGATTTTGGAGCACTTCATACTTCCATCTGCTGAAAAGCTTTATGGAGATGATTTCATTTTTCAGCACGACCTGGCACCTGCTCACAGTGCCAAAACCACTGGTAAATGGTTTACTGACCATGGTATTACTGTGCTCAATTGGCCTGCCAACTCTCCTGACCTAAACCCCATAGAGAATCTGTGGGATATTGTGAAGAGAAAGTTGAGAGACGCAAGAGCCAACACTCTGGATGAGCTTAAGGCCGCTATCGAAGCATCCTGGGCCTCCATAACACCTCAGTAGTGCCACAGGCTGATTGCCTCCATGCCACGCCGCATTGAAGCAGTCATTTCTGCAAAAGGATTCCCGACCAAGTATTGAGTGCATAACTGAACATAATTATTTGAAGGTTGACTTTTTTTGTATTAAAAACACTTTTCTTTTATTGGTCGGATGAAATATGCCAATTTATTGAGATAGGAATTTTGGTTGTATGCCAAAATCATCAGTATTAAAACAATAAAAGACCTGAAATATTTCAGTTGGTGTGCAATGAATCTAAAATATATGAAAGTTTAATTTTTATCATTACATTATGGAAAATAATGAACTTTATCACAATATGCTAATTTTTTGAGAAGGACCTGTATAATAAATACCTGTTGTTGAACTCACTATTGGAACTTCTGCCTTTTTCTTGTCACCAGACGTAACATTCAGCTGCTGCTTTTGAAATAAACCTCATTCAGTTACTGTGAACTATATTGATGTCTTATTCAATCTATTATATTTTAAAATATATGACAGACATTGTACATTAGATTATTTCATATTTACCAATATATGATAATTATATATAATATATTATGTAATATAAATCAATATATTTAAGACATATGTTCCCATATGAATCTGATTATATTAACTTGTACATTGAGGTATATTATCACATATAATTTTATAAGTCTCCTGAACTCCAAACTGAATGTCAGAATGGGAAAGAAAGGTGATTTAAGCAATTTTGAGCGTGGCATGGTTGTTGGTGCCAGACGGGCCGGTCTGAGTATTTCACAATCTGCTCAGTAACTGGGATTTTCACACACAACCATTTCTATGGTTTACAAAGAATGGTGTGAAAAGGGAAAAACATCCAGTATGGGGCAGTCCTGTGGCCGAAAATGCCTTGTTGATGCTAGAGGTCAGAGAAGAATGGGCCGACTGATTCAAGATGATAGAAGAGCAACTTTGACTGAAATAACCACTCGTTACAACCGAGGTATGCAGCAAAGCATTTGTGAAGCCACAACACGCACAACCTTGAGGCGGATGGGCTACAACAGCAGAAGACCCCACCGGGTACCACTCATCTCCACTACAAATAGGAAAAAGAGGCTACAATTTGCACGAGCTCACCAAAATTGGACAGTTGAAGACTGGAAAAATGTTTCCTGGTCTGATAAGTCTTGATTTCTGTTGAGACATTCAGATGGTAGAGTCAGAATTTGGCGTAAACAGAATGAGAACATGGATCCATCATGCCTTGTTTCCACTGTGCAGGCTGGTGGTGGTGGTGTTATGGTGTGGGGGATGTTTTCTTGGCACACTTTAGGCCCCTTAGTGCCAATTGGGCATCGTTTAAATGCCACGGCCTACCTGGGCATTATTTCTGACCATGTCCATCCCTTTATGACCACCATGTACCCATCCTCTGATGGCTACTTCCAGCAGGATAATGCACCATGCTCGAATAATTGGTTTCTTGAACATGACAATGAGTTCACTGTACTAAAATGGCCCCCACAGTCACCAGATCTCAACCCAATAGAGCATCTTTGGGATGTGGTGGAACGGGAGCTTCGTGCCCTGGATGTGCATCCCACAAATCTCCATCAACTGCAAGATGCTATCCTATCAATATGGACCAACATTTCTAAATGTTGAATGCTTTCAGCACCTTGTTGAATCAATGCCACGTAGAATTAAGGCAGTTCTGAAGGCGAAAGGGGGTCAAACACAGTATTAGTATGGTGTTCCTAATAATCCTTTAGGTGAGTGTAGTATAATAATATGTATTTATTCAATATATGAAAACGGCAATAATTGCAGTATTGTCCCATTTATTGCAATATATAACTTACATATATAATATATTATTATATATCATATGATATATATCTATGTAAATCTTACAATATATGGAGACACATGAAATATATTGTCACGTAATATATTGAGAAATATATTTTTGTTGCGTAAGTGGTACCCTTCGAACTGAACATGTTCGCTCCCTTTGGATTGGAATCTCACTTGAGATGGCAGAATACCCTCTGAAGTCCACTTCGCAGTCCACTTATGGTCGAATGGAACACACCCCTAGACTCGCGTAGCCAGACCTTCAGACTGATGGCAGAAGGTCTGGACTCCATTGCAGCTTTCATTGGTCAAGGACCGCCCAAGAGGACGTTTGACTGACATGTAACGCAACCAATCACATTGGCGTCACAGCATTTGTTTTCAGTCGGACCGTTTCACGAGTTCACACTTACATATAATTTATGGAGAGAAGTTTAACTGCGTATTTGGCGTGCTGTCCGGGGGAGGGCTTCGAGCTCGGAATTTGGCCCGAACCCAGAGTACCCCCCCGTATATGAAAGTGGCTGATAAAATAAAAGTGTGGAGAAGGGGTGGTGGAGGGATGCTAGAAACTGTCAATGAATGGAGGTAAGACTGCTGCGTGTATATATATACCTCTTACTGTTGATTAGCTGAGTGCTCTCCACCTGTGTCAATTATCTGACGTGCTCCTCCCGAACTATGTTTATAAAACATTATTTCACGAGTTCACACTTACATATAATTTATGGAGAGAAGTTTAACTGCGTATTTGGCGTGCTGTCCGGGGGAGGGCTTCGAGCTCGGAATTTGGCCCGAACCCAGAGTACCCCCCAAAAATGTTAAAGCATAGGACAGCCGCCTGGCTAAATACCCCCCAAAAACAGAGCTTTGGCGGGCTGGCATTTGAGAAAGGCCTGGTTGTTTGACCGGTAGGCCCCTGAGGGTGGTTGTGGCGCATCGTGCCGGGGGATTGCCTGCAAGAGAAAACGGGAAAAAAAAGAAATATGGGAGAGGCAACAATATTAAAAACATTATTAAACACTTCCTTACTGCGTGGAAACTTCTTACTCTGCGTGGAAACATCAACTCTTTGTACTGCGTGGAAACTTTCCGCTCTTTCGTACTGCGTGGAAACTTTCCGCTCTTTCGTACTGTGTGGAAACTTTCCACTCTTTCATACTGCGAGGAACTTCCTCTCTTTCGTGCTGCGTGGAAACTTTCCACTCTTTCATGCTGCGTGGAAACTTTCCACTCTTTCATACTGCGAGGAACTTCCTCTCTTTCATACTGCGAGGAACTTCCTCTCTTTCATACTGCGTGGAAACTTTCCACTCTTTCATACTGCGAGGAACTTCCTCTCTTTCATACTGCGAGGAACTTCCTCTCTTTCATACTGCGAGGAACTTCCTCTCTTTCATACTGCGAGGAACTTCCTCTCTTTCATACTGCGAGGAACTTCCTCTCTTTCATACTGCGTGGAAACTTTCCACTCTTTCATACTGCGAGGAACTTCCTCTCTTTCATACTGCGAGGAACTTCCTCTCTTTCATACTGCGAGGAACTTCCTCTCTTTCATACTGCGAGGAACTTCCTCTCTTTCATACTGCGTGGAAACTTTCCACTCTTTCATACTGCGAGGAACTTCCTCTCTTTCATACTGCGAGGAACTTCCTCTCTTTCATACTGCGTGGAAACTTTCCACTCTTTCATACTGCGAGGAACTTCCTCTCTTTCATACTGCGAGGAACTTCCTCTCTTTCATACTGCGTGGAAACTTTCCACTCTTTCATACTGCGAGGAACTTCCTCTCTTTCATACTGCGAGGAACTTCCTCTCTTTCATACTGCGTGGAAACTTTCCACTCTTTCGTACTGCGAGGAACTTCCTCTCTTTCATACTGCGTGGAAACTTTCCACTCTTTCGTGCTGCGAGGAACTTCCTCTCTTTCATACTGCGTGGAAACTTTCCACTCTTTCGTACTGCGAGGAACTTCCTCTCTTTCATACTGCGTGGAAACTTTCCACTCTTTCGTACTGCGAGGAACTTCCTCTCTTTCATGCTGCGTGGAAACTTTCCACTCTTTCGTACTGCGAGGAACTTCCTCTCTTTCATACTGCGTGGAAACTTTCCACTCTTTCGTACTGCGAGGAACTTCCTCTCTTTCATACTGCGTGGAAACTTTCCACTCTTTCATACTGCGAGGAACTTCCTCTCTTTCATACTGCGTGGAAACTTTCCACTCTTTCGTACTGCGAGGAACTTCCTCTCTTTCATACTGCGTGGAAACTTTCCACTCTTTCGTACTGCGAGGAACTTCCTCTCTTTCATACTGCGTGGAAACTTTCCACTCTTTCGTACTGCGTGGAAACTTTCCACTCTTTCATCCTGCGAGGAACTTCCTCTCTTACATACTGCGTGGAACTTCCACTCTTACGGATGGCGTGGAAATGTTCCACTCTTTCAAGCTGTGAGGAACTTCCCCCTGTGCTGCGTCCATGGAAACTTTCCATTTCTTACTGGAGCCTGAGAACATAAGGAAGAAAATGTGAGTGTTTGATCGGGATTTTCTCACTGTGTACTAGTCAATAAGGGTTTGGTGAGCTTTTTTTTTTGATGTGGAACCGATTGGTCCTGATATAGCTTTGGAAAGCGTCGGAAGACCATCTCCCGAGAGCTTGGATCTGCTGTTGGGAGAGGCCTTTTTGGGCTGCTGAGGTTGCTGCCCCAATGCGGAAGGAGTGACTTGAAAAGTTCTTTGCTGGGACCCCTGATAGTTGGAGAACGGATTTGAGGTGTTTCTGGAACCAAAAGCGAGTCGCGGGTTTGTTGGATTCGTCTAGAAAAAGGGGTTCCAGGGAAGATTTAGCCTGAGATTTCCTCCATTGAAGATAAGCCAGTACTGACTGGTATGGCTGGATTGGAGATGGGAGATTGAAGATATAGATAAAATGACCTTTTTTTTTTTTTTTTTTTTTTTTTTTTTTTTTTTTTTTTTTTTTTTTTTTTTTTTGGTCGGTCTTACTTTGCTTAATCAGATATGAGATTGTTTCCTCGTCTAGAACTGATAAGTCTGCAATGGTGGGGTGGATTTTTGGATCGAATTTGGAAGTGGTGGTGAGTTCCGAGCATCTAAGAAAACCAAAAAAGGCTAGGATGAACATGGCATCGAGTGTTCGTGCGGTATTAGGGGGCTGGTAGCCTGAGCGGAGAGCGTGGATACATTTGGTGAGGATGTCCAGAGTTATAGGTTGTCTGGTGTCGGTACGGGTGGGCTGGGTTTTTTGAATACCTTTGATCAGAAGGGATGTTTGTGAATTACTTATCTCCTGAGAAGGAGCACCGTAGATCAGTTTGTGGAAGAAATGAATGCCGCTTAGGTAGCCTTTGATGGACCCTACGTGAAGACTCTTAATGGTATTGAGGTAGGAAATAAACGAGGTGACGGAAAGGAGAGAAAAATCGGGGAACTGCATATTATAGGAGATGTGGAATGCTCTAAAGTTTCTCCAAGCGGTCAGGTAGGATTGAAGTGTCCTTGGAGAAACTGCTTGGAGGATGGTGTCGCGAGATACGTCAAGGAGATGTTTTAAAGGGTGGTTTACGGGAATATCAGTTCCGAATAGGGAGGTACTGGAGTTGGGAATTGGTCCGCCTCTGGAGCCAACGTCCTGAATTTCTGAAACAGAAAGCGAGACAGGGAATCAGCGATTTGGTTTTCTGCTCCAGGGACGTGTTTAGCTTTTAAGATAAATTGGTCGCAAGCCGAAATCCAGATAAGACGCCTTAGAAGCGGCATCATAGCGGGTGCATGAGAACGACCTTTGTTTATGCACTGTACCGTTGCGTCGTTGTCACAATGCACTAAAATACTGCTAGTGGCCCATTCTTTCCCCCATAGAAATGCTGCTACTACTAGGGGGTAAAGTTCAAAGAGCGCTGAAGACTGAGTTATGTCTTGGAGCTGCGGTGGCCATGGAGAAGCGAACCAACGACCCTGGTAAAATCCCCCAAAACCGATTGAGGGGGCGGCGTCTGTGAACAACTGGATATCGATGGGAGACGAAACGAGGTTACTGTAAAAGAAGGATAGACCGTTCCATTGGTTCAGGAATGTTATCCATAGCCTGAGCTCGTTGCGACATGCTTGGTTTATGGATATTAGGTCTTCTAGTGAGTGGACGGAGGACGCAATCGAGAGGAGATGCGATATGAATGGGCGGCCCTGTGGAATGATGCGTATTGCGTAGTTTAGATGGCCGAGTAGGGATAGAAGTTCGCGTTTTGAACAATTGTGTTTCTCGAGGAGAGTAGATGTGACGGTAATTATTCTGTCGATTTTTTCTTTGGGTAGAGATGCTTGGAAATGGATTGAATCTAAATTGATTCCGAGAAACTCGATGGAAGTGGCGGGCCCCATAGTTTTTTCCTGTGCTATGGGAATTCCAAGCTCGGAAAAAACTTTTTGGACTGTGAGGATATGCGCGGCCGGGATGGCATCGGGAGGCGAGATTATTAAAAAATCGTCTAGTAGGTGAATGAGGTGAGGAATGGCGTAGTTGTTTGACAAAATCCAGCAAACAGCTTCTGACAGCATGTCGAATATTTTTGGACTGCT
Source organism: Romanogobio albipinnatus (assembly GCA_023566225.1). Classification (NCBI taxonomy): domain Eukaryota; kingdom Metazoa; phylum Chordata; class Actinopteri; order Cypriniformes; family Gobionidae; genus Romanogobio; species Romanogobio albipinnatus. The sequence continues at coordinate 38,208,504 of CM042259.1, read as the reverse complement.
CTTGCATCCGAAAGTTAAGCGTACTGCGAAATAGTATTTTTTGAGCCAGCGAACCCCGAATAGGTGCCACGCATCAGGATGGATGGGCATTACTTTGAAGGCTGAAGTTATGTCTATTTTTGCTAGCCACGCACCCCTTCCCGCAATTTTAATCATGTCTATTGCCTGGTCTATGTCGTGATATTTGAGTGAGAATTCGTCGAGTGGGATCAAGCTGTTTATGCTTGGGAACGGGGAATTGTGCGGGGATGATAGATCTATTATTAAACGTTTTTTGCCCGAGAATTTTCTTGTAGCTACTCCAACGGGGCTGATGCGAAAAATACTAAACGGGGGATTATCGAACGGGCCGATCATGAAGCCTGACTCAACTTCTTTTTTGATAAGGTTTCCTACAACTTCAGGTTCAATGAGGGCAGATTGGAGATTATTACATATTGTAATTTGGGAAAGCGGGCATTCCACGCCGGGGTTAAAGCCGTTCTTTAAACCTGACAACAGATAATTAGTAAACTCGGCGTCCGGGTGACGAGCTAGTTCGAATTCCATGCGCGAAATATTTACGGGAGTCGATAAGTAGTTTCTGGATTTTTTATTTACAGCTTTATGCACTGGGCATACAATGCGTGCATGAGCGCCACCACAGAATTTACACACATGCATGTAACGGCAGTGCTGTCTGGCACATTTCCCATTGTTAAAATGGTTGCAGAGCTGCCTGTTTCCCTCGAATGCGGAGGTGGTTGCTGCACGAGGCACGTAACTGGTGGATCTGTCTGCTTTTGTTTCCGGGCAGGGTAGAGAGGAGGGTCTGACCTGCGGGCATGATGTAGTGGCGTGCGCCACTGACCTGCAGACTGCGCAGGAGATGTTTCTACATCCTAAAAACACCCTGCTGTGAAGATCCTGATCTAGTGCGCCCCAGTAAGTGCATTGGTTCCATTGCGCTATTCGCACGGCACTTTTGGCTGAGAAAAGTTTGTGGTATGTATAAAAGTGCCCTCCCCCATAGGACAGCGCAAGCTCAGCCATGATGGCCAGGTAGTCATTTAGTTCGCGCCGTCTGTGGGGAAAAGCTGAACAAATTATTTCAGTGAAGCGAGCAAAAGCCATTGAAAATTCAGGAAAAGAAAGCACGCGGGATGATTGTGTGTTTGTGGATTTAAGTGTGACGGAGAACTCCCCGCAGTCTATTTGGCGGACTGGTTCAGCTGCGGGGAGCATAGAGAGGAGAGATGAAAGGTCTATGTCTGCACCTGCTAGGATCTGTGCGCGGATGTTTTGCGACACTGGAGGTGGTTCCATGGCGAGGGCGTTGGACGGCACGGGCATCTGGGTTGCTGAAAACAGAGAATATTGAGTTTTAGGTTGCAACAGAGAGCCGGGAATGTTGTAAGCCGGGGCTGTGAATGGAGGCTGCGGCCTCGCGCTTGTATTGCCCTCTGTGGCGTGGCATGAAAAGGGAGCTGTAGGACAGAAAGGAAAAGGTTGAAATGAGGTGTGGGCTTGAACTGCGAGCGGCGGTAGGCTCGCGGTTGTTTGCCCTGCTGGAGCTGCAGACCACTGGACCTGGGCGGGGTTATAACCTGCTGGAAAAAATGGTTGAGCTGATTGGGCCTGTTGTGCTAGCGGAGGTAGCATTGCGCTAGCGTCTGCAACGGGAGCCATCGGTCCCTGAAAGGAATAAGGGTTAGAAACAAGAGGAGCATAGAACTGGGAAACAGTGGGGAGGCCGCTGGGCCCAGCTGTATTCGGCGCTGCAGTGGCAGAAGTCGTGGAGAAAAGCCGATCTGCATCTGGCGGTGGGAGAGGACTAGCCCCTGCGGAATCTGGAGCGCGGCCCAGGCTCGCTGAAGGCCTGTTGATGCGGCTCGATTGGCGACGCCGGCCGGATCTTGTGCAGGGAGATATTGGTGTTACCGGGAGAGGCGAACTTTGAGCCATGCTGGGTTGGCTTCGCCTACGGGCCGTCCTAGGAGCTGGTGACGAGCTTGGAGAGAGGTTAGTGGGATGCAGAGTTACATAGAGCTCATACAGCTCCGCTTTATTTAGTTTGCGTGAAGCCTGTATGTCTGCATTCCCCAGAGCTTGCCTCAAGCCAGCTACCGTCCATTTCCCGATAGGAGGAATTGTCGGGACGGTCGAGCGGTAGGAAGAGGCTGGGGAGGAAGCTGTAGATCTTGCCGGAGGTGGTGAAGGCTGACCTCGGCGTCGGGGCGAGTGCAGGCTCGTTCGAGCAGGCGTGCGACCGCGCCCGGAAGCCTGGGGCTCGAGTTGGATGACCGGCGTCGGGTTGATGGTATTGGTGCCGGCGGAATGTGGCGGCGGATCCCTGGGGATGTCGCTTTCATCGTTGGAACGAGGGCTTTGACGCTGTGACATTTTGCTAGAAACTGTCAATGAATGGAGGTAAGACTGCTGCGTGTATATATATACCTCTTACTGTTGATTAGCTGAGTGCTCTCCACCTGTGTCAATTATCTGACGTGCTCCTCCCGAACTATGTTTATAAAACATTATTAAAAAACACGACATCTTGCAAACATAGAATTCAACCAATCAGATGATGACTTCGAAACTCCTGAAGTGTTTCCAGTTAAGTGTGCCATATGCATTGGACGTTTAGCCAACGGTCTGTGGGCGTGACGTCTGAGGCTGAGAAATAAAAAGACATCAGCTTGGTTTTGATTATCATCTATATCGCGATCACTCTCGCGGATAGCATAGTTCTTCTTTCAGTGTAGTATTTCCATGTGTTTTAAAGCTATATTAGTTTAAACTGGATCGTTTTCTGAGCACACTTATCTGAAGCACAAGCACACGTCAAGTCTCGTGAGTAACTTTTCTTTCACATTTCAATTCAGTTCAAACTGTCAAATACACACAAGGGTCTTGTTCACCGTTGTCGCTTGCGGCGCCATGGGTGGAAACGAGCAGATTAAGGGGCGGTGATATCATAATAATATGCCCTACGTCAGAAGAGGAGAGAAATCTGAGCGGCTCATTTTTTCACATGCTTGCAGAGAAAGGCTTAACAAAACAAAGTTACTGGGTTGCCCTCTTTCATGTTTTCTGGGTTGGAAGATGCACCAGAGACCCGATTATAGCCCTCGCACATCGAAAATATAAATGTAAATGAACAGTAATTATTTCATACATTAGTGCATACAAACCATAAAGTTATTTGGGAAGATCACCTCAGGAAGTTTTCTCTCAGGACCAAAGACAAAATGACCAATCCAGTTTATTCCAGTTTGGCAAACCATCTTTGAAATGCCTCTCTGGCGTCTCTTTGAATGAGGGAACATCAAATTCTCCAAAACTGTTCGCCAAGCTTATGATTAAACTTCATATTTGAAATCACCAATGAAATCTGACAACAACTGTCTCATAAATTTTGTTTCTAAATGCTCGAATCATGACACAAAACAGCATTTTTCAGCCTCAACAAAGCTAATGCGCATGCCCAATCCTAGAGGCGCGTCTCAAAACACTGCCTGTTTCTATAGCAACCGGAGCTTCTAACTGCAGCTGCAGTGATGCGATGACTTTACTAATCAACAATTCACCCTTCGCCGCAAGTTTGAATGACAGGCGATCTGACTAATCACATTGCCGAATCTGCCATTTTGTCTGACAAAGCAGTCAGGAGAGTTAGTAGGACTTGAACTTGGAAAAACGGTGTGTACTGATCAGAGTTTCCGCTAGAAAAAAATGGTGCCGGTCAAAGTGACCGGCAGAGGTTTCGTTTTCCGGACATTTTGATGATATGCCGGTCAAATATCGCCTCTTAATTATTCAAGTTGAGGAAAACTGAAAGCAGTTTATGTAACTTAAAAAAATGACATAATCAGGCCGTATATGCAACATGTTTATTAGCCTAACTTTCAAATAGACGGGAAAAAAAACATGAACGTCCGATTGGCGTCAATCAACCAATTTTTTTTTACTATGGTTTCACATTTCATAGTTTAACAAACCAACCCTCCTTCCCCACATAAAATATCCGAATATAGCATTGTTTTTACTCAAGCAAATTTAATTATAAACTCAGTATGTCTCATTTAGTTGGTAACATTTAAATTGGCCGCCGTGTGAAATGACTCCTTGTCAAATGAACTTGAACAAACAAATGACTAGGCCTATAACATTGTCTCGCGTCATTTTTGGCTACTTTTTACGCTTTTTTGCAGTGCTGAATTGTGCAGCTGCCGGCTTAAAATCAAAAGTTCCCAGTGTCTCTCCACAACTTGCAATGCGCATAAGCCGCGTAACCTTGTTCTCCATTGCGTCGTCCTGCCTTTTCGCAGCGCGAACAGAACATTTTTTCGTTACCATCAACTACCTCACATCTTAGCCATGGGAACTTGTCACTCCATTCCGACCGATACGCCCTACACTTCGGCTTTTTCTCCGGTGGTGGCGGAGCTGTCTGGCTCTGGACATCTGAGGCTTCAGGCGTTCCTGATTCAGTATCCTCCTTCGCGTCTGGCCTTTGAAAAAAACTTTTAAGGCTAGTCTGCCTGGGCCTGGCCATATTTGAAACGTCTCTCTATAGTTCGTGGTTTAGGTCTATATTATAGCCGTTAGGCGTGCGCTTTATTTGAAATGCAACATGCAATGTTGTTTAAAAACTTTCAAACGGTCGATTCAGATTGTGTTAGGGGGGCGGGGCCGTTACTAGGCAGTTTTAATCTGACAATTTGTCAGATTTTAATCTGAAATTTTGATCTGACAATTTGACCGAAAAGATTTAATTTTTTCGGACATTTCATTTTTTTCCCGGCCAATGTCCGGTAATTACCGGACAACGGAAACCCTGGTACTGATGTCTTTCCGCGGTTGAAACAACATTTCTTTTAGTGTTCATTCATGCTTATTTCGTGCTTATCAATGAACTAGAAGGAAGAGATAATCGGTTCATGAGCAGCTTTAACTGAGGCGCTACAGCGATCACGACACATTAAAGAGCCACAAAACGGTATTTATTGTTTAAATAAAATAAAAAATTACAATTTCGAAGTTGAGACTTTGTTTCATATCAAAAGTAACCTGCTAGGTCCTGTCTGTTGGTGTGTTGTCAGTGTCCTCTTTGCTCCTCGATGCATTTTTCCCTATGTGAGAACATTTGTGTGGTGTGAGAGCACCATGGCTTGTCGGACATAGCAACAGTAACTAAAGGGGGCGGGTCTTTGCGAATGGTCAATTGGCTCTTTCATTTAGAAGAAGGGGCTTATTCGCCATATTGGGCGTTGCACTTTCTCCCATTCATAAGTAATCGGAATGCACAATCTTCATATAAAGTCTTTGCTATAACCCAGCAGGCTGGGTAGTTTATGAGGGGGTGCATCATTTCTACTATCAGTGAAATTGAACCCAGCAGTGGCAGTGGGTTACACACAAAACTACCCAACACTTTTTGAAAATGACCCAATTTGGGTCAGTAAGATTTTTTTCCTTTTATTCAGCAAGGATCCATTAAATTGATCAAAAGTGACAATAAAGACACATATATTGTTACAAATTTCTTTTTCAAATAAATGCCATTATTTTGAACGTTCTAGTCATCAAAGAATCCTAAAATAATGTAGCACTTTTGTATCATTTTGACAAAAATATTAAGCAGCACTAACCTAGAAATCTAGACGCACCCTAGCAGCAGCAAATCTAATTTGCAGCCAGGGTCGTCTAGCAACTCTCCGTCGGCTTGCGAGCTGGAAAAACCAAACTCTGGTCAGGCCAATCACATCTTGTATAGAGTCAGTGGGCGGGCTTAACATAATAATGGCAGAGTTGACGCTGTTCCGCGTGCTACTTGTAAACAAAGAAGCTGGCGAACAGCGGTCTTTGAAACGGCTTTGGACGCGACTCTGGAAAACTTAAGCTTTTCTTTGAGAAAAGAACAAAGAACGGCACTGAAGTCATTCTTAAGAAAGGAAGATGTGTTCGGAGGTTTGCCGACCGGATACGGCGAAAGTTTAATCCATCAACTAGCTCCGCTTCACCTTCTTCGTTGCTCTGGTTGGTTGTAGCACTATCCTTTTGTGTGCAGAGGGAATTTGAAAGACAGCCGTTAATCCCGCCCCTCGGATTGAGCCCTGCTAATGGTGTGTTCCCAGACCCAACATCTTGATGTGGGTCTGGCTTGTCAGGCTAAAGAAGCACAGCTGTTTTCAACATTGATAATAATAATACATGTTTCTTGAGCAGCAGCATATTAGAATGATGAAGGATCATGTGACACTGAAGACTATAAGGAATACATTACATTTTAAAATATAGAAAGCAGCTATTTTAAATTGTAAAAATATTTCACTATATTACTGCTTGTCCTGTTTTTTTCTTTTCTTTTCTTCTTCTTTCAAATAAATGCAGCCTTGGATAAGAGACTTCTTTCAAAACCTTAAAAAATTACTGAGCCCAACATTTCGAACAGTGCTGTTGCAAACAGTGAAATTCGAGGTATTGTCCACCTACAGCACAAATGTTGCAAGAATTTTGTACTATTTGAGCCCAAAGTTTAATGCTTCATGTTAAAGATTTGTTCAAAGCCCAACACCGTCATATAACATGTGATGATGTAGCACATGAAACTAAGTCTGTTTTTTCACTGGAGTGTGAGAAGAAAACACATCTTGTTTTTTTCCCTCTTTTGCTCCCTTGAATGCAAATGGGGCCAGATTGAACCCTGGGGCTTTAGTGTCCCCTGCTGCAGACAGAGAGGAGGGAGGGGAGCATCTCTTTAAAGAAACTAAAAATTCAACATTTTTTGCTGAATGAAAAGTTGGCGAAAGTAAGATAACCCAAATGTCAGTATGTATTCCAAGAGTTAGAGTGCGACCAGGGGAGTCCTGTCAGTCAAAAAAGGAAGGAGGAAGTGATGCGGGGCAAGAGATGGTGAGATGAAGCGAAAGATGCCATCTTTCCCTGGAGCGAGTGAGACGGAGACACAGATGTCAGTGAACACAAAGTCCCAGGAGACTCTGTGGGGCAGAAGCGGCACTTTCCAACATCTCACACACTGTTCACACACACACACACACGGTGGAAAGAAGTTTTTTACTCCTTTAATTGGGTCCATGTTTAGTGACATAATGCACATAAATGCTTGAACACCCTGTGCAGATGCTCCGAGACTGAAGGAACGCAAGCAACCAGATGGGACTTTACAACGGGCCTGTTTGAACAGGAAACATCTCCCCTACTTCTAGCCAATCTGCACCCATTATGTAGCACAAAATGTCTTACATCTGCACTGAAACAAGTCATTAAATGTGAAAGAAGTTTGAAAGATGTCACTGGTCTTCTATAAAAATGATGAGTTCGGCCACCTCAATTTGACTGTGATGTCCATCAAAATGTACTGTCCTTCAGAAACAGGCATTATAAGCAGTTCTGTAAGCCTCCCCGGTACATCACAAAGATTTCATAGGAGTGGCATGTTTTGACACATGAATATACCGGTATGGCTCAAAGTCAGCATTCAGAATGTGACTGACGTTTGCAATTTTAAGCTGTGAATAGATTTGTTTGTCTTTCCCCAGTTGTAGGCTATTGTGCACAAAATGTTTGCAGTAGAACCTTGCTATATAGTTTTCCTATGAATTGCACCTTCTACTTGGGTATGTCGTCACACAAGGTCGACTTGTGTTTAATGAACTGTATTTTTTTCTTATAGGCAATAATGGTGGAAATGTTACTATAGTCTTTAAGGTGAAACATTCACTGATGTAAAATCCCCAGTCTCCCCTAATGAAAAGAAAACTGCGTGTAAAGGTTGAATACAAATGGAATATTCTCGTCTCAATTCACCTGCGCAGAAGTCACGTCACACAGTTATTAATATTTTTGACGGCCTTTTATTATTCAATGGCTTCAGTTTGACGTAACTTTCATCCTGTGAGAGCGAGAGAGGGAGAGCGAGCGAGAGAGATTCACTTGCTGAAAATTTGTGGTAGCGCGCGCTCAATGGGGTCACGAGGGACCGACCAAACTCTGCGCGAGCGACCTGTGCGATGCTCTCGTGCTCTATAAAGTCATTCACTGTGCTTTCACCGGTGAGATTCCCAACCCGCCCAACGACACGTTCAGATAGTCAGGCTTTTGCTGCTACATCTGACTGAACTGCAAAACTTCACGAGTTTGTGGGTGTCAAAATGAGCTCCTCGCTTCCAAAAAGCGATTCCACCACGTCCCTGATCAAAACGAACCGGAGAGTCCGCGCGGACCCCGCGAGTCAACGCAACGGTCACCGGCACACGGGAGGCGTCGGCGAGGACTCGTGCTGGACCGAAGAGTGCGATGCCACCGCCCGCAGACCCCTGTGCCAACCGAAACACGGACGAAAAGGGGACAAGATCCAGAATCTCCGCGGACAGGATGGATGTCATCAGGAGGATAGACTGGAACACCGCAAACCGTCACGGCACCACCACACCATTGACCCTCCGGTCCAACTCCACGGGAATTCCCGCACCAGCCGGACGCCCTCGCCGACTCCATCCCAATCCAAACGCTCGGAAGAAGCCGCGCTGTTCTTTGAAACCAAGGACAAGCCCCGGACGGGCTCGAATCAAAGCCTCACCTCCAGTCCACCTCCAGCGCTTCAGCCCAGCAGCAAGCGCGTCCCCGGGAAAGCGAGCGCGTACAGCGGCGCGCTTGATGCAGACCTCCATCCCATTGTTAAATCAGTCTTTGGACAGGTAGGGTGACTACTGTATACCACTAACTATAAATAAGTCATGTAGCTGATTCCTAAAGTGACTTACAGCACATGTGTATGGATGATACAGAACCTAGAAACATTCACTAATTAAATCCAACTGTTTACAACTGAGCAAGTTTCAATTAAAAAGTGAATAATTCACAATGAGTAACAAGGTTTTTAATTGTTCTATATTATGTGCTTCATCTCATGTGTTCCATAGCCGGCATATAGTGATTTGGTTAAAATGTATGGAAAAGTTGCATTTTTATCAGTTCATGATACATAGCCCTATAACATAGCCCTGTGGTGAGACAAAAATATATATTAATATGAGGTGATAAAAACTATATGTATAAAAAAACTATTAATAATCATTTTAAATTAGTTTAGCTATTTTTAGTGTGTCACACCACAGAAAGGTAACAATTAACTGTGAATCAATACAATAAATGGATAAACAAATTCAACAACAACAGTGTAAATCAAACTGGCAAACCATAATTATTATTTATGCCTTGGTGCATGCTGGGAAGAACATAAAATCATTGAATGTTGGATTCACTCAATAATCTCTACATTAGGAATTGCTCAAACAGAATGATTATAGCATTCATAAAAAAGGTGTAGATTTTGATTCCAAACATGTTTATATTAAGTTCATCCAAATTAGGTAACAAGACAATATTTTAATTAAAATTGAAATGTTTAAAATAGACTCAACAGGTGGTCAATGGAGAATTAAATGGAAATCCACTTGTATGCATTCCAGCTTTAGAGTTTTTGTCTCAGACATTTAGGCAAAAAACAAAAATCTAATACGTTTGAAGTCACTTTAGATAAAAGTGTCAGCTATATTTTTTTATTTTTTGTCAGCAACTGTCTCCCTTATAACCTAATGCTGCCCAGCTGAATTATGGGTTATGAAACTTCATTATTCATCACAGTGCCTCATAGAAGATGTTTTGAATGTGTAACTGGAGTGCACGCATCTTTGGGGATATGATCTCTCTATGATCAGATAATGATTAAAGTGAATTATGCATGAGGATTTGAAGATTAAAGTGAAACAGAAGTCTCAGAGATGTCAGTTTGAATTCGGAGTTCAAATGGTGGTCAGAGTGGTTTATTTGACCCTGTACTTCACACTTAAAGCCACAGCAATGTTAAACGACTGATGGATAAATGATATGCATAGTGAAACGAGCTGTTGTAGAAATTGTAACCGCATGATTGAAGGTGACATACATGATGTAACCTGAGCATCATTTTTGAATCATATGATATTATTTGAGGCTCTTCAGATTGTCCATACACTCTCATGCAATGCACTGGTAATGTTCCGCCAGGACATGATCCGTGAAGTTTATGGACATTTCCTTTAACCGTAAAACACAACACAATCAAATGCGTGATTCAAAATATGAGTAAAATCCCTGTGAAAAATCAATGCACACATTTTCTTTAAATTAACGCAGTACATTGGCCCTATTTTTAAGGACTTTTTTTTAGTGTGTGTTACAGCGGGATCTCTATCAGCAATGACATGTTCATCATTCTCATCCTCGCTGTATTTTCATATCACGTTCTCCTGCTGCTTTATCTCTCTGAAGGACAATAACCAACCATCCTTATAATGTGCCGCAGAAATAACACTGCTCCAAATTCAGGTTAAAGCTTCAGTAGGTCACAGACACAGAAGGGCACGCATTTGTCTAGCTATCGAAATGAGGACATACCAGGGCCCGTTTGCATGGAAGCCCTTAAGTTAAGAAAACCCTTAGTTATAAGGTTAAGGGTACCCTTTGTGAAACATGGGTTGCACGGGGGGGAAAAGGGTCTACTTAAGGATATTTAAGGCTGTCATTAATTACTTTCCCTTAAAGGGTTAGTTCACCCAAAAATTTTAATTCTGTCATTAATTGTCTTTGGGCAATCGTGGCCTAATGGTTAGAGAGTCGGACTTGTAACCGGAAGGTTGCAGGCTCGAGTCTCAGGTCCGGCAGGAATTGTCAGTGGGGGCAGTGAATAACCAGCACCCTCCTCCACCCTCAATACCACAACTGAGGTGAGACCCTTGAGAAAGGCACCGAACCCCCAACTGCTCCCCAGGCGCCGCAGCAATATGGCTGCCCACTGCTCCGGGTGTGTGTTCACGGTGTGTGTGTTCGCTACTGTGTGTGTGCACTTGGATGGGTTAAATGCAGAGCACAAATTCCAAGTATGGGTCACCATACTTGGCCACATATCACTTCACTTAACAATTACTCACCCTCATGTCGTTCCAAACCCGTAAGACCTTCGTTCATCCTCGGAACACAAATTAAGATATTTTTGATGAAATCCGAGAGGTTTCTGACCCCTCCATAGACAGCAATTGACCGTTCGCAAAGACCCACCCCCTTTAGTTACTGTTGCTATGTCCGACAAGCCATGGCGTTCTCACACCACACGTTCTCACGTAGAGAAAATGAATCGAGGAGCAAAGAGGACACTGGCAACACACCGACAGACAGGACAGAGCAATTTACTTTTGATATGAAACAAAGTCTCAACTTTGAAATTGTCATTTTTTTAAAAGAAATTTAAACAATAAATACCATTTTGTGGCTCTTTAATTTGTCGTGATCGCTGTAGCGCCTCAGTTAAAGCTGCTCGTGAACCGATTATCTCTTCCTTCTAGTTCATTGATAAGCATGAAATAAACATGAATGAACACTAAAAGAAATGTTGTGCGGAAAGACGTCAGTACAGACCGTTTTTCAAGTTCAAGTCCACCAACCTTAATGCTCTCCTGACTGCTTTGTCGGACAACGGCAGACGGCAGATTCGACGATGTGATTGGTCAGATCGCCTGTCAATCAAACTTGAGGCGAAGGGTGAATTTAATTAACACTTTCAAGGTCCAGAAAGGTAGTAAAAACATTGTTAAAATAGTCCATGTGACTACAGTGTTTCAACCTTAATTTTATGAAGCGCCGAGAAAACTTTTTGTGCGCAAAAAACAAACAAAAATAATGACTTTATTCAACCAAATTTTCTCTTTCTTGCATTCTCCTATGGTATTCACATAGTAAGCAATGTGCAGCGCTTCCAGGTTCTTCATCAGAACACTGGCTCATTATTGGCCAGCTCCTGCGTCAATAAAACATGCATGCGTCGTGGTGCTCATGTGAACAGCGTCCGCCAATCAATGGTAAGCCGGCGTTCTGGCGTAGCTCTCATGTAAATCGGAAGCGCTGCACTGTATTTACTATGTCAACAGCGTAGCAGACTGACACAGACTGTTGAATAAAGTCATTATTTTTGTTTGTTTTTTGTTTTTTGCACAAAAACTATTCTCAACGCCTCATAAAATTAAGGCTGAGCCACTGGAGTCACATGGACTATTTTAACAATGTTCTTACTACCTTTCTTGACCTTAAAAGTGTTAATTAAATTACTGTCTATGGAGGGGTCAGAGAGCTCTCGGATTTCATCAAGAATAACTTCATTTGTGTTCTGAAGATAAACGAAGGACTTACTGTTTTGGAACAACATGAGTAATTAATGACAGAATTTAAATTTTTTGTGAACTAACCCTTTATGTTCTGTTATGATATGTCCTTAGCAACCATTTAGCCCTTAACAAATGAAGGGATCAAAACAGGTCCCTTAAGTCATCTGCTGAACTCAAACGCGACGGATGATTTCATGTTAATTGAGGAGGAAGAAGGACATCCGACCTACATCTGATATTGAATATCCGATTCCCATTTGAATTCCAAGACATCATAAGTCAAGGGCGACACGTTTGCCCACAAAGATAGCTTTTTAATGTTGTATTATAAAGCAGATGTGCTTGTACGTGCTCGCTCGCAGCTTGAGGTGGGAACTATATAAAGGAAAGAAATTGTGCTCACACATAAACATTCAGGAGCTGGATTTCAACCTCTGCCCCGTGAGTTTTATAAATAAAACAGCTTCACTGCTACTCACACTCTCTCTCTATCTCTCCCTCTCATTAATTAATTCAAACTAATTTACAAAAAAAAATATATCTTACAGCACTACTTTATTTAACTTCAGAATTCTAGATCTAATGAGCCGTAGATAAAATAAACGAAAATTATCGCTATTTTCCGGTCTATATCCGTTCGGTCAGATTTTTCTCTGCAAAAAATCCCTGACTGATAGTGATGGCCGATTTAAAAACACTGCTTCATAAATCTTTGGAGCGTTATGAATGAACGTATCGAATCAGCTGTTCGGAGCGCCAAAGTCACGTGATTTCAGCAGTTTGACACGCGATCCGAATCAGGATTCAACACGCTGATTCATAACGCTCCAAAGCTTCATGAAGCAGTGTTTTGAAATCGGCCATCACTATATGTCGTTATTTCGTTTTTTTGCTGCACCAAAAATATTCTCATCGCTTTACAATATTAATATTTAACCACTGTACTCACATGAACTGATTTATATATGTTTTTAGTACATTAATGGATCCTGATAGAGGAAATGTCATTGCTGGCTATGCAGGCCTCACTGAGCCATCGGATTTCACCAAAAATACCTTAATTTGTGTTCCGAAGATGAACGGAGGTCTTACGGGTGTGGAGCATGCCGTTCCGAAGATGAACGGAGGTCTTACGGGTGTGGAGCATGCCGTTCCACACCCGTAAGACCTCCGTTCATCTTCAGAACGTGAGTAATAAATTACATTATTTTCATTTTTGGGTGAACTAACCCTTTAACCTAACCCTCAAACAAACCTGTTGGCATTATTAGATTTAAAGAAAAACATGATGTGGCCCATTTGTGAGCATTTCAAACAGCACTTCAAATGTTGATTTTTGTTTGTGAAAAAAAAATATAGCCCAAGCTAAAATTACAAACCCTTTGTCAATCTGTGACTGTGCTGGAATGAAACAAAACACTGAAATACATTTTAAATGAAAGTGATTTGTTTAATCACTTTAATCAAGCTTATGCGCCCATTTCGCATTGTCATTATAATCAGCACAGTTTTGGACTTGAATACGTGTTTGATTAATCAATATAAATGTAATACAGGTACAACAAATCACATTGTTACCACATAGCCTATTTTTGAACCTCACCTCTGATTGTGTCACAACAAGTAGCATTCTGACACCAAGCATCTGCCTTTTCAGTCATAAACTCAAGATTCAGTATTGCCAGGAACCAGAGTGGGTCCTAGTTTTGACACTTTTGCTCGGTTTCAAGTGCCTCCCAGACATCATTAGTCTTTGGCTTGTAAATGTCACACAGTCATTTTGTCACAACTCTTCAGTGTAAGACCTGTGCAAAAGTTAAAAAGCATGCACATTTCTTGAGAGAACATTCAGCCATGACTGACGTGACACGCGATTGCGACGCTGTACAATATGTTCGCGCACACACAAGCTCAGCTCGTGCCCAGAAAAGCCTTGCATCTTAATGTGAACGGAAACGCTGCTGTATTTATAGCGACGCCGTGTCTATTTTTTCCTCGTAGTGGATTGATATTCCTCAAATGCCGTGTTTCATATTTCCTTATGTAACATCAAGGCCTGCATACAATCCCTACAGAAATCATTCTCCGCCAGCAGGCGCTAAATATAGCAGCTCAAGACCTGATTAGAGAGGAGAGGGGAAAGCTGTCTTTTGTGCTGGAGTGAAAAAATTCAAATCCATTAGCTACCTGACACCGTGAAAATGAAGAGAGGATTCGAGTGAAGCTCATCACCCTGCCGAGACTGATCTAATGTATACAGAATATGTAGTCACATCTGTTTGCACATTAGTGATCATCAGTGTTTAACTAATTGATAAGTGTGATTTTAAGTCTAAAATCAACCAGTATTTTAAATATGCAAGCAGTGTGTTATATATACACTCTTAAAAGAAGGCTCCTAAAAAGTTTCATTTAGATCCATATCTACATAAGGAATTTACTGGTGTGAGGGCGGGATAATAGAGATGCGGGGATGGGCTATTGTTTCATCCGCAACCGCATCAACAAGCACATCATCCGTCCGCCATCCATCCGCACCAATGTTTTTTGACCAATTTTCAAAGCCGCACCCGCCCGCTATCCGCTGATTGTTAAGGTCTATGGGCGATACAAGGCGCTGCTGACGCAAGCCGCGAGGCTATAAAGCTCTTGCCTGTTCTAGAAAGTAAACTGATCCAATGCAGTAAAGATATTTAAAGGCTAAAGTCCCTACTAGTATTGGCTATGAATATTGTATCCCCAGAATATCAGCAGTGAACTCTGTCTCCGATTGACGCACAGGGACAAAAATAAATAAATTACTAGCCTAAATAAAACGCACATCGGCAAACCTGACCTTACCTGAATAGGCTACTGTACAATTTTATCATGGTAATAAAAAGCGCAATTTGGCACATCATTTCAACATGCTGCTATTTAGCCCACTACTAATTAATGCCTATTGCACTTTATTTTTTTGCAAAAAGAAAGAAAGCTCGAATAAAATAACAAGTCATTCACATTATAAGCTAATTAACTCTGTCTGTTTTAACTCACTTTAATTAACGCACTGTCATGTCAGGGTTACGACTAGGACGAAACTGAAATTAAAGAAATTAAATAATTTTGAATGCATGGGAAGAGATGGCGTCTTTTTCAGGCAGACAGTGCAATTCCTTTTGCAGCAGGCCTAACAATCATACAAGAAACAAACTATGGAGCCTCGATATTAAAGAAACGCCGACTCTGTTCATTCACTGAAATTCGCTGAAAGTCCACCGCACAACAGTGCAACTGTAATTCCACCTGTTCGAACCCACCCTCTTCAAGCGGGACTCGAACCTGGGTCTGCTGGCATTAGAGTCAGACACTCTAACAAGGAGGCTAAAGGCTGCAACCCCTAGCATCAGTTGCTAGAGCATATCTTGAGATCAGAGGAGTGAGGTTTACTCGCACAGCAACGACTAGCTGGCCTCCGTTACACTCACCCCACTAAACCTCACTCCCATCCGGGTCACGGCACCAATGTAACCCCTCCTGTTCGAACAGCCCGCTCAAAGCAGGACTCAAACCCGCGTCAGCCAGCATGAGAGTCGGACGCTCTAACAAGGAGGCTAAAGGCTGCAACCTCTAACGTCAGTCGCTAGAGCGTCTCTTGAGATCAGAGGAGTGAGGTTTACTCACACAGTGACGACTAGCTTTATCTCCGTTACACTCAACCCCCTAAACATCACTCCCATCCAGGTCACAGCAGCAATGTAACCCCTCCTGTTCGAACTGCCCGCTCCAAGCAGGACTCAAACCCGGGTCCGCCGGCATGAGAGTCGGACGCTCAATCAATGAGGCTGAAGGCTGCAACCTCTAGCATCAGTCGCTAGAGCATCTCTTGAGATCAGAGGAGTGAGGTTTACTCGCACAGCAACTACTAGCTGGCCTCCATTACACAACGTGCATGTTCACATTTTTAACTGTCCATAACAACACCAAAACTTGCCAGCTTGCCTTGCACATCTATTTAATAAAGTTTTCAGATTTTTTGTTTCCTTCTTTTTTGCTGTGGATGTTATTGAGCTTGTAGAAATTTAGCTCTTGCGTTCTTCTGAACATCTCATGCTGCCATTGCCCGATGTAATTTCTGATATCACTCCATAATCTGTCTCTCTTTTAAATGCCTATTCCCCAAGTGGTAGGCTACAATGAGTGGCTGTTTTAAAATATAAATAATATCGAAACAAAATAACCCAGGCAGTATCATCTACGACACGTTTAGGCCTCTCCATACTGACAGCTGGGCTCATAGCTCCATAGCGCCAGCTGCCCGAATTTAATTAAAATATAATTTTTTGTCACGTCATCCGCCCGAAAAACCGTGGAGTCCACGGCCGTAACCGCCAACCGCGCATCTCTACGGGATAACCTATCACTCACATGACATCACAAGCAATCCACAACCATCCAATAAATTCCCAATGGACAAAATCATGTTTCATCCTACATTTTTTCCTTGTTCGAGAAGTCGTTTCACTTATACATCACAATAGGGAAGAAAAGAGTATCGCAACTTCCATTTCATGCCGACTTTACCAAAATACACATGGTACTTTAATCCATCTCTTTTGTTCACTTTCAGCCACTTCTGTCCTGAGGGGCGGGTCTATGGGCGGGTAAATGTATGGGTTTTTTCAGATCTTTCGATCTACTGGACAAAACAAGCGTGTGCAATTTACATATGAACGTGCCTGGAGATGATGGCGGAAGAACATATGGAGAGCAGCAGCTTTCGTTTGTGCTCTGAAAGTTGCAAGACCACGGCAAACACTGTGAGTGTGTGTTAGAAATCAGGAATGGTGAGAGAACATTGAGCTTGGTGTGTTTTTCGTCTTCAAAACAAACTTGGATCTTCAGCCAACTGACTAGAGCACTTCCTATGTTTACACATTGGGTTAGTAGGCGGAGAGTAGGTGGTCTTTTGTGGCTGTTCGAACACATTCGACTATGAGAATTTACACTATAAAAGCGTCGTCCACTTGTGATCCGATCGACCAAAATGCATCTTAATTCCAGGTGTAAACAGGGCCTAAGAAGGTGCTAGCACCTACCCATAATGATTTGCAGCATGAGCAGTTAAGGTGCGGTCACATTAGCGAAAACTCAGCGATATTTTGCACACACAAAAAAGTTCATTGTTAATGGCATATGAAGCACAGCTCATATATAAAGAAGTCACTTGCAAACCAAGCAGCTTTCTGTTGTTCAATCCAGTGAATTCACATGGACAACTTAAACATGAGTGAAATTTCCTTAGGGAAGAAATTTCAAAGAGAAATGGTCAATTTGACTGGACGTTTTCACTACGATACTACAATATACTAAAGAATAAGGATGCCAAACATATAAAAGTTACTGCAACTCAAAAGATGGAAGAAATTTGAAGAGAATAATTAATATAAAATAAATCATAAAATGTAAAAAAAAAAAAAAAAAAAAAAAAAAAAACTAACATTATTTAAACATGACTAAACTTTAATAACCGTAAGCTTACTTCACCTATTGTCTTTATATACTGATTACTTTTAAAAAAACATTTTTTTATCAATTTTTATCACAGATTTCCTTGATGTAACTTAATAAATCGTGGATTTATATTCTTGGAAATGGGAAAACAGGTTTTATGGCTTTCACATGATATTTTCTGCTGTGTTCAAAGCTTTGATGTTGTTATTTCAATTAATTACGTAATTTCACCACACGTTTCCGTAATATTGACCTACATATTCCAAACATTTCCATAATATAATCTAATGAATTGTAGCTACTATTAAACTCTTGTGGATAAAATAACATTTCTATAAGTAGAAAGTTTTTTAAAAGAAAAGATTGCAAATTTGTTTTTCAATGTAACAAATGTGTGCCCTCACAGATTTCCTTGTTATACCTTACAGGGATAGTTCCCCAAAAACTGAAAATTTCAACATCATTTACTTACCCTTATGTTGTTCCAAACCTGTATGAGTTTCTTTCTTCTGTTGAACACTAGAGAAGATATTTTGAAGAATGTTGGTAACCAGACAGTTGACGGTAGCCATTGACTTCTATAGTATTTTTTTCCCTACTATGGAAGTCAATGGGTGCTGTCAACTGGTTACCAATATTCTTCAAAATATAACGGCGATTTTACATTTAGACAGAATTTCATTTTTGGGTGAACTATCCCTTTAACACTTTACAATAATGTCTCATTTGCTAACATTAGTTAATTCATTATTTGACATATGAGCAATATATATTTTACAGCATTTATTAACCTGAGTGTCCTTGTCAGATTCTTTTCAGCCGCTGTGTGTCGCAGAAGACTTGTGCTTCTGCTCACAACAACCCCCCCCCCCCCCCCCCCCTCTCTCACTCTCTCAGAAGAGATTCATATCCTAATGCTGGCATAAATTGACCTGACTTGTGTTCATTATGCCACTAACCTGCTTTTGGAGATGTGCTGCGTACATCAAAAGCACAATTTTGTGCATCATTGTTTTCACAGTGAGATTTCAGATCGATGCCCATGCTCTGCCAGCAGGGGCTGCCCGTCTCAGGCTCTCTGGCTGGAGTCAGAGATACGCCGCTGCTTCTGACTAAATAACATTCTGTCACTCTTTGTCAAGTCGTTTGCATCCTTCCTCCCTGTTGGATCCAAACTGGGATGGAGGGATACAGGAGATGAGGATATTAAGGTGCAAGGACAAAGAAAAATGGGAAGCGTGAGAGACCTTTATGTATTATATAAGAAAGACACAACACTCAATGTTTGGAGGCAGGTGATGCAGAACCACTTTAGCTCTTCCTCTCACTCTCTTGGCTCCATTAGCGTTCATTCTTTGGGCTTTTTCCGGAGCATTCAGTCGCTCCCGCCCTCCCTCTTCATCCCACTTGGGTCACACCGACCTTGCAAGGGTCTGAGGGGGGGAGAGATACAGAACAAGAGGGAGGGCGGAAGGCAAACGGAGGGATAGTTGAAAGAACCCAGCTTAAATAGATAAGCAAAAAGAGGATATGTGAAAGCGATACACGCTGTGTCGGAAATTCCACGTCATTTCTGTCTTCCATACAATCTCAAAGTCTGTGCTATTTATAGAAGCCAGTGTGTGTTTTTTTGGATTGCAGGGGAGGAAATGCAGAATTTCTAAGCCTTTCTCAGTCTGTGTATTCGAGAATAGACCTTGAAATTCCTTTCTCGGCACATCCCGGAGGAACATGTTATTACTCAGAGCTTGATTGTTCAGGAGATTTCATTGAGATCTTCACCTCAGGAGAAATAAAAGGTTCAGGTTCAGGTCATATTTCACCTGAAAATCAGAAGAAAAAGATGAAATCATAAAATTATTTAAAATAATTTTAATAAAATACATTTATGATAGAAAAACATAAAAAAAAATTATACAATTAATTAAAATTCAACTAAATTAAATGCCACAAAATCTTAATGGTCCGATAGGCAATTTGGGAGTAGATTTCACAGTTACGTCACTACAGCTGCTCACACATTGTGGTAGCAGAAAAGGTGGAAGGAAATGTGCAAGATCCACGGAATAAGAGGGAAAATGTCTTGTTGTGCCTTTGGATGTCAAAATCTGAAAGCAAAAAAAAAGATGGTCTTCATTTTTATAGAACACCATTGTCGAAGATGCTCTTTAAAGCAGAACACAGACGTTTATGCTTGTAAGTCATTAAATGAACAGACTGGGCTGATGAAACCTGCATATTAAAGGGGGCATATTATGCAAAATTCACTTTTATAAGGTGTTTGAACACATGTGTGTGAACAACCAGCCTATAATGGTAAAAATCCACCCAATACTTTTTGTTAATAATCCCCATCCATCATTATCAATCTCTCTTAACGTGCTGTTTCAGATTCAGTAGGGAAACCCTGCCCTTTTAGCATAGACACACCCCTGAGTGAGAAGCACAGAGACCGCCATTTCTGTTTACTCACTGTATCAGCTATAGAGTATTATAATATCTGCGCCAAAAAAACATTACAAATGTTCTGTTGTTGGATGTTCCTTTCTGAAAAATGTCGTTTCTGAATGAGCTTTACGGCTAAAGTTACTATAGTCTCTGGCTGTATGCACAGAGACTAGAGCTATAGCTTGTTAGTTTTATCCCGAAAACGCTCACCGTCTGCGTAATTCATAAACACACATTTATTATGAATTGTATAGTCAGGTGACAGACGAGTTACGTTCCCACACGAGCATCTATACAACAATTTATAGATTAACATGACAGTAAATGCTAGTCGATGAGTTAACATAACTCAACAACAACTAAAGTTACATAAATGTATCCATTAACCATTCAGAAACGTCCAGTGCTGTCTCATCTGTGTCCGACTCCGGTTCCTGACATTTAGGCTGAGTGAGATTCGTTTTGTTGTTGATGGAGTATCCAAAGCTCCTGTAAAGAAGCAGCTGGAAGGGAGGCGGGGAGCAGCAGCTCATTTGCATTTAAAGGGACACACACACAAATGGCACGTTTTTGCTCACACCCAAATAGGGGAAAATTTGACAAGCAATAATAAATGATCTGGGAGGTATATATTCTGGGGACACCAGAGGCTTATATTACATCTTATGAAAAGGGGCATAATATGTCCCCTTTAAAGGATGAATTTGATGTAAACAATCAAATTGATGTAAAAGATCAACATTATATTGCAGTTTATACAGGGCATAACTATTAGCCCTACAGTCACAGTTTTTATTAATAACATTTTACATAGATAACATATAAACTTATAACATTTTTATCATGCAATTCTGACTTTTTCCTCATAATTGCAAGTTTATTATAGTAATTTGGACTTTTTAACATGCAATTGTGAGTTCATGTTCAGATTTTTTGTTCTCAGAATTGTAAGATATGAATGACCTTCTTTTATTCTGTTGCTTCCTGTCACTTTCTGCCACCAGTTCACCAGAGGAGAACTGGCACCCCGACTGAGCCTGGTTTCTCCCAAGGTTTATTTTCCTCCATTATGCCACCTGATGGAGTTTGGTTCCTTACCACTGTGGCCTTTGGCTTGGCTTGCTCAGTTGGGGGACACAAAATGTTCTACTAAATATTCAACTATATTACTGATCTGCCCGCATTGTCACTATATGATCATTGAAAATGGCTAGATGACGTCACCGTTTTCTCCAGAGCGGCTGTATAGCCGAATCAAATTCTGTTGCATTACACTCTAAAAAAAAAAGATTCTATATGGCACCAAAAATGGTTCTTGGCTCGTAATCATACACTGTCAGAAAAAAAGGTACAGTGCTGTCACTGGGGCGGTACCCTAAGGTACAAAACCGAAAAGGTACTAATATGTACCTTTAAGGTACTAATATGCACTCTTAAAGTACTTATATGTACCTTTTAAGGTACCATTTAGTACCATTATGTACCATTTAGGGATGAGTAAGGTACAAAGATGTACCTTTTCACTTTTGTACCTTAGGGTACCGCCCCAGTGACAGCATTGTACCTTTTTTTCTGACAGTGTAGGGGAACCTTTTTTAATGCTATATAGCACCAATTTTGGTTCTTCAGTGGTTCTTCAGCGGTTCTTCGCTGGTTCTTTGACTAAGGTGCTATATAGCACCTCTGAAGAACCGCTGAAGAACCACTGAAGCACCAAAATTGGTGCTATATAGCACTAAAAAAGGTTCCCCTATGATTACGAGCCAAGAACCATTTTTGGTGCCATATAGAACCTTTTTTTTTTTTGAGTGTATTTTCCTGTTTAACACTGTGAAGCTGCTTTGAAATAATCGGCATTGTAAAAAGCGCTATATAAATAAAGGTGAATTGACTTGACCAGTTAGGCTTCGCCCACAAAACACATCATCACTGTTTGCAAACACCCAAATGGTATATAGGTACGGCTTGATTTCATTTTTTCCATTTGATTTTGTTCACGACTCATTTTGTGATATTCACCCCAAAATAGACAAATTACTGTCTATTTAATTCGACAAATTTATAATTGTCGAAATGCAGTGTAAGTATAGGGAATATACAAAAATTATTTAGATAGCAGTTCAGATCATTTGAACCTGGAAAAATTCATAATATGAAATAATATTCTCAGATCTTACCTGAAACACCGAAATGTGCAAGATCCACGGAATAAGAGGGAAAATGTCTTGTTGTGCCTTTGGATGTCAAAATCTGAAAGCAAAAAAAAAGATGGTCTTCATTTTTATAGAATACCATTATCGAAGATGCTCTTTAAAGCAGAACACAGACGTTTATGCTTGTAAGTCATTAAATGAACAGACTGGGCTGATGAAACCTGCATATTAAAGGGGGCATACATATTATGCAAAATTCACTTTTATAAGGTGTTTGAACACATGTGTGTGAACAACCAGCCTATAATGGTAAAAATCCACCCAATACTTTTTTTAAATAATCCCCATCCATCATTATCAATCTCTCTTAACGTGCTGTTTCAGATTCAGTAGGGAAACCCTGCCCTTTTAGCATAGACACACCCCTGAGTGAGAAGCACAGAGACCGCCATTTCTGTTTACTCACTGTATCAGCTATAGAGTATTATAATATCTGCGCCAAAAAAACATTACAAATGTTCTGTTGTTGGATGTTCCTTTCTGAAAAATGTCGTTTCTGAATGAGCTTTACGGCTAAAGTTACTATAGTCTCTGGCTGTATGCACAGAGACTAGAGCTATAGCTTGTTAGTTTTATCCCGAAAACGCTCACCGTCTGCGTAATTCATAAACACACATTTATTATGCATTGTATAGTCAGGTGACAGACGAGTTACGTTCCCACACGAGCATCTATACAACAATTTATAGATTAACATGACAGTAAATGCTAGTCGATGAGTTAACATAACTCAACAACAACTAAAGTTACATAAATGTATCCATTAACCATTCAGAAACGTCCAGTGCTGTCTCATCTGTGTCCGACTCCGGTTCCTGACATTTAGGCTGAGTGAGATTCGTTTTGTTGTTGATGGAGTATCCAAAGCTCCTGTAAAGAAGCAGCTGGAAGGGAGGCGGGGAGCAGCAGCTCATTTGCATTTAAAGGGACACACACACAAATGGCACGTTTTTGCTCACACCCAAATAGGGGAAAATTTGACAAGCAATAATAAATGATCTGGGAGGTATATATTCTGGGGACACCAGAGGCTTATATTACATCTTATGAAAAGGGGCATAATATGTCCCCTTTAAAGGATGAATTTGATGTAAACAATCAAATTGATGTAAAAGATCAACATTATATTGCAGTTTATACAGGGCATAACTATTAGCCCTACAGTCACAGTTTTTATTAATAACATTTTACATAGATAACATATAAACTTATAACATTTTTATCATGCAATTCTGACTTTTTCCTCATAATTGCAAGTTTATTATAGTAATTTGGACTTTTTAACATGCAATTGTGAGTTCATGTTCAGATTTTTTGTTCTCAGAATTGTAAGATATGAATGACCTTCTTTTATTCTGTTGCTTCCTGTCACTTTCTGCCACCAGTTCACCAGAGGAGAACTGGCACCCCGACTGAGCCTGGTTTCTCCCAAGGTTTATTTTCCTCCATTATGCCACCTGATGGAGTTTGGTTCCTTACCACTGTGGCCTTTGGCTTGGCTTGCTCAGTTGGGGGACACAAAATGTTCTACTAAATATTCAACTATATTACTGATCTGCCCGCATTGTCACTATATGATCATTGAAAATGGCTAGATGACGTCACCGTTTTCTCCAGAGTGGCTGTATAGCCGAATCAAATTCTGTTGCATTATTTTCCTGTTTAACACTGTGAAGCTGCTTTGAAATAATCGGCATTGTAAAAAGCGCTATATAAATAAAGGTGACTTGACTTGACCAGTTAGGCTTCGCCCACAAAACACATCATCACTGTTTGCAAACACCCAAATGGTATATAGGTACAGCTTGATTTCATTTTTTCCGTTTGATTTTGTTCACGACTCATTTTGTGATATTCACCCCGAAATAGATAAATTACGCAATTGTCAAAATGCAGTGTAAGTATAGGGAATATACAAAAATTATTTAGATAGCAGTTCAGATCATTTGAACCTTGAAAAATTCATAATATGAAATAATATTCTCAGATCTTATCTGAAACGCCACAATCTGCATGGGGGCTGTCTAGCTCCAAAAATGATATTGTTTTAAAAAGTGTGCTTGTGTGCTATTTATACACTACACTCAAATCATGGTAGGTTTGACATCACATGTCATTGATTCTCAAGTGTATTGTCATTTTGACACCAAACCGAATGTGCAAAAGACTTGGAGCATAAAACAAAAAAGCCATTTTATGTCATTCTTTTTGTCCCCATTCACTGTCTTTGTATGGAGAAGAGCAGAGACATTTTGCTAAATTTCCCCTTTTGTGTTCTATGAGTTTGAAAAGATGTTAAATTGAGCAAATGATGACAAAACTAAAAGTCTCCATTGCTTTCCATTTAGTCTTATTGCTCACTATGTGAAATTCTTGCAATATTAAAAAGATCCCATTTTGGATTTTTCTTTCCTGTGGTAAGGAAACATGCATTCGGGTGCTTTTATAAAACATTTACTAGGAACATCTATTTGTTTTTAGGACAAGTCTTCATAACATCAAAACACAGCGCCACCCGACACGTTGCTGGTTACCCGAGGTGAGTAACTGACACTCGGGTACGGCAGGTGAGCGCGAAGGGTCAAGCGGAGAGAAAGACAGAGTGAAACCAGAGCTAATGAAGCATTCGGATGTGGAAAAGAACAACTCTTCTGAAGAGCTGCTACATTTTTGATGCTCTTAAAAGAAGGTGAATGAATATTTCAAGAGAAATATCTAATTCTGCGCATAAATCCGTCTCCCTTTAGAGAAACCGACATAAAATGTGTATTGAAGCGAATAACCTATTCAATACTTTCCAGCAGATCAGCACTCACATTTTATTCAGATAATGTAAAAATCTAATTATCATTATATTCATGATTTTCATGATGCATTTAAAGGAATAGTTCACCCAAAAATGAAAATTATCCCATAATGTACTCCCCCTCAAGCCATCCTGGGTGTATATGACTTTCTTCTTTCAGATGAATACAATCAGAGTTATATTAAATAATATCCTTGCAGCCCAAAATTTAAAGCCCAAAAAAGTGCATCCATCCATTCTAAAAGTAATCCACACGGCTCCGGGGGGTTAATTAAATGCCTTCTGAAGCAAATCGATGAGTTTGTATATGAAAAATATCCATATTTAACATTAAATATCCATATCTAGCTTCCGCCATAGCACCTTCCGTATTTAACTTAAGAAAAAAGCGTAACTAGCATGACGTAGGAGTCATATACACCTAGGATGGCTTGAGGGTGAACTATCCCTTTAATGAAGGCCTTCTGAAGCGAAGCGATGTAGTGTTGTAAGAAAAATATCCATATTTATACCTTTATAAACTATCATCTCTGGCTTCCGGTAAAGGCCGTACACGAGTCTAGTTCTGACAGAAGAGTGACCTCTGATCTGACGCATGACATATTGACGAACTCGAAATGAGTAAAGGAGAGAGCAAAGCAAAACACAATTTAGAGAATTATTAAATGTCAGAGGATTTTGATATAATAGAAGAGGAGCTTGAGTTTGTTGCCCAGCTCTATTTGTTTGAACCATGAGAGGTGTCTACTCTCACCTAAGCTTACGCTACTCCTACATCTTACATCTTACGGCATGCGTCGGGTTAGAGGTCACTCTTCCGCTGGAACTCGACTCGTGGACGGCCGTTACCAGAAGCCAGTTATTATAGTTTATAAAGTTTTAATATGGACATTTTTCTAACAAAAACGAATTGCTTGGCTTTAGAAGGCTTTTATTAACACCCTGGATCCATATGGATTACTTTTATAATGGATGGATGCACTTTTTTGGGCTTCAAAGTCTAAGGTACCATTCACTCCCATTATAAAGCTTGGAAGAACCAGGATATTTTATATCATTCCGATTGTGTTTGGCTGCAAGGTCAGAAATGTTTCTTTGATCATTGTGTGTGATTGTGTAAGACGGAGCAGGAAGCTCATATGCTGTCAGCGCACTAGAGATACACATGAACCTCTCTGCTCATCTTCCTGTCTCTCTGGCAGCCCGTCGCTGTGTCCAACAGGATTATCCATGACCTCCCGTCTTCGTTAAAATGAAGAAGTACTTATTAACATTGCTGTCAGTTTTGTGCATGCGTGGCTCAAACGCTCAAGTTCCTGGAGCTCAAATGCAAAAGCGTGACGCCAGCAACATCAAGGTCATGGGGTTTGTTTCTCTTACTGATCTGTTAAATGAAAAAAAAGAAAGAAAGAATGTATGTCATTCAACAGCATAAAGTACATTCAACATTTATTCACTGAGCAGACACTTATCCAAAGCAACAAATGAGGTACAACACAAACGCAAGTTATAAATCATAAGTGACAGCATTACAATATATTCTAAAGCAAGCATAAAATGTTCATAACACTGCAAAACAATGATTAATTAACTTGGTATTTTTGTCTTGTTTTCCAATACAAATATCTAAACATTATTAGATAAACATTTATTTACTTGAGAAGATTATTTTTATTTTATTTTAAATGTTCTTTAAAAATTGTTTTTGCTTAAAACAACAAAAAATATCTGCCATATCTTTTTTCCTTGCTTTATTAAATTTGTACTGAAAATTAAAGGGGTGGTAAAGCACACTCTTTCGAAGGCTTGATTGTGTTTGTGGGGTACACTGTAACATGTGTTCATGCTTCGTTTTTAAAAAAATGCATTATTTTTCATATATTTGACCTTTATTCTACACTGCTCTGTCCCTCCTTGTAAAAACGGTCTGATGGTTTCCGGATTCTGTGAAGCCAGTCCCTCAAAAATACGCAATGGGCTCTGATTGGTTAGCTGGCCCAGTGTGTTGTGATTCGCTAACCGCCTAGTGAACATTTCTCGAAAGCGTCACGCCCCTT
The DNA here is from genome assembly GCA_023566225.1 of Romanogobio albipinnatus. Lineage (NCBI taxonomy): Eukaryota > Metazoa > Chordata > Actinopteri > Cypriniformes > Gobionidae > Romanogobio > Romanogobio albipinnatus. The sequence goes on along the minus strand of CM042259.1, from coordinate 38,181,284 downwards.
ACCTCTACAGGTAGCCTCAGGCTACTAGCCTAGCCTGAGCTTTGTGTACAATAGCGTCAATAAAACCACACCAAGAGCCCGAATCAGACCCAGACAATTTTAGTGAAGATGATCGAGCAGAACCTGTTCAGTCCTCAAGAGTAAAGACTGTGGATCTATAGTGATCGCTACTGAATGGCACCGTTACTTTTGTATTTTTAGAACGATTTGCCAAATATCTGTCGCAAGAACGGACACTAAACATTGCTAGTAGCCAAATCAAACACAGAATCATGTTTAGCATGCCTGTAGATAAACAATACATAAAAGCTCTAATCAAAGAATAATTTACACTAATGCCAAGTTTGCTGTTGAGATTTTAAACAGTTTGTAACGTTAGGGGTTTGTCGGATAACGTTAAGAATGAATGAGCATTTAACAAACTGGTTTGCAGATCCAAACAGCGCTGTCATGTTTACTTCCTTGCTACAACGTAGGCTACAATTAACAACACGAACTATTACAGGAAAACACATCGACGAAAAATAAATCACACTTACAGGTTGTGGCCCGTACTCGCGAAGATTGTGGAAGCTTTCCTCCGAGAGATGTGCCGCGGTAGCCGCGCGTGCCCGCCTGTCTCGTGCAGCTGAACTCATGCAGCTGAAGGCTCATGTATTGCAAATACAGATGAATATAGTCCATTATGTCACATTTTCCGGTCTTCTCCTCCGACCCCTGTCTGTCTCGTGCTTGATTTATGATGGGCAGCATATATCCGATGCAAATGCGATCGTGTTCCCCTCTGTCTCTTACACACATGAATATGACGTTGTATGTTAAACGCACTGCAACGCTGCCCTGTCCCTAGGAAGGCTGAACAAAGTGGACCTGCAATCCGGATGAAAATAACAGCGTTTCGTCGGCATTGTCAACAGCACTCCAGCCTACTAACTATAACACAACAACGCTTCCCCGCTGCGATACAAAATGGCCCCCCCTTATTTCATATTCTCAGAGGAGGGGTTTATGTAAATATTGGGACTGGTGATGTCAGCACACCCTGGAGGAATGTCTGTAGTCCCTACCGGCCGTTTGCTGTAGTCCTTAGAAATCGATTTCTTTAAAAGCAAATATGTCCCTTTGCTTTAAACTTTGAACGTTGTAACTTTGAAGATGTTGTTTATGCTCAAACAGCAACATTACACACTAGCTAAAGTTAGAAAAGTGAAATCGTGGTTTACCACCCCTTTAAGAAAAAATACCAGTATAATAATTTTTTTTTTTTTTTTTTTTTTTGCAGTGTATGAAACAAAAATTAAGGTCATTAGCCAATTATCAACCATCTAACATTTTTTAAAAAAATCTTTATTTGTTTCAGAATGTTCAGAACATTCAAAAGTAACAATCCCATAATGTTTACAAAATGGAATGTTCCTTTTAACATTTGCATAAACAAGAAAAAAACGTTTTTAAAACATTTCAGAGAACATTCCTAAATAAACATATTTTTATTTTATTTTGCTGGGTTTCATCCTGTCAATACATTGTCCCTTGATCTTGGAAATTGATTCTATTATTATCTAGTTTTAAATCAATTTTGTGTGAAATATCTTAAATCTTGACTGTCCGATCAAATAAATAATCACATAAAACGAGTTAAATTATATTGTTGATACTATTTGTCACACTGGAATATGGTTATAATTAAATAAAACTAGTACAAACATTTTTGTTAATTGAAATAAAGCTTAAATAAAATAAAGTTAAATATTAGATGACTAAACAAACTAAACAAAAATTTAAGTTCAAGTAGCATTAAAATTACTAACTGGAAATTAATAACTAAAACTAAATAAAATATCTAACGGAAGTAAAAAATAAATTAAACCTAAATAGTAATATTGAATCAAAAATTAAAATGAAATCTGATGGGTGGGATATATTAGGCAGCAAGTGGACTGCCTGAACAAACAAGTCCGATCTATGGAGGCCCCACATCACAACTTACAGGAATTAAAGGATCTGCTGCTAGCATCTTGGTGCCAGATACCACAGCATACCTTCATCAGGGGTCTAATGGAGTCCATGCCTCAACAGGTCAGGGCTGTTTTAGCAGCAAAATGGGGACCAACACAATATTAGGACATAATATTATGCCTGATCGGTGTATATATATATATATATAAATACTAAAACCACCATTAAAATGTATTTTAAATGAACCAAATCATATTAAACACACAAAAGTATTATTTTATCACAAAATGTAGGGGTCTACACAGAAGGCTGAACTTTTTCTGAAAGTTGATTTTATCAGTCAGATTGTCACACTGTGACTGATAATCGTTTAATAAGTGAAAAGCAGCTCTGCATAAAAAAATTGTGATTGATGTCACTGAAATATTGTATACATAGCGTACAGTAACACCGGCTAAACAATTTGTGACGTACGCAGAGCACTAAATCATATCTGTTTATTTAACTTCGACATACTGCTGTAAGCATTACAGTAGTGAAAAGGTGACTTAAATCACTGATGCATACCTGCATGCACAGTTATGCGTTTACAACAGTTCAAGAGCCGGTCTGAGCATGTATGGATATGTGCGAGTGTGTGTGCTGTGTCTTGCTGAGTTGACGTTATGAGAGTGGACGGCGCCTGGCTCTGATTTCTGATGTGTTCTGAAGTTCACAATGAGCCTCCGGTGAAGAGGCTGGCTTCAACTAGATGAATCATCCTCACCGACAGAGAGAGAAAGAGAGCAAGAGATAAGCCATACATGAGTAAACCAAAAAGATCAGCTGAGAATTAATCGGGAAGGTTAAATGTGCATACAACAGAGGTATTGATGGATCCAGGAGAATATGCATGTCTCAGTTCTTATTGAACTGATGTTTCTCATAAAGTTCCCTAAGAAAAATTAAATGATAAAAGTATTTTTGCACATTTACTAACTTAACATTCGCTAAACATTTCACTTACACACAGTTTAACCATATACAAAATTCATCTAAAATATCACTGCATGCATAGTATAAAAATGATAATTATTTCGAGAGCAAACATTAGGCTCATTATAGATTGCACCGTTCAAAAATCATTGCTGCATGACGCAGTTAATGTTGTGCTATTACAGCCTGTAAAAAGGGGGCAGTAGTGATCACAGCAGCAGTGATTTGTCAAATAATAACCACATGATGAAGAAGAGTGTTTTTTTAGCGCTGAAAACACGATGGCTGCATCCAAAATCGCATACTCTCTTGAGTAAGTACTTATTTTGAGTAAGTAATTACTTTGCGACCTCTAAAAAAGTATATTCTACAGGTGCTGGTCATATAATTAGAATATCATCAAAAAGTTGATTTATTTCACTAATTCCATTCAAAAAGTGAAACTTGTTTATTATATTCATTCATTACACACAGACTGATAGATTTTAAATGTTTATTTCTTTTAATTTTGATGATTATAACTGACAACTAAGGAAAATCCCAAATTCAGTATCTCATAAAATTAGAATATTACTTAAGACCAATACAAAGAAAGGATTTTTAGAAATCTTGGCCAACTGAAAAGTATGAACATGAAAAGTATGAGCATGTCCAGCACTCAATACTTCATTGGGGCTCCTTTTGCCTGAATTACTGCAGCAATGCGGCGTGGCATGGAGTCGCTCAGTCTGTGGCACTGCTCAGGTGTCACGAGAGCCCAGGTTGCTCTGATAGTGGCCTTCAGCTCTTCTGCATTGTTGGGTCTGGCATATCGCATCTTCCTCTTCACAATACCCCATAGATTTTCTATGGAGTTAAGGTCAGGCGAGTTTGCTGGCCAATTAAGAACAGGGATACCATGGTCCTTAAACCAGGTACTGGTTGCTTTGGTACTGTGCAGGTGCCAAGTCCTGTTGGAAAATGAAATCTGCATCTCCATAAAGTTGATCAGCAGTAGGAAGCATGAAGTGCTTTAAAACTTCCTGGTATACGGCTGCGTTGACCTTGGACCTCAGAAAACACAGTGGACCAACACCAGCAGATGACATGGCACCCCAAACCATCACTGACTGTGGAAACTTTACACTGAACACCGGAAAATGTGACAGAATGGACAATATTTGTCTGTATTTGCAATACACGAGCCGCGGTTCAGCTGCACAAGACAAACACTGCCAGTGTGTGAATGCGCGCGGCTCCCGCTCTCCATACGCACTGCATCTGCCCTGCCTGCTATACGTCGCTGGCGCATCCTCCAACTCCGGGCAGCCTTCCTTATCTCTCCCACTTGCATTTCTACACGTGACGTGACCTGCAGCACTCCACTTTTACTTTATTTTACTGTATGTCCACACACACACACACACACACACACACCTCTTATTTCACGCGAAAAGGACACCCACTGTCTGAGGTAACATACGGGCACGAGGATACATTGCGCATGCGTCGAAACCGTGCGACGTACACGCTCCGAACCAAGACAAGCGAACCGAACGGTTTGGGTTTTTTTAATGTACCGTGCCACCCCTAATAAAAGCTCTAATCAAAGAATAATTTACACTAATGCCAAGTTCGCTGTTGAGATTTTAAAAAGTTTGTAACGTTAGGTGTTTGTCAGATAACGTTAAGTATGAATGAGCATTTAACAAACTGGTTTGCAGAGCCAAATGAGCGTTGTCATGTTTACTTCCTTGCTACAACGTACAATTACCAATACGAACTATTACAGGAAAACACATCGACAAAAAATAAATCATACTTACAGGTTGTGGCCTGTAAACAGCTTCTGTTTTTAAATCCATCTTTCAGGACAAGCCGTTGTGCGAATCCTGCATTCAACTCGCGAAGATTGTTGAAACTTTCCTCCGTGAAATGTGCAGCGGGAGCCGCACGCGCCCGTCGTGCATTCACACACTGGCAGTGTTTGTCTCACGCAGCTGAACCGTGACTCGTGTATTGCCAATACAGACGAATATTGTCCATTATGTCACATTTTCCGGTCTTCTCCTCCGACCCCTGTCTGTCTCGTGCTTTGATTTATGATGGGCAGCATATATCTGCTGCAAATGCGACCTGTTCCCCTCTGTCTCATACACACATGCATATAACGTATGTTAAATGCACTGCAACACACCCCCGTCCCTAGGAAGGCTGAACAAAGTGGACCTGCAATCCGGATGAAAATAACAGCGTTTCGTCGGCATTGGCAACAACACTCCAGCCCACTAACTAGCCTACCACAACAACTATTCCCCACGGCCCCCCCTTATTTCATATTCTCGGAGGAGGGGTTTATGTAAAAATTGGGGCTGGTGATGTCAGCAACCCTGGAGGAATGTGTAGTAGTCCCTAGCGGCCGTTTGCTGTAGTCCTTAGAAATTGATTTCTTTAAAAGCAAATATCTCCCTTTGCTTTAAACTTTGAACGTTGTAAATTTGCAGATGTTGTTTATGCTCAAACAGCAACTCTACACACTAGCTAGAGTTAGAAAAGTGAAATTGTGGTTTACCACCCCTTTAAATATTCTTGAAAACATTTGGCATAATGTAAGTACACAAAATATATAACATTGTTCTAGTGGTTTTTGGATATTTGAATCCAAAAATCGTACATATTGTGCCTTACAAAATTCTTTTTTTAAACAGAAATTATAACAATGGCTTTGTTTTAACACTCTTGCATTCATGTACATCTTCAATTGTTATACTAAGGGTTGTATCATTTTTAATAAACTCAGATACCAAATTAATTGAAATTTTAAGCCAATCATACACATCAGATAGTGTGTTATAAAAAGGCATAAATAAAGATTTTAAAGAATCAGATGCTTGTTTTGCAATGCTGGATGTGTTTACACTGTCACTTGATTTGCATTATTACTTTAGGACCCATAAGCCAAAACAATGCATGCATCATGTCCAAAAAAACATTGCTATCATTTTTGATAGCGTATGCACATTTTGGGCGATACAGATAACTGATAATTACTTACAATTTGAAGCTAATAATCAATATATTGGCTAATATTAGATATCATTCTACATTTCTAGTGGTTGAACAAAAAACAAATATATAATTTTATATATACATAAATAAAATAAATATGTAATAATTTACCACCAGTACATGGCCCGCAGACTTTAGTGGCATAGCAGGAATTCTCCATTTAATCTCACTGCTGTCTAGGAGCATCATTTAAGGATAAAGGTCATATTTTGTAATTTTTCTTGTTTCCTATGAACACAGAGGGATGTAGAAAGAGAGAGTGTGAGGCGGGAGTGGCCTAAACAGGAAACCATCAGGTTCAGTGGGCAAGTGCCAGATCAGCAGGTGAATTCTGGGAAGGGCTTCCTGTTGTCCCCTAATAACCTGCCGTGGCCTTCGGCTGGTGCTCTGCATTTTGGCAGCCTTGGCGCATCAACCCCACCTTTTCACATGCGTTTTTTTTTGTTTTGACGTCCGGTGTTTGATCTGAACACTGCGCCTCGTAGCTGGGCGCACGACTACAAGTGTGTGTATTTTTAGCTCTGTAGCCCAACATCCTTACGTGTGTAATCGACTGTGTTCGTACACGCATGCTCGCGAGTGTGTGTGTGTGTGTTTTTGGATTAGTGTCTTCAGCATCTTGCTCGGGGGAAGGTGATACGCTCGTCCGTGCGAGCCTCTTTGTCTGTTTTCGCCTTGTTTGGATGGACGGTTTTAAAACTGAGCAGCTGAGAGTGAGGGAGAGAGAGAAAGAGGGAGGGAAATGAGGGGAAGAGAGAGTGGGGGAAAAGAAGGGAGGGTGAAAGGGAGAGAGCGAGAGATAGTGCAAGCAAGTGAACAAGCAATCTTGGCTTTTCTCTTCTGAGCAGCCCTTCACACTGAGACACATGTCTCCTTTTCCTGATCCCTTCATCCACTTCTTCTCTCCTCCCTTCCTGTCACCTTGACGTCCTGCATCGCCACCCCTGGCACATCTACATCCTTCCCCTAAAATCCATCTCTCATAGAAGATAAGCCTGCAGACCTCATCTCACCATCTGTAATCCATGCATGGAGACATGTGGATGCATGCACACGCGCGCATGCGGCCGCATTAACTCTCAAGCGCGCAAAATTAGCAGAAGGGACTTTATTATGGGAAACTGTGTTAAATCGCCGCTTAAGAATTTCTCCAAGAAGGTAAGATGCTCTTTCTGATAGCTGAGAGTGTGTGTGTGTGAGCTACGGACTCGACTCAAACCTGGACTGTGTTGCACGGACTGTCAAAGATGAGTTTAATAGTCATGCTCTGAATTCCTCTGAGTGCTGTATACAGTACCATTATAGTAATTCTCAATGAAACAGAATCTGGACTGACTGAACTTTATGAAATTGTTGAATTTATTGAGTTTTTGCATGCTAGAGAGGACTAGAAAACCTAAAAAAAACTAAGAAACCAATCTGGAGTAGCAAAAACATTACTATGAAAAAACGGACTTGTCCTGCATCAGGATTTGGACGTTTAGTTGCCGTTTTTGACCTTGGAAGTTGCTGGACATGTTCATGAATTAATATGTTTAATGATATGCTAGATCACGCTATTGTTAAAGGGATAGTTCACCCAAAAGGAAAATCCTGTCAATAATTACTCACCCTCATGTTGTTCCAAACCATTAAGACTTTCATTCATCTTCGCAAATGAGAGCTTTCTCTCCCTCCATTGATAGCTACACAACTACTACTTTAACTCTTCAAAAAGTTCATAGAGATCGTACAACTAATCCATATGAATTGAACGGTTTAGTCCAAATTTTCTTAAGAGACATGATCGCTTTATATGATGAACAGATTTATTTTTTGCTTTTATTCACATATAAACATTGATCAGCAAACATAAACAGAAGCTAAAATGAACCTGCTCGATGCGTGAGAACAAACCTCTTGAGGAAGCTCAAACGTGATGTGTAACACGAGAATGAACCTCATTGGTTCTTGCGGAAGCTTAAACGTGATGCGTAACACAAGAATGAACCTCACTGGTTCTTGTGGAAGCTCAAACGTAATGCGTCACACGAGAATTAGCCTCATTGGGTCTTGCAGAAGCTCAAATGTGATAGGTAACACGAGAATGAACCTCATTGGTTCTTGCGGAAGCTTAAACGTAATGCGTCACACGAGAATGAACCTCATTGGGTCTTGCAGAAGCTCAAACGTGATGCGTAACACAAGAATGAACCTCATTGGGTCTTGCAGAAGCTCAAACGTGATGCGTAACACAAGAATGAACCTCATTGGGTCTTGCAGAAGCTCAAACGTGATGTGTAACACGAGAATTAACCTTATTGGTTCTTGTGGAAGCTCAAACGTAATGCGTCACACGAGAATGAACCTCATTGGTTCTTGTGGAAGCTCAAACGTGATGCGTAACACGAGAATGAACCTCATTGGGTTATGCAGAAGCTTAAAGGGGTGGTAAAACACATTCTCTCAAAGGCTTGATTGTGTTTGTGGGGTGCACTGTAACATGTGTTCATGCTTAGTTTTAAAAAAATTGCATTATTTTTCATATATTTTACCTTTATTCTACACTGCTCTGTACCTCCTTGTAAAAACGGTCTGATGGTTTCCGGGTTGTATGAAGCCAGTCCCTCAAATATGCAATGGGCTCAGATTGGTTAGCTGGCCCAGTGTGTTGTGATTCGCTAACCGCCTAGTGCACGTTTGTCGGAAACGTCACGCCCCTTACCTTTACCAGTAGACTGTGCTTTGGTTAGTAACAATGGCGTCAATAAAACCATACCAATTTGAGCCCGAATCAGACCCAGACAATTTTAGTGAAGTTGATCGAGCAGAACCTGTTCAGTCCTCAAGAGTAAAGACTGCGGATCTATAGTGATCGCTACTGAATGGCACTGTTACTTTTGTATTTTTAGAACGATTATAGCCAAATATCTGTCGCAAGAACGAACACTAAACATTGGCTTTGCTATAGTAGCCAAATCAAACACAGAACCATGTTTAGCAGGCCTGTAGATAAACAATACATAAAAGCTCTAATCAAAGAATCATTTACACTAATGCCAAGTTCGCTGTTGAGATTAAAAAAAAAGTTTGTAACGTTAGGTGTTTGTCGGATAACGTTAAGCATGAATGAGCATTTAACAAACTGATTTGCAGATCCAAACAGCGTTGTCATGTTTACTTCCTTGCTGCAACGTACAATTAACAATATGAACTATTACAGGAAAACACAGACGAAAAATAAAACATACTTACAGGTTGTGGCCCGTAAACAGCTTCTGTTTTTAAATCCATCTTTCAGGACAAGCCGTTGTGCGAATCCTGCATTGAACTCGCGAAGATTGTGTAAGCTTTCCTCCGTGAAATGTGCAGCGGGAGCCGCGCCACTGGCAGTGTTTGTCTCGCGTAGCTGAACCGCGGTACTCGTGTATTGCAAATACAGACGAATATTGTCCATTATGTCACATTTTCCGATCTTCTCCTCCGACCCCTGTCTGTCTCGTGCTTTGATTTATGATGGGCAGCATATATCTGCTGCAAATGCGACCTGTTCCCCTCTGTCTCATACACACATGCATATAACATTTTGTATGTTAAACGCACTGCAACACACCCCCGTCCCTAGGAAGGCTGAACAAAGTGGACCTGCAATCCGGATGAAAATAACAGCGTTTCGTCGGCATTACGGCAACAACACTCCAGCCCACTAACTATACCACAACAACGCTTCCCTGCTGCGATACAAAATGGCCAACCCCCCCTTATTTAATATACTCGGAGGAGGGGTTTATGTAAATATTGGGGCTGGTGATGTCAGAGACCCTGGAGGAATGTCTAGTAGTCCCTACTGGCCGTTTGCTGTAGTCCTTAGAAATTGATTTCTTTAAAAGCAAATATCTCCCTTTGCTTTACACTTTAAACGTAGTAACTTTGCAGATTTTGTTTATGCTCAAACAGCAACATTACACACTAGCTAAAGTTAGAAAAGTGAAATCGTGGTTTACCACCCCTTTAAACGTGATGCGTAACACGAGAATGAACCTCATTGGGTCTTGCGGAAGCTCAAACGTGATGCGTAACACGAGAATGAACCTCATTGGTTCTTGCGGAAGCTCAAACGTGATGCGTAACACGAGAATAAACCTCATTGGGTCTTGCGGAAGCTCAAACGTGATGCGTAACACGAGAATGAACCTCATTGGTTCTTGAGGAAGCTCAAACGTGATGCGTTACACGAGAATGAACCTCATTGGTTCTTGCGGAAGCTTAAACGTGCTGTGTAACACGAGAATGAACCTCATTGGTTCTTGCGGAAGCTTAAACGTGCTGTGTAACACGAGAATGAACCTCATTGGTTCTCGCACGTCAAGCAAACATTCTTGAGCTTCTGTTTAACAACTGATGTGCGAGTTGATGAATGTTTATATGAGAATAACAGCCTAAATTCAATCTGGTCATCAGATCAAGTGATCGTGTCTCTTCAGAAAATTTGGACTAAACCACTCTATTCATATGGATTTGTTTTACGATCTCTTTATGAACTTTTTGAAGCGTCAAAGTGGTAGTTGCGTAGTTGTCAATGGATGGACGGAAATCTCTCAGATTTCATCAAAAACATCTTCATTTGTGTTCTGAAGATGAACGAAAGTCCTATGGGTGAGAAAGAGTAATTAATGACAGAATTAAAATTTTTGGGTGAACTATCCCTATGCACCAGCAATATAACCATATTTAACGAGATTAGTTCTTGACATTGAGGTCTGAAGTTGCTGTTCTGGAAGTTTTTAAAAGTTCTTCTCAATCATCTCTAGATGACTGTGCATGCTCAAGGATTAGCGTGAGATATCAGGCACTGGCACCTGCTAAGAGCTCCTCTCCCCGAGTGCCCAATGGCACAGGTTTCTTCGGGAGAATGCACGAGCTGGCACCTTACAGCCTTGGCAACAGACGGAGTGTGAAGGTCATGTGCAAATAGAGGGGAGATGCAATGCACATATTTGCAACGACACATATGTACATGCGTCATGCAACCACATTACAGTGGGAACATTTAAAAAAGCATGACCAGTAGTGTCATAAGCTTCATAGCAAGATCTTCAGTATGAGGCTAAATGAGACTGCTGTTAGTGCGTATACCTCAATCTTGCCCAGCTGTCGGATGCAAATTACTTTAGCCGCATGTGGTAGGACAGGATAACAGGAAGAGCGAGAAAATGAGATCTAAAGGAGAAAAAAAAAAGTTTAAGTTAATAAAATCAGTTTGAAGTCAATGTAAAAACCCATCAGGAAATTATTGGATCATAAAATCATGTGTCTGGAGGGGAAGTGTTGAAAAAATAAGGGATTCACGACATCATCTGAAAGGAAAGTCATTTTAGAGGTGGAGCAAGTTATTATATTTTGATAAAAGATTATAATTGCTGCACCCCAATTCACCTACTTTGTGAAGAAAATGAGTGCGTACCAGAAGAATAGGCAAGTTTTGGGACATACTGTTGTGCCACATCATAATTTGCAATCTGTTACCATAAACCGCTGTTATTTTAGTATTATTTTTATCATATCATAGTGTATAATAGTTTTAATTAATATTTTGAAAGAGCTTTTATTTATATATTTATAAATTTTTTGTCTTTTTGTATCTGCTTTTGTCATTTTATTATTTTTCTTTTAAATTGAAATATTACTATTTAGGTTAATTTATTTTTTTATTTCAGTTTTAGTTTTTATTTACTTATATTTTAGTGGTTTAACTTAAAAAAAAATTGAGTTTGTTGTCAAGGTAACATTTAAAAGTTTTTCATCTAATATTTATATTTTCTTTTAGCTTTAGCTTATATTTTATTTCAAATATTAAAAAAGTTTTTAATAATTTTAATTTTAGTTAACAATAATCACTCCGCCGTAAACTGGCCTGTCAGTCTTGTCACTTGTCCTCATACACACATTCCACATTTCAGTTCATTTAACTTACACTAATGAACAATTCTTCCTTCCGTATTGGAGAGAAAAGTAGTAGCACGATCTGCCAGTCGTGGGTGTTTCATGTGGAAAACTCTCCTCATGTTTTTTCCATAATGATGCATTTAAAAGATAATGGCCAAACGTATCTTTATAAAAGTTCACAATGTTGTTGCAGATTAAATAAATATTTTTTATCAGGTTAGATATTTATTATTTATCACTCAAATGCCTTTACCTAAACCCTAAAGAAACACGCCGACTTTTTGGGACTTTAGCTTATTCACCATATCCTCCAGAGTTAGAGAAGTCCATACATACCATTCTCATCTCCGTGCGTGCCATAACTCTGTCTGACGCCCCCACCGCTAGCCTAGCTTAGCACAAAGACTGGAGGTAAACGGCTCCAGCTAGCCTACTGCTCAATAAGTGACAAAATAACGCCATCATTTTCCTATTTACATGTGTATAGCTACATTGTGTACTAAGGCCGACAGAAAATGAAAAGTTGTGATTTTCTAGAACGATATGGCTAGGAACTATTCTCTCATTCCCGCGTAATAATCAAGGAACTTTGCAGCCGTACCATGGGCGCAATGATATTATGCAGCGCCTGAAAATAGTCCCCAGCTCGCTCTCTGTGCAAGCAGGTTATCATGTTGGTTATATTGACGGAAGTTAGCCTATTTTCAGGCGCTGCGTAATATCATTGCGCCGCTGCACCTATGGTACGGCAGCAAAGTTCCTTGATCAATACGGAGGAATGAGAGTATAGTTCCTAACCATATCGGTCTAGAAAATCGCTACTTTTCATTTTCCATTGGTCTTGTACGGTAGTACACGATGTAACTATACACATCACAACATGTAAATAGGAAAATGTTGGTGTTATTTTGTCACTTATTGAGGCTAGCTGGAGCCGTTTACCTCCAGTCTTTGTGCTAAGCTAGGCTAGCGGTGGGTGCATCAGACAGAGTTATGAAGTCCCTCCAGAAAAACGCGATTATGCGATCGCGTGATTTAACGCATAATCAGCCAAAGTCTGCATATTTATGCAGGGGCCGCATTTTTTCAAATACGCCGCACTTTCGCCGCATAAATTGCCTATTTCTGCGTGCAAAATATGCGGGGCTAGCATGATTTCATAATCCCCGCATTTTCGTTGCAAAAATAAAATATATTGCAAAATATATATTAGCAGAAAGTTGAAAAATGTTCAAGTGATGTAATTACCCGATGCGAACGTCATCGAAAAGCTACAAACCCCGTTGAGAAACATAGATATCGGTGAAACCATGACGAAGCACGCAAATTCCCATTTGCCAACAAAAATAACAGCAAAAGACCGCGCAAAGCAGTTTCCCGGTGTGTTGACCGATTTCAAAACACAGCATCATGAAGCTTTGAAACGTTATGAATCAATGAGTCGATTCAGCGGTTTGGATCGCCAAAGTCACATATTTCAGCAGTTTGACACGCGATCCGAATCATGAATCGACTTGCTGATTCATAGCATCATGATGCTGTGTTTTGAAATCGGTCATCACTATATAAGTCGTTATTTCGTTTTTTTTCCGCACAATAACGATTATCGTCGCTTCATAAAGTTATTGTAGAACCACTGTAGTGAGATGGATTTTGTAACAACGTCTTTAGTACCTTTTATGGGTCTTGAGAGTGTACATTGTGCCAATGGAGGCCTTTCTGAGCCATCGGATTTCAACTAAAATATCTTCATTTGTGTTCCGAAGACGAACGGAGGTCTTACCGGTGTCCAACGACATTAGGGGACGTCATTAATGACAGAATTAAAATTTTTGGATGAACTAATCCTTTAAGAGATTGCACTTTGTGCATTGGAAGCACTCAAATGTCTGTTTTGTATAGCTACCTCTGTAAGACAGGAAGTTATTTATTCATTTTTCAAGTTGTAGCATATTCCTTTTGTAAAGCTACAGAACTTGTTTGACTCAATGTTTTGTAAATTTGAGCCATGTGTTTATTAAGGTCTTCAATAAAACAAGATGAGAACTTAAATATTCCAAGCACTTTCTGTGATGTAGTGCTTTTTTTCTCTTTTTCATCAAACCCCAGTTTTTGTAAGTTCCCGCAATTTCATTGCATAAAATTGCATAAATATCCCGCATTTTCCCTCGCATTTTTTTAGAAAACATGCCGCATAATCAAGGATTTTTGCCCGCAACAATCACAAAAAAAGCCGCATTTTTCTGGAAGGACTGGTTATGGCATGCATGGAGATGAGAATGGTATGTATGGACTTATCTAACGGTGAATAAGCTCAAGCCCCAAAAAGTCGGCTTGTTCCTTTAACCGTCAGCCTTGCAGGTCCACCATGTTTGTAGTTTTTGAGCTCTTTTTATTTGTGTTTGTAGTTCTGAACCAAATCTTCTTCAAAAAAGCGTGTATGGATCTGCACTTTGATTTTCCACCAGAAATAGTAGACCATCCAGGTACCTTTAGGACACTGATTTCAACATACTACGATTTAGGACACACTGTGTATATGAATACTATTTAGGACAGATAGTATTTTAATGTGCGACACTGAATTGCGCGCAATAAGACCAGGATCTTGATTCATGCTGACTTGAAGGTCATGCTCTAAAGTACTAGCTATCTATAATTAAATAATTAGAGTGATAATTGACCACTATAAATACAAACATATATAATTTCCAAACATTTCAGTAGCTGTTTCTCTATAAGCCCTCTGATTAGGTGTTGATGACGTCGGTCTTCTCTTTAATTAACCCGTGGGTCTGTCAGTAATTGGGGAGATGCTCTTTGTGTGTTTGTGAGTTATATTTCACGTACTCTTCACCTCCTCTGCCTGTCTGCTAATTGGCCATTATAATGTGCTGGCTGACTGGTTTCATTCTTATCCTGGTTAGCCCTCCGCTAAACATGAGCAGTTTTACGTTCTCAAAACATACTAGGTTATTTGAGGATCTACTCTCAAATAATGACGTTGGTTAGCCCACACCGTCACCCTTCAACGAACATGATCAGTGAGTTTAATTTGTGAGAACCACTTGGATTTGCTTTTAAAATGTCTTAAGCTTAGTGTGATCATTTGTTTTTATGGCAGCAATCAAATGCCATGGTATTGCGGCAGTGTGCAGCAAGTATGAAAGGGGATGAATTATTCAGTTTGAATGATATCTTATCTTAAAGGTTCTGTCAGTTGCTGAGAGGGAAGAGAGAATAGAGGGCAAAGTCTGGCACAATGTGATTTACCCAAGTAGGACATGTTCCTGGATCAACAGCCTTTAGTCTTGGAACAATGTCCTTGTCAAAAAAACATATCCCTAATGGTACATTTCATGCAAACTCAGATGTGTGATATTGTTACCTTCTGAATATATATATTATATATATATATATATATATATATATATATATATATATATATATATATATATATATATATATATATATATATATATATATATATATATATATATATATATATATATATATATATATATATATATATATATATATAATATATATATACACACACACAACCTTTTTTTGCTAGTTTCAGCCCCAACGCAGTTATCATTTTCACGTCCAGCGCCACGTTGTTTAAATAGCAAATACACTCGCGCCCATCTGTTCGCCCATGGCCGTGCTGGTCTGAAAACAAGGTGTGTTCAGGTGCATTGTTGGCGCGTTGCTAAAACTAAAAATGACTGTGCTATTTACCAACAAAAACCTGGTCTAAAGTCAACGGCGCAGTATTTTTTGTGTTATTTAAAGGATGCGTTAGTAATATGCGTCTATATGCGGGACCACAACGTGCGTACACTCTGCTTATTACACACACAGGGACACACAGCAGCACACAAACATTTTAAAATATGAATAATAAAAGGATTCCTCTCTGGAGAAGTGTTCAGTCTTTTCCATGTAAATAGTGAATCCGCCATGGCATGGGCGCAACTGGCTTTTAAAGGGAATAAGAGATGAGACTCTGATTGGTTTATTGCACGTTACGCCCAAAACACACTCATGACACATTAAGAGTTAAGGTACAACCCTTTTAGACCATGCACTGGGGCGCGCCGACCATTTTTCCCATCGTTAAACTAGCAGAAGTGGATGCGTACACACCCTTAGTGCATTTGCGCTATGCCCTTTAGATAATGTGCTTAGATCGTTAAAATAGGGCCCATAGAGTGTCCCGCTGTTGGCTAACAGCACACAAAACTGATGGTTCGGTACGTACCTCAGTTTTGAAGTCACGGTTTGGTACAGCAGGGGGGAGGAAACTAAACAAAATATATTTTTTTATTAAACAGTGGTTTACTAAACAAATTGTGCCTGCCTTAAAATGAATTCCATTATAATTAAAGGTTTCTTAAGGGAAAAAAGGATCTCTTCTAATGCTATAAACTATAGGCCTATAGGGAGCCCTAACCTGCACATTACTATAATGTTAAAGCCCAAACTATTTGCCTAAATTGCTATTTATTTTTAGATATAATAATCAACACTCAAATAACAAATTGTATGCAAACATGTTAACTGCACATAAAGCAGTTTTTGCATTAACTTCTAAATCTAAATCATGTTTTACTCCAATACGTTGTTGAAAAATAATAATTTACTCAGAGATTTATTTAAACATACATTTAATAATCCAGACATCACTAATAGTTTATGTCAAATATAATGAATATATAGTCTAATATAGGGCATATATATAGCCGAAGAGTTCATTTCTCTGGCGAACTAACAAGCTCGTCTTTTTGTGGTTGAAACACTGATTGAGCAATTACACAAGATATATGTTTCAGTAAGTGGTACTGTATCTTTCAACGTACCAGATGTTCATCCATGTTTATTCTGAAAAAAGACGAGATGATCGCGTTCACTCAATCCCCACGCTGCCGCTTAAAACTGAGGCGCCTCGTCTACAGTGATCTGACAAGCCACATTAAAGAGCGTCGAAACTGTATTTTTTGTTTGAATTTTGTGATAGAATTTCAGATGATACTTTGTTTCTTATGTAAAGTAACAAAACATGGAGCTTATTGCGTTTATTGGTGGTTAGGCTAACTCTGTATTCGTTGTGTACACATTCGACACGTACCGAAAATATATGTGTACCATACCGTTAATTACTACTTTACCTTATATCACAAAACTAAATTCTACCTTGACATTTGATTAAAGTGAGGCTAACCTCAACAACGGGCCAGGGCTGGGCCGGGGCAGAAGGGGGCGGGGGGAGTTCGGTACGTCATGAGAGTAGAGTAATGCAGTACGTACTGTGGGTGGTGTATCGTGTTTTTTCCGTTCGGTTTGAATATCCTTACACCCTTACTGTTGGCGCAAACTAAGCCTCATCCTTCAATCGCATCTTTTCTTTGTTTTAAAAAGTAAATATTTATCTATTTCGGGTCCTAATTAGGAGACAACGACATTATGAAGCTTTGTGCTGTGCCGCTGTGATATGTATCTGTGAAAACGTCTCTTCCCGCACCCAAAACAAGGTGTCTGTGGATGAGAGTCTGAAGCAAGGACTGGTGGGATAACTTTGCCCTGCATCACTTCACAGGCCCTGTTTACACCTGGAATTAAGATGCATTTTGGTCAATCGGATCACAAGTGGACGACGCTAAATACATGTGTAAATGGGGTCTAAAACGTTTTGAGCTTGTCCACATTCGAGGACTTCCAGAGGTAGTCGAAAACACATTCGACCGGATTCCTTTCATAGGGTCGGATTCCCCTCAAAGTAATCAGGACAGAAGCGGTCGACAGTGGACAAACGAGAAGGATTAAAACACCAGGTGTAAACAGGAATGTGTCTTCCTCGTCTACTTGTGAACGCATCTTAATACCCCTGCAGATTCTGTGAAAATGTAGATAATATGTAGTACATAAGAGGGTTCATACAAAATGCATGTTATTTTTTATTTAGTACGGTCTTGAATACGATATTTTACATAAAAGATGTTTACATATAGTCCACAAGACAAAAAAAAGCTTTTATAACAACTTTTGAATAGGATGTCCAAATTTGACTTATTTTGTTTAAATATAATTTTTTTTCATTTAGTATTCCTTTCGGACGGAACAGAAGATACTTACAGTACATGTTTCCTGGAAGACAAATTAAAGTACAATTTACCTTGATCTTCAAATTCAAAAAATTGTCACCCCCCGGCTCTTAATGCATCGTGTTTCCTTCTGGAGCATCAGTGAATGTTATGCTGCATTCCAGGCAGGTTTTGAGCCTGTAAAGCCGGGTGCACACTGTGCAACTTATAATAGTCCTTTACGATTGTTCCTTGTCAGACTGTACGAACATGATCCCCGCTGTTAGCCATGTCACATTGTAAGATCTCAGTTGTCATTAATGTCAGACTGTACGATAGTCAAGGCGCGTTAAAAACGGACGCACGCAAGAAAACTCGTCCAGAGTTTTATATCATCAATCAATGACGCGTTCGGTGACAGTGAGCTGCATTACAAGCAGGATTGAAATGGTGGCTACAAAGAAATCTCTAGCGCTCATTTTGGGCGTAGTTTGTCTTGAAAAACAAAGATAATTATACGGTTGTCGTAGAAGTCACACTGCAGGACTGTGCGCCAAATATTCTGACCAGAATTTCGTCTGAGGTACAATTTGATCGCAGCAGTCATTGATCGTCTGCCGGTGAACGTGTCAAACTAACGATCAAAGACTTCAGATTTTAACGGTGCATAAGGCAAGAGAAGCTGTTATACCTTTTATTTTACTTTATTTGTATATTTGGAAATGTATTTGGTATTAATTTATTCTTGCACTCAATGGACTGAAAACTAGCTAACGCTACCAAAGCTGCTGATAATGCATAACATTTGCGGATTAATAACGGATTGGTTTATTTAATTTATTTAATGCTGATTGGTTTTTAAATGTACGACTTTCATAAACACCGCATCCGTAGGGGCTGCTATTGTTGTCTCGTGGGCTATGTGTCCCGCGAGCGCTTAACTGGGAGTAAGTCGATCTAATACGAGTTCACGGGTGGGAAGTCACGGGTTTGACTGCCGTTCCATTGCAATTTCACGGGTAAAAGGTTGGAAAAACACGGGTTATGGGTTGCCTGGAACGTGGAATTTGAATATTTTTTTCACTCAATTGTCCTCAGTGTGAAAAGATGGATCTCAAAATCATACAGTCACTGCTGGAGAGGCTTCAAATATTCAAAAGATGCTGGAGAACTGAAGAATGTGCAGGACCTGGAGGATTTTTCTGAAGAACATTGGGCAGTTTAACAAGGGACAAAATAAATAAATAAATAAAAAACACACATTTGTGGATCATCCAGGGAATGACACACAGTATTAAAGGATTAGTTCACCTCAAAATGAAAATTTACTCATCCCATGTCTTTCTTTCTTCAGTGGAAAAGAAATTAAAGGGGTGGTAAACCACGATTTCACTTTTCTAACTTTAGCTAGTGTGTAGTGTTGCTGTTTGAGCATAAACAACATCTGCAAAGTTACAACGTTCAAAGTTTAAAGCAAAGGGTGATATTTTCTTTTAAAGAAATCAATTTCTAAGGACTACAGCAAACAGCTGGTAGGGACTACTACACATTCCTCCAGGGTTGCAGACATTACCAGCCCCAATATTTACATAAACCCCTCCTTTTGTATCGCAGCAGGGAAGCGTTGTTGTTGTATAGTTAGTGGGCTGGAGTGTTGTTGCCGCAATGCCGACGAAACGCTGTTATTTTCATCCGGATTGCAGGTCCACTTTGTTCAGCCTTCCTAGGGACAGGGGTGCGTTGCAGTGCATTTAAATTAACATACAACATGTTATATGCATGCGTGTATGAGACAGAGGGGAACAGGTCGCATTTGCAGCATTTCAATGCAGGATTCGCACAACGGCTTGTCCTGAAAGATGGATTTAAAAACAGAAGCTGTTTACAGGCCACAACCTGTAAGTATGATTTATTTTTCGTCGATGTGTTTTCCTGTAATAGTTCGTATTGTTAATTGTACGTTGTAGCAAGGAAGTAAACATGACAACGCTCATTTGGCTCTGCAAATCAGTTTGTTAAATGCTCATTCATACTTAACGTTATCCGACAAACACCTAACGTTACAAACTTTTTTTTTTATCTCAACAGCGAACTTGGCATTAGTGTAAATTAATCTTTGATTCGAGCTTTTATGTATTGTTTATCTACAGGTCTGCTAAACATGGTTCTGTGTTTGATTTGGCTACTATTGCAAAGCCAATGTTTAGTGTTCGTTTTGGGTTAATAGTTCTTGCGACAGATATTTGGCTATAATCGTTCTAAAAATACAAAAGTAACAGTGCCATTCAGTAGCGATCACTATAGATCCGCAGTCTTTACTCTTGAGGACTGAACAGGTTCTGCTCGATCAACTTCACTAAAATTGTCTGGGTCTGATTCGGGCTCAAATTGATATGGTTTTATTGACGCCATTGTTACTAACCAAAGCACAGTCTACTGGTAAAGGTAAGGGGCGTGACGTTTCCGACAAACGTGCACTAGGCGGTTAGCGAATCACAACACACTGGGCCAGCTAACCAATCTGAGCCCATTGCGTATTTGAGGGACTGGCTTCATACAACCCGGAAACCATAAGACCGTTTTTACAAGGAGGTACAGAGCAGTGTAGAATAAAGGTAAAATATATGAATGATTTTTTTTTTTTTTTAAACGAAGCATGAACACATGTTACAGTGCACCCCACAAACACAATCAAGCCTTCGAAAGAATGTGTTTTACCACCCCTTTAAGTTTTTTGAGGAAAACATTTCAGGATTTTTCTCCACACAATGGACTTGCAACCAAAATGTTGAACCTTTAAACAATGGGGTGGTACTTCCGCCTACGTTCGGTGTGACCTTTTCAACGTACATTATGTAATGGCTCGTTGCAGACCAGCACAGGACGATCAATTGTGGTTAAAAAGTATATACATTTTATTTATTTATTTTTGAAAATGGCATATGGTTTCGCTAGATAAGACCCTATTCCTCAGCTGGGATCGCAGTACCATTTGAAGCACTTCAAAGCCCTTTGAAACTGCATTGATGTGGACGTTCAACATATTGGTTGCAATTGAAGTCCATTGTGTGGAGAAAATCCTGAAATGTTTTCCTCAAAAAACTTGATTTCTTTTCCACTGAAGAAAGAATGACATGGACATCTTGGATGGCATTGGGATGAGTAAATTATCAGGACATTTTCATTTTGAGGTTGAGAATCAAGGGTTCATAAACTTTTGAACAGGGTCATTTTTATAAAATCAGTGTTCAGTATCTTGTGGACTATATGTAAACATCTTTTACGTAAAATATCGTATTCAGGACAGTACTAAATAAAAAAGAACATGCATTTTGTATGGTCTTTCTTATTTTGTTCAAATTATTCACATTTTCACAGATTCTGCAAGGGGTTCACAAACTTCTGAGCAGCACTGTATGGAACTGTAGCTTCAGTGTGCAGATATTATTATTTTTCTTTACTAAACTACATTTCCCTTCAACCTCTGTTGCAGCACAAGAGTGCTAAAATACATAAGACACCGATTAGAGAGGAAGAGAAATATGAAACTGTCAAGAGAATCAATTTTAGAGAATCAATTTTAATTCAAATCTCGTAAACCTTGATCTCATAAATGGGAACTACCCAGGAGAGGCTGAAAGCAAAACTGCTGATCCAGCTGGGTAAATCACATTACGCACAAAGTCTGACGGTAGAGCTCTGCTCACAGAAAGATACTAAAAAAGTTTTAATTACTTTTCAACCAATCGCTTGACCTGACGGCTGACTGAATTGACTGACTGGCCTGTCCATCCATTGTGTCAGACAGACAACCGTGTAGTTTCTAATTGTGTCTTTACACCACGTTCCCTCTTCACTTGCTTGTCGGGGGCCGTTGGGACATGATGGCTGCGCTCAGGACCAGAAGCGCAGCTACAAAGCAGTGCAGTCATGTGAGGAAGGGGTGACATCTGGAGAGGCCCTCGCGGCCTTGGCTCAGAACTCAACATACATGCACAATGTGCTCGGGCCTGCCTGCATCTTTCTCCGCAAGGGCTGGGCGGAGAGCCGGAAGGCTGTACGTAAGTCTGGGCATGCACATCTACACACATGATAATACAAAACAAGTTCTCACTTATCTTCTTCCAGTTCAGATTTCATAAAAACAAAAAAATACACATAAATATGTACATAAATGTATATACAAATTGACAAAGTTTGTATGCAGTTTAGTTGGCATTACCAGAATCCAGCATTCCAATAAAAAATATTTTGGAAATTTAATCTATACTCAGTATCCATAAAAATGGTAATCTAGTCAAAATACAGAGATCATCTGTAAATGGGTATCCCTTTTCCTGTGGTGTGACATGCGATATACAGCAAAATAAATAATATTTCACCCGAGTGAATGTGAGTTGCAATATCACATAGCCTGTATTGAATGTGATGACTGTGTACCGCCGAACAATGGCAAGAAATGTCTCTATTAATTTGTCTTTAATAAACAAACACAGAGTACGTACAACACGGACATTCTGCAGTCTGATTCACGAATGAATGACTCTTTTGTTCTTTTTAATTTATCAAAAACATAGGCGTAACACATTCAGCGTGACCAATGTTGTGTGATTGCCGAATGAATGACTCTTATGAGACAGTTCTTTTAATGAATCAAAAATGTATAGCATGGTCAATCTGATTCCCAAACAAGGGACTCTTATGAGCCATTTTTTTTCAGTGAATCAAAAACACAGTGCAACCTAATGAGTCTGATTCCCGAAAGAGTCAATAGAAGCCGGTAGCCTGACAAGCCAGACCCACTCAAGATGTTGAGTCTGGGAACACACCATTGGCAGGGCTCAATCCGAGAGGCGGGATAAACGGTTGTCTTTCAAATTCCTTCTGCACGCAATTGGATATAGTGCTACAACCAACCAGAGCAACGAAGAAGTTGAAGTGGAGCTAGTTGATTGATTAAACTTTCCCCATATCCGGTCGGCAAAACTCCGAACACATCTTCCTTTCTTAAGAATGACTTCAGTGGCGTTCTTTGTTCTTTTCTCAAAGAAAAGCTTAACTCCAAGTTTTCCAGAGTCGCGGCTGAAGCCGATTCGAAAGACCGCTGTTCAACCAGCTTGTTTGTTTGCGTCTACCTTCATTATGTTAAGCCAGCCCACCGACTCTATACATGATGTGATTGGCCTGACCAGAGTTGCTAGACGACCTAGCGTTGCTAGGGTGCGTCTAGATTTCTAGGCTAAGGAGCCGTTTTTTTTTTTTTACTGAATTTACAAAAACAGTGCTACAGTGTCTGATAAAAGGCTTTATACATAGGAAGACGGTGCACTCCAATTACTTATGAATGAGTACAACGGCCAATATGGTGAATAAGCCCCGCCTTCTAAATAAAAGAGCCAATCGTTGATTAGAAAAAAAGTTGTCACTGCAGCTGCCGTTAGAAGCTCCGGTTGCTATAGAAACAGGCAGTGTTCTGAGACGCATGGTTAGGATTGCGCATTAGCTTTGTCCAGACTGAACAATGCAGTTTTTTTTGTCATGATTCGAGCTCAAAACAAAACAAAAATGTTTGAGACAGTTTTTATCAGATTTCATTGGTGATTTCAAATATGAACTTTAATCGTAAGTTTGGCAAACTGTTTTGGAGAATTTGATGTTTCCACATTCAAAGAAATAGGAGCTGCACTTGCATGCCAGAGAGGCGTTTCAAAGATGGCCGCCGAGTAAATGA